>JAKSZT010054586.1:153114-231644 GCA_026826555.1 Tolypeutes matacus
TTTTTTTTGGTTGTTAGCATTGTTATAACTGTTATGCAGATAGCAAAATATAGCAACTAAACATTGTCAGTGATTTACAGTATAGTTTACAATTTAGATGATACAGTTTAATAATTTTGATGATATTTACCATGTCCTGTGTCCATTACTGTAAGGTAATGAAAAACCTTCCCCATGACCACCAAACAACCCATTAGATCTTGACTGTTCCCTTCTCCCCAGCCCCCCAGGGCCCACGATACCCCCCTCTCCCAACCCATGGAATGTCAAGATTCACAGTTACATGCCCTGGGGATTTGAACCAGCCCTTCCTAATCCACCCACCCGCCAGTGCTGCACCACCAAACCCAGGAAACCACCACTCATCTGTCCCATCCCCCAACATAAAACCACACTCTATCCCTTTACACCTTGTGATTTGTTTTTGATATTTTTAACTAATAGAATTTTTTTTATATTTACCTAGTCAGAACATTCAATATGTCTCTGGGTTGTATATATTGCTTAGACAGAAATTCCTGACTTCACTTTCACCAAAATATTTTTACACATTTTAGCATTTAATTTTTAGTATGTTTCTTTTGTTTTTATATTTCACATTTAAAAATTTTTAATCCATTTGGAATTTATTTTGATAATAAATTTAATAGCTATTGAATTTTATCTGTTTTCCTAGATGATTGTTCATATAATTATTATATTATCATAATATTGTTTATTATCTTTTCACCATTTTTTAAATCACAACTTTATTGCATTTTAAAATTTCCCATGTATTTGGATTGATTTCAGTATTCTATTCTGTTTCATTGATAAGTTTATTCATGTGCAATTTAACATGTTATAATTGCATTAAAATTATAATACAATTTGTTATTTGATAACAAAGTACACCCCTGTTACTTTTTTTTAGAATTATGCCAACTCTTGCATATTTGTTATACACTAAATTTAAAATAAGATTATTCACAAAACAAATTCCAATTAGTGTTTTCAATCAGATTTCATTTAAGAAGATCAATTTACAAAGAATTCATATATTTAGAGAATTGAGATTTCTTATCATGAACATAGATTTTATTTGAAGTTTCTTTTATACTCTTCAATATACTCTTATATACTCTTCAATAATCTTCACATTTTTTTCTTATAAATGTAGCATGTTTCTTGACAAATTTAGGTGTTTTTTTTTGGATTTTGTTGTTTTGTTATTGTAAATGAATGGTTCTATTTGGAAATAATTTATTCTGATTAGGAGCCAAGTTACAATGTAAATGTTGCCCCCTGGCATTGTGTAACACAGCACATTATTGTGGGAGGAGTTCTGTGTTTTGACTTTCTGTCATCCCTCCAAACCAATAGATTTCTGGTTTACCCCAGCTCTCACAATAATATGTCTACCCTGACTTCAATAGGTGGGATGGAAATAATGCATTTTCAACAAAATATTAGCCATCACACCATTATAGGTATTCTAAGAACTTTGCCTGTTTGTTTATTCTATTCCTGAAGCTTTGCATATTAGTGTTCTACTGACTATGTAAAACTATGGATTTTCAAACACTGTGACATTTTTATATCAATTAACAAGTTCCTTTTGATCAAAATTCATAAAGGCAAAGGAGTTTCAACTTGGAATAAATTTTAGTCATCATGTTTTCAACACTGATAATATATGAATGATGAAACATTGAAGATTTAGATAGCAAAGGGATAAAAATATACTTAAACCTACATGCTATGACTGCAACCCCAAATCTTTTGCATTGGCCATGCTTGTTGTTAAAATATGTATGGATTTTGTTTTTATCTTCTCTATTCACATGAACGCTTACCTAAGATCATTAGATAACCCTTTGGCTCCAGAATTTCCTCATGTCATTTTTCACATCTGCATTTATGAGTGTGTAGATTAAAGGATTTAACATGTGTGTAATCATAGAATAAAACAAAGCCACCACTTTGTTGATGGGGAAGGTGTTCATGGGATGAAGATACACAAATATCCAAGGCACAAAGATTAAGATGGCCATGGTGATATGGTAAGCACAGGTGGAGAGAGCTTTCCACTGTCCTTCAGAGCTGTGAGCTCTCAGGGAGCAAAGGACGAGGTCATAGGAGATGAGAAGAATAGAAAAAGTGAGCATACACATCAGTCCATTGTTGGTTGCAACAAAAAGGTCAAAGATGTGAGTGTCAAAGCCGGAGAGTTTCAGCAGAGGGTAAAGATCACAGGCAAAATCGTCAAAGACATTGGGGCCACAGACAGGCAACCAGATCATAAAAAGAATTTGAATCAAGGCATGAAGAAATCCCTCAGCCCAGGACACAATCACCAGGAAGATACACACCCTCCAGTTCATTATGAACCTGTAATGCAGGGGCCTATAGATGGCCACATAGCAGTCATAGGCCATCACCATAAGCAGGATGTTCTCAGCTCCTCCATGGAAATGCTCTGCATAGAGCTGAGTCATGCACCCACTGAAGGAGACAGTTTTCTTCTTAGTGAGTAAGTCAAATATCATTTTTGGGGCCATGGTAGAAGAAAAGGAGCCATCTAGAAAGGGCAAAAAAGACAGAAAAAAATACATGGGTGAACCCAAGGCTGGGCTGTGGTGATGGTCACTGCAATATGTAGGTTGCCAGCCAGAGTGAGAAAGTAGATGAGTGTAAACACAAAGACAAAAGTTTCTAGATGTCTGTGTTCTGCATCTGGCTGAGTAGGGTAAATTCTTTCACATTGTTCACTCACTCCATGAAGCCAGTTTGGCAATCAGATAATTGATATATCTGCAAAGAGCACACAGATTGCAAAAATTATAGATAAAATTTGATTAAAAATAATATTTGTCAGCATTATTTGTTTCCTGTAAGATTGATGCAAACCCCAAGATGATAAATCCCAGAATTAAGGCTGGGCTTTATTATTAGTTTCATATTGAACATGTAACCCTTTTCTACTCACACACACACACACACACACACACATACACACATTCATGGCTTTATGACTCTTAACAGGCCAGGCAGCTTTCCCACAATTATTCCCAATTACTGCCACAGTATTTTTTCCCATAGAAATATTGGAATAAAATAGGACCTGTAAGATAGAACAGAGGTTTGAATTCATAAGTGTGTACTCCTCTGTAGCTCTTCTATATCCACTCCTGCTGGTGTTGCTAAAATGCAATGTTTGTTAGAATTTTTACCTAATTTCAATGTGATTATAAAACCTCACATGAGTTCTATTTGCAATTAGGGATAATTAGTCCCATTTCAAAATCATCTGAACTCAGTGCATATTTGAGGCTGTAGTAAGATATACCCAGGCATTTAAATTTGTGAACTTATTCTACCTCCAAGCAAAAATTTTTGCGACTATCATAGATCCTTTAATTAACACCTCTGGAAGAAGAATATTCCTTAAAGGATACAGCAGAGCTTGATGTAAGCCATTATTCCCCCAATTTTTTGAATTTTAGAGTTCACTATTTGAGGAATTGCTCTCATATTCAGAGGGGCAATAAATGTTTGGGGGGGGGCAATAAAAGACATTTTTGAGGCTGATTTTTCCAAACAAAGTAAATATTCTCTTTATATCATTGCCAAAGCAGGAAAAAAAAAGAACTGTATTTACAAAAGCTTATAATAAAACATAAATTTGTTCAAAACAAAGCAGAGATAAATACATATCTGATCTCTAAATGAACAGGGTATGTTTAGTGAGAATGTAGTGGTATAAAATACAGCAATTTTTATGGACTTCTTTCATAGGTTTTCTGTTCTGAGTTTACTACAAAGAAAATATACTGCCTTTATTATCAGTAAAATAATTATAAAGGTTTTACTTTTTTATCTATTGTCTAGGCCCACAATATCTCAATGACTGCTTTTCTAATCAGACTCTTTATATCATCCATTATTCATAATTAAACATGTCTCAATATAATCTACCTGTAAATTGAACTTTAGTGTCAACATGAGTGAAAATACTAATAAGATCGTACCTACCTCTCTGAATGCATTTGGAGAAGTGACATGTTCCTTCCACAACAAGGGATGTTATTTTCAGCAATCATTGACCCATCATCTTCTGCTGCTTCACAGCTTTACCCATTTTTCACTTAAGTCAAGGGTTCTTAACAAGGGGTCTGTAAGCTTGAACTGAAATTTTTAAAAAAAAATATTCTTGTGGAGCCATGTTGATGTGGGTGTGATATATTTATTAAATAATACACAGGATAGGTGGACTTAGTAAGGGGTCCATGGTTTTCACCTGATGGGCAAAGGAGTCCATGGAATAAAAGAGGTTAAGAATCCCTGCCTTAAGTAGCATATTTATTTTCCTCAATTAGTGACTTGAAAAAGATTAATGAGATGCTTCCAAAATAATTCTGAGTTCATGGACTGAGTTTAGTTTTGTTCTAAAGGCTTAACTATCCTGTGTGGGTCATATTCACCCCTACTCAGATAATTAATTTCTTAATCAGAAAACTTCCAAAGAATTTAATTCAATAGAAATTTATGGTGTGGGAAAACCTAACAAATGGCTGAAACCTCTCTGTAAGACCTATCCCTACACAACTGCTCATTCTTGCTTTCTTGGTGACCAAGTGGATGATATTATAACAATCACTTGATCAGAATTCTAACTTGATTTAAACCCCCAAATTAGCAACTTCTGTTAAAGCAGGAAAACAAAGACTTTATGAACTCAGCAACTGTAGAAAGTTTGTCTGTTTAATCAGGACTCTGAAATCTGTTTTAAGCCTTTTGCTTAAATAGCCAGTGCCAAGCCTATTTAAAATCTAAAGATAGCTCCTTTGGTCCTTCAGTGTCTGGATTCAAGTGGTTGGAATCTTAGAACCAAGCAGCATCTGTAATGTGTGGTTGGTTATACTGATGTACTCTTCAATATTCAGTAATCTCAAGTCTATACCTACTAATATTTTCATGTATGGTTACAGGGAAATATTTCAACAGATATTTCTCAAGTATAAAAATTAAGGACCCTCTAAACTTTCTCTACCTAGAGGATTAGAATGAGGAGCTTCAGCCAAGATGACAGCAAAAATAATTCCTCATGTTATCTCTTGTGGCTGTGACTTCTGTGACCAAGGTGATGAGGGAGAGTCAGCTGAGCTGGGTTGTTGGCCTCTATGGTTTGGTTTGGAAATGATCTGTTAGTCTGGGACTTAAGGCAATTAAGAATGTGTAATCATGGTAGTATGGGTGCATGAGCTAGTCAAAGCCTGTAAAACAATACTAATAATACCTGTACAATACATTATGTAAACACATTTAGGCCAGTGCAAACTGTTATTCTACTGCTGATGCACTGAGGATTGACACATGTAAGCCAGATAAACTGTTCTCTAAGATTAACAATCTGAATAATGCTTAAGAGAAAGAGCTTTGGAGTACAATAAACCATGCCTCCTAGGTCTGATTCTACTACTTACTATCTACGTAGAATTGGACAAGTTTCTCAAACTCCTTATACCTCAGTTTTCACATTTATACAAAGGAATGATAAAGTACATAAAACAAAGGTGTGTTGTGTAGTTATAGGAGCTAATGCATGTAACAAGCTTAGAATGATGCCTGGCACAGAGTGAAGACTCATTATCACCTGTTATATTCACACAAGAAAGGAGATGTGATGTCACTGACCCATATTTCTGGCAAGATTTCTTAACTCATATATGTAGTTGTTTTTTTTTTTTTTCTTTTCTCTTATACTTAGTAGGCTTCTGAAAAATAGAAAACTTAAGAGAGAAGAAAGACCACGTATTGCAAAATTGAACACTGAGTCACAAGTCATTATAATTTTTAATTCTTTTTTTGGTATTTTGATCTTCTTTCTCTATTAAAAGAAACTGATAATAAAGTTTAATTTCCCAGGAATGGTTGTAGGTGCTAATGGAAATGTGAGTACAAAGAAAACAACAAATAATTAACACTTTCTCTATATCTTTTATTTTACAAAGTAAGATATCTCATCAGAGTCTTATATAATTCCTATGAGGATGGTATTATTATTTTCATTTTATACATATAAGGAAATTTATGCTGACTTTGAGCATCATTTGACCAACATGAAAAACCCAATATTTAGTATCATCAATATTTAAACCAGACTGATCTGATTTCTAACCTTGAGTTGTAATCTTTATGTTCTTGTACGTCATAAGACACTGGTGGTATGATATGTTGGCCCCATGGATGTGATGGGAGAGAAAGTGCAGATTCAGATCAGGTTTGAATTGTTTAGGAACTTTGGCTCAATGAAGAGTGGCAGGAAGGACATCCTCCTAGGAAAGATTCCATGTGCTGCAGCTGACTAGAAAAGTGAGGTTGAAGAAAAGAGAACATCTATCTTCCTTTCTTAGCTTTGTGCCCTATTCAGATGACCTGTTTAAGTACAATGTAAACAGCTTTGATTCTGAGAATTTCCTGATGCAGAGCAAGCAGAAATTTGGATTTAGAACAGGGGACAGCCTACCTGGATGGGATGTGGTAAGATCCTAGAGAAATTTTACACTAAATTCATGGACTTGGTAATGGCTACCAATTCAATTACTTACTCTATGACTCAATGTATGTCACTTAGCTTACATGAGCCTATAAAAAAGCCTTAAATAAAATAACATGATTGAGCAGAATACCAAAAGATGGCATGAGACATATACAACTGCTTTATTACACATAACAATAGTTAGAAAGTATATTCTGAATTAAATTAAGAGAAATGTTTACATGACAGATGTATCCACTACTACTACATTTTGATTATCATTTATTCAATCCTGTATAATCTGTGTGATCTTGGACAAGTTACTCAAATTTCTGTTCAACAAAATAGTTGTTAAAAGTTTCCAGTTAGTCACTAAAGGAGAACACAGGAGTAGGATGAATATATATATATATTGTATGGGGGAAATTGATCATGTTTAAATAGTAGTGGGAAGAAGCTAGTAGAGAGGGAGAAGGAGACAGAAGAGACAGAGAAATGGAGAGAAGAGATATAAAGAGTTGAAGATGTATGAGAGAATGGGCATAATCAAAAGAGGAACATAGGGTGTGAAAAATACTGTGAGCTGCTCACAGATCTCCTTTTGGACTGGAAAGTTATCTGACTTAGCAAAAAATACATACCTTTTGAAAGGTAGTTGCTAGCTTTTTAATGGACTTGTAGAAACCTCTTTAATTTCTAAAGAGTATAACATTATTTTGAGAAGAAAAATACCTGTATTTCCTGAGTTTTATCAGATAATGAGTCTAGCAGATAAAAAAATGAATAAAATTCCTTCATTACCTAAAATGTAAGTTAAACAACATGTGAAAGTGAAGTTCATTGCATATACAGGTTGCTTTTGTGTCATTTTGCCTTAAATTTTATTAACCTGAGGAGTAATCTAACTCCATAGCAAAATGAGTGTCTCTGCATGATCACTTATTGGAGGCTTCCTAACATGTAGCTTGGTTTACAGATAGTAGTTCAAGAGTAGGCAGCAGGGAGCAGATGTGGCTCAAGCAGTTGAAGACCTGATTCCCATATGGGAGGTTCTGGATTTTGTCCTTGGTGCCTCCTAAGAGGAAACAACAACAACAACAACAAGCAAACAAATGAAAAAACAAACTCAGGGAACTGATGTGGCTCAGTGGTTGAGCACCAGCTTCCCTTACATGAGGTCTGGGGTTCAATTTCTGGGCCTGGTACCTCAACAACAACAACAAAAAAAAGAGTGGGCAGCCCTCAATCTGAAAATCAGAGGCAGAGAGATCAGTTCATTGAAGGGGGGAAAGATAAATCCACTCAATGGGCAGAATTATGACTAGTGCTCCTTGTGGCATCACAGGAACAGGATAATAACAGTAGTGATAAGGTATAGATTCTACTGATTATTAGGCAGTAAGCAATGGAATGTTAATAGACTATGGAGTGTATAAGTGCTCTGAAAACTGGCCCTTACATGAATGGAAGATAACAGAATCCTGGGTTATATGTGGTAAAGGATCTGGTTGAAATTTAATTCAAATTTTAAGAAGGAGAACTAATTGCACATAAAAAGGGAGACAATAAATGAATAATGCAAAAAAAGGAAAACCTAACATTATTTTGGTATTGTTCAGCTATATTTACAGGTAACCATAAGGGTCAAGGTATTTGTTTGCAGAAACGTACCCCTTTCCTGGGCATTGATAAAGCAATATGAGTCCCTGTGGAATTAAGAAGCATTCTATCTGGACTCATTTATAGGATGTGTCTCAATGATATTAACAACACCTTGTGGGGCAAGAGTTGGAAAAATTATAATGTTGTTTTTTCTATGGGTTCTTATTGTATGGTTTATATCTATTGTGAAAGACCTGTTTTGGGAGAGAATATGCGAGAACTTTTGCCATCTGGATGCACAAAAAGGACTGTGTTCAAAAACAGAGCCACAAGTCAATGTGCAATTGAAAATGAAGGTTGGCCTGTTGAGAAATGGACCAACATGCTTGCCTTCCTGCTGCATGCCTGCCTTATCTTAGTATTTTGTGCCCTAATACTTATTGATCTTAATTTTGCTGTTGAGCACAATAATCGAAGTAAAGAATATATGTAAATAGAAACCAATGTAATTTTTGGAGGGCCTATATGGGCTGATCTTAGCTCCAATATTTGCTGGAGGTGCCCATGGTAAGCTCTTTGTCATACTGAAACTAAATTATATTGGGAGGGTGCTAATATCCATATGACATTATCCTGGGGGACTTAATATTTTCAGATCCAAAACATATACTTGAATTTTCTCAATCAACATATGTTTGGCATCAGTATAGTTGGTCGATAAACAATAATTGGCCTAAATTTCTAAATAACCCTGGGTAAGTTAGCAGACGTCTAGTAGTCCAAGCAGAAATTGCCTTTACTGAAGAGAATCATTGTGGGGAAGTGCATTCTTTGGCACTTAATGGACTCTTTGAAAGGATATTTTTCAGAGAGGAAGTGAAAGGATGATAAGCAAGTTGGTGAATTGTAGAAAAATTGATATAAAAATAGCAGATAGGTGTACAGCATACTAGGATACAATAATGGATAAGACCATGCATACTGACACAAGAGGGGATGTGAACAACACTCCTCCTAATGGATGCATAGGAAGCTCAAAGCCAATGGCTTGGGATCTTGGCAGTAGAAGAATAGGAATGAATTTATGGAGAACTTTTGGTCCCTATAGTCTAGGAGAATGTGTGAAGAAATGATATATTTGCTTAGGTGCTCATTAATTTCCAAGTTCTCCCACAAATCTGAAGTACCCGATAGCACAGCTGGAACTGGAAATCTATTAAACTTCATAAGATTTTACCAGTTGGGAGATGATGGTCATTACTTAGAGGTAAGGCTAATTGGGATCCCTTATTAGTACAGTATTGTAGTATGAACCAGGACATTTATCTTGTACTATGAGGGATGCAGAATCCATAATTAACTGATACTTGATCCTTGATTCACACCCCATTCCGTGACATCATTAGGTAGATTGGCAGGGGATTGGGAAGGGCAAGAATTTACTATTGTAATTCTAAATGACTTCTTTTGTAACAATAGTAGTTTAAGAAAAAAATCTAACTGCCATTTGGTGTAATAGTTCTGCACCTGGTAGTATTAATTTGACTGATTTCAATGAAATATTTGATAATGCGATATTGATGGACAAATGAGTTGCAAAATTGAATTAAACCTTCCACATAATGTTTCCCAATCATAGGCAATAACCAATTAATTACTTTTAAACATTTTTGCATTGTGGTAAAATATCCATAATTTACAATTTAACCAATTTTAAGTGTACAATTCAGTGGCCTTAAGTGCAATCACAATGTTATGCAAACATCATGTTTGATTTGATACCAACTTAGCTTCAATAATATAAACATAAAGTGTTCATATATCCCTCTCTCCTCACCTGTTTTTTATGAAGTTATTACAAGTTCTGTCTTTATACATTGTATATCCAAACCATAGATTAATCATTACATTTTATGCATTTGCATTTCAGAAGTTTTAAGACGTTAGATGTGGAGTTACATACCAATAAACATGTTACAATAGTACTGACATTTGCAATTACCCATATGGTTTCCTTTACTGGAAGTCTTTATTTCTTTATACTGTTTCAATCCACCGTCTATTAACCTTTCCTTTCTGACTGAAGAACTCCATTTAGCATTAATTGTAGGAATGTCTAGTGGTGATGATCTCCCTCAGTTTTGTTTATTTGTGTATGTCTTATTGTCTCCCTCACTTTTTAAAGTCAGTCTCACATGACATAAAATTCTTTGTTGGCAATTGGTTTCTTTTAGTACTTTAAATATTTTCTCCAACTGCCTTCTTGTCAACATGTTTAATGATGAGAAATTGACATTTACTCTTCTATGGGCTCACTTGTACATACATGTTGCTTGTCTCTTCCCAGGTTCAGAACTCTGTCTCATCCTTGGCATTTGACAATTAGATTTCTTTGTTTCTGAGCATGATTCTCTTCAAATTTTTCCTGTTGAGAGTCTTCTGTGCTTTTAAATATGCATATTCATATATTTTGTGTTTGGGAAGTATTTTGCCAATATTTCTTTGAATATTAATTCATTTCTTATGCTTTCTTCATTTTTATTTTTCATTATTTTTCTTTTCTGCTCCTCATCCTGAATCATTTCAAGTGTCTAGTCTTCAAATTCATAGATTGTTTCTTCTTCCTGCTCTAACATGCTATTGAAACTTTCAAGAGAATTTTTCCTTTCAGTTATTGTGGTCTTCAACTCCATTATTTCTGTTTGGTTCCTTTTTTAAAATTTCTTTCCATTTATTGAGATTCTTATTTTGTTAATTCATTTCTTCCTGATATTCTTTAGTTCCTTCTCTGTATTTTCTTTGCTCTCTGCAAGCATACTGATCTATTAAAAAAAAAAAAAAGGTTCATCCCATGTTTTCAAAGTCTTGTCTTCTTGTTAATGGTTTCTTGATCTTTTTTCTTGTTCCTTTGCATTGGTAGTCATATCCTATTTTTCCTTTTCTTGTAATCTTTTGTTATGTACTGTACATTTTAATAATTTAAAGGGTTAATCTAAGATTTAGTACTTGAACCATCTGTTCTCTAGTATTTATATTGATATGAACTTATGTGCTAAGACCTAACAAAAACAAACAGATGCAAAGACCACCTTTCACAGTCTTTGCAAATTGGCTCTGTATTGGCTGATACTCTTCTTCAGAGCTTAGCCCTCCTATCAGGAGAATAATCTTGAGGTGAGTGTGAAGTGCCTGGTCCTCTCCATCTTTTCTGGGCCTGCTTCTTGTCTTACTCTTGTTTTTAATAGCCTTAGGAATTCCCCTTTCACAAAAATATGAATGTCCTCTCTACTCCCTCTAAAATAAATTTTATAGCTCTCCAGGGTGCTCTTTTGTATGACTAAAAGCAGATAAATCTTTGCCCTAGGCTGCTTGGAATTATTGTTTCTTACCTTATTTTAACTTACCTGCAGGCAAGTCCTGGGAGCTTGAGGCAGAAATTCAGACTTTCAGGCTGTCATTCCATAGATTGGCACTGATATACAGCTACCCCAGGATGCACATAGGAGCTACTCTGCTCCCTCTAGAATAGGACCAGAGAAACAAAATGGGAGCATAGGCTGGCTGGACACCACAAAAGTGTTGGGGAAGGTACAAACAAGGGCACCATGAGCGTCTCCCACTATTTATAAAACTGCTTTCTTGACTTAGCACTCATTCTGTTACTGCAACCCTTTAACTGTTTTCCAGAATTTTGAAGAATTTGGCTCTGCTAGTCTATGCTAGTTGGTCAAATGTTTTCAGGGGGAACAGCACCCTGGAGTGTTTTACACCTCTATCTCGGGCCTTACATTTTCCTATAGGTCCTTGGTTAAGGTTACAGAGTTCCAAAAAAGTTGATAGTGAAAGTTTCATATCAGATTAATCATTGCTTTAGTGAAGAGATGATATTTGGAGTTTCTTACACTGCTACAATTGTTGTTATAATAAACATATCAATATTATTAAAATATGATATATCATGACCTATTGGGATTTACTCAAGAAATATAAGATTTGTTTAATAGAAAATCAGTCAATATAATTCACTAATAAACAAGTAAAGAGAAAATGTGTGTTCATCTCTGTGGGTGTAGAAAGTTTTGGAAAACATCATCCTGATTATGATAAAAACTAGCAGCAATTAGGAATAAAAGTAAACATCTTGAATGTGATCATGTGCATTAACAAAAAGCTTATATTGAATGATTGGTAAAATACTGCACCTCTTTCCTCATGTTTAGCAAGGTGGCAATGATGTCTGCTTTACTGTTCTATTCCATAAAATATGAGATGTACTAATCAGGCTTTAAAAAGAAAGAAAAATTACATAACCCGGGATAGGAAGAATTAAATTCTTTTTTATCTGCAATTTATATGGTTGTGTAGTTAGAATATAAACTAGTAGATTTAATTAGTGAATTTAACTATACTACTGGTAAAAAGAGCAATGTATAAAAATTATGCTTTCTACATTAATAATAAAAACATTGGAATTTGAAATGAGAAAACATTATTTCTAATTAGATAAGAAACAAAATATATAGGAATAAATCTAACATATCATGTGAAAGAACTCTACTTTGAAAATCTACACTACTAGATTTCAAATGTTAATGTAAAGATACAATAATCAAGACAGTATGGTATTGCCATACAGTTCAATGCAACAGAAGAGAAAGTCCAGAAATTCACCTGCACATATAACATGAATTGATTTTCACAAAATAGTTGCCAAAACAATTATAAAAAATGAAAAGTATTTTCAGCAAAAGACACATGAATACCTGGATATCCATATGGATAAAAATGAACCTCAAATAATAATTAACACCCTACAAAAATAATTTGAATTAAATCATAAACCTAAAATTACAAGTGAAAAGTATAGATCATCTTGGAGAAAACTAGAGCATATTTTTGCAAACTTGGTGTGAGTTCATAACCAATCTCAGTCTGGTAAAGAAAGTAAATATTAAAAGCCAAAGGTAAAATATTTTAGAAGGAAACATATATGAGTATCTTAGTGACCTTGGGGTATGTAAAATTTTCTTAAAGATAACACAAAAAGCTTTCATCATAAAAGAAATTAAATATATACAGCAACATTTATATTTGAACTTATGATGATGAGAGCAATTTAAAATAATAAGAGAAGTCATAATTAGATCATATATATAAGATTATGATGAAATTTTTTTCAAAGATATATAATGAACACCTACACATAAAAAAAAAAAAGACAACCCAATAGTAAAATGGGTGTAACACATGAGCAAGCATTTCAGAGAAAAGAAAGAGAAGTAATGAAAAAACTGATGGAGCTATAATCAAACCATAAGAAATTATGGAAATGCAAATGAAACCAACAATGAGATGACATTTAATTTACAAAAATAAAAAAGTGTGAGAATACTATGTGATGTAGAGGGTATGAACCAGTGGGATTTCATATATATATGTATAGCAGTATGTATTCTCAAAACTACCACAGGAAACAATTTTGCATTTTCTAGCACTCATGAACATTTACATACCTATGATTCATAGATTTGACTCTTAGATATATATGCAAAGAGTAGTATGGCACATAAATCCCTGCTGATGTGAACAAGTCTCCATAGCAACCTGTCGGTAATCCTAAAAAAGTGGAAACTACCCTGAAATAATTCCACCACCATCAGCTGTGAAGCACCAACACTACCAGGAGCAATGCCTAAACCAAAGCATAGCAGCTACAGATTTCAAAATATGTGTTCTGAAGGGAAAGCAGCTCCAGGGAGACAAGGTGCTTGCCTATTTGTTGCTTTAGTGTTGAGTTCTTGCATCATGAAGGTAGAGATATTCTTTAAGTTATGGAGGCAGACAGATATAAATCTCAGTTCAGCCACCTGCTTTGTTTTTTTCTTGGGTAAATCACTTAAATTCATAAGGATTCAGTTTCTTCCAAAAACTGAGAATATTAATAGTACCCACAACAAAATGTATCACATAAATTTTGTTTAATAAAGATGTGCTCAATAGCTCTTACTGACATCATTATTATTGAACAAAACTATGACTGGTCAATTTTAGGGTTCAATGAATATTTGTTTAAAAAAATAGAAATAAAGAATCTATATTTTGACTCAGCAGGAAAGTAGGAAGAAGGAATACACATTTGGTTGCCATTTTGACAAAGACTCCTAACATCAATTTTTCTACCCTTGAGGAACTAGCCCAGTGACTTTCTTTGGCATGGGGACTGAATGAGTCGAGAATGAAAGACAGTGTAGAGTTTGGAGCAGAACAAATCACTAAGGCAGTGCATCTCCCTGCCACGTCTGGGGCCAGACATGGACATCCAGTGAAATGGTAGGAGAAGGAAGGACCAAAATATTTGCCTTTAGGCAGAGCACTGATGCTGTGGAAAAGGCCAGAAGGATTGACATCATGAGATTTTTCATTCAGGGGACCTCAAATCTACTGCTGATGTCTTGGTAATTGGATTTTTTTTTTCAGCATTAAAAATGACTCTTCTATAGTTAGGGCTCCAATGAAGGCCAGTGAAATTTCATCTAATAATTTAAAAACCTCCAAGATTTCCATGGCTCAAATAGAAATGGAAATGGATGGATCTTTGATTTTACCTCCTCTCAAAGACTCAAATTCTTTTTAAACACCAAAGCTGAATATATATATTTTCTGGGATAGTTATTATGGAAGCAAGCTCAGGTTCAGTAAGAAGTTCTTGACAAATAGATGTACACCTGTATGTAAAAAGGTCACAATTTTCTTGTTTTTTATTTTGGTTTGATCTTTTCTTTTCTGGAAAGTCTGAGTTTCAGCTTACTAAATTAGTATAATCATGGCTCTGGTTGCATGCACACTGGATGAAAAATCTACAAATGGTTTAAGATTTTCTTAGTTTGCCAAAAATCAATAGATGGCAAATAAGTTGTTATATCAATCAATAGTGTTTTCCAAAAATGACCTTTTTAATGAGGCCAGTTAAAATCCACAATGTCTGCATTTTAAATCCAGCACTTGTTTAAAATGTTACAAGATCCCTACATATTTTTTTAAAAGTACTAGATGACTCTGTTCATGTCCATTTTTCTTCTCTTTCTCGTCCTTTCTTTCTCTCTCCTTTTCTTTGTTTCATGTTATCACCTACTCAGTTAATGCTTCATAGTATTGAACATTGACCAGCAGTATAGATAGGAACATAAATAGGTCATAATTCCTGTAAAGCATCACTTTCTCTCAACTATTTAGTTGAATAGTGAACTGGTCTTACAGTTTTGAAAGAAATACTCAAAGTTATGAGTCTAATTTAGAAGAAATATTTGTTTAGAAAATTAGTGAAAACACAAACAAATGAAAAAAGGTCCCCAGAAACAATCTTGATGTTAAGTATTCTTTTATGTTAAGTATTCTTTTATTTTATATGTTAAGTATTCTTTTAGCAGCCTACTTTTTTTTAAATCTGATGAACTTTCTTTTTTCATTTTTTTACCACTGTTTTCTTGTTTCTTTTCACATTTATAATTTAAGTTTTCAGAATTTATGACTTTTGGAGATATTAAAAGTTACTTATTTCCTTTTTTGGTGGCATTTTATATGGTATTTGGTAAAACCATATAAAAATAATAGAACATTTGCAACAATTTTAATCCTCACCACAATCCTATATATAATTATTCATTGTTCAACAGATGAAGAAATTGAACATGACAGATAAAATTAATTAATGTTACATTGTGATTAAGGATGATTACTCTAGGATTCCAAACTGTCTTTTAATTTAATGCCCCATTCTCTTTCTTTGCTTTCTCAAATATTTCTATTTTTCTCTTTACCTCTCAATTTCTTTCTCTTTTGCCTTTTTCCTTCTCCCTCTCTGAGTAAATGCTTTATGAGCATTTGGCCAGAACTGTGTATGCAAGAATAGCTAAGACTTAAAGAGTAAAAAGTGAAGATATTTGCCTTCAATGACCCCATAGCATTGGACACACACAGATGAATGTGAGACAATGTGGCAATTGTGAAAATGGACATTCAATATAATCTCTTAGATAAGGAGGATATAGCAGCAGTACCTTTCAGTCTTGAAAAAGTGGAGATATTTTCTAGGAAGACAAAACAGGAAAATGAATGGCTCATGAAGTATAGAGCCTGAAAGAATCTTTATATACTTTCAAATCTTTTTGTATAATATTAGTAAAATGATTTTACTTGTGTTCTGGTAAGTATGTCCAGCCACTTTGGGACTAAATATGTGCAACTTGAGTATCTGTGACTGAGCTGATTATATGACTATTTAATGGATTTGTTCATGAAGCCCAATGAAAAACATTATTTTCCTAAATTAAAAATTATACATTTTTATTGTAGAAAATTAAAAGAAAATCAGGAAATTATAAAGAACAAAATAAACACCACCTCTAGGGTCACCTGTTGAATATAAAAATGAGAGAGTTGATATAATTTTGCATTTCTTTTTGCACTAAATAAAACTAGGAAAAATTAGGCATGCCATAGATATTCATAAGTGAAAGTGCCACTACTGAGGATGAGCTTAATTATTTTTTTCAGGTAAATCACTTGGCACCTGAGTTGAATATAATGGAGAGGATGAATAATGTCACAGAATTCATTTTCCTGGGCCTGACCCAGAATATGGAGCTTCAGAAATTTTCATTTGCTGTGTTTTCAATTGTCTACTTGGTCACTCTGTCAGGCAACCTTCTCATCATGATTACCAACAGCCCAAACAGGGCCCTGGGATCCCCCATGTACTTCTTCTTGTTTTATTTATCCCTTATAGATGGCAGCTGTTCTCCCTCTTTTAGCCCTAAGATGCTAGCTGACACTCTGGCTGTGAGGAAAACCATCTCTTTCAGGGGATGCATGACTCAAGTCTTGCCAAGCATCTTTTTGGTGCGACTGAGATCATCCTGCTCACAGTGATGGCCTTTGATCACTATGTGGCTATTTACAAATCCTTGCACTATGAACCATCATGAGTGAAAAGTATGTGGCTTCCTAGTGGGAGTGGCTTGGGCAGGAGGTTTTGTCCATGCTACCATGCAGGTCCTTTTCACAGTTTGGCACCCTTTTGTAGCCCAAATATCATAAACCACTTCATGTGTGACTTGAACCATTTGCTAAAACTCATCTGCATGGATACTCATATACTTGGTCTCTTTGTTGCTGCCAACATTTGGTTCATATGTCTGTTAAACTTCCTCCTTTTGATGGTTTATTATATGGCCCTCCTGTGCACTTTGACATCTCACAACTTGGAGGAGAGACACAAAGCCCTGTCCACCTGTATCTCTCATATAACTGTGGTCATCTTATTCTTTGTGCCCTGCATATTTGTGTATCTTCACCCAGTGACCACGTTCTCCTTTGACAAAGCTGTGGCCGTGTTTTATACCATGGTAACTCCCATGTTGAATCCCTTGATCTACACTCTCAGGAATGCAAAGGTGAAAAATGTTATGAAGAAGCTCTGGGATCTCAAGATGATTTCAGCTGAGATATATTCAAGACAATATAAAAAGTGATTTTATCTTTTAAATGTAAAAAAGAAAAGATGATTTCTATGTGTTCAAAACCAAGTGACACTATTTGTCAAAAGTAGTTTGATTTGGCTACAGGAGCTTGACAAAAAGATCAATCAGGTAATTATTTATAATTATAAATATGTCTCAATTAAATTTACTTACTGCTCATTTGGTTGCCAATCCTAATGTACTGTCAGAATGAGTTAGATTTTATTTTCAAATACAGATACCTAGGACACAGCTCTAGTGACTGTAAGTAGTGGTACTGTTGTTGGATTGCTGTTACTACATTTTAAGAAAATAAGCCGGTGACGCCGGTAATATTTACACATATTTTGAATAATAGTGCTATAGATTGTATCCACAGTTTCAGCCTTTTTTGAAATTACTTTATTAATGTATTTTTTGAGAATTATCCATTATAGAAGAGGCTTTGAGACCCATGAAAATCTCATACATTTATAATTCATATAATACACAATTGCTATCTTTGCAATTGCAAAAAATTAAAATATTCCTATAAATTGGAATACTTTCAGCTTTTATTGTCTTCTCTTTCTATAGTTTCTAATCTTAAATCATAATCTGATCTAATTCTCTCTTTTCTTCTTTGTTTTCTCCCAAATAAAGCTTTAAAAGTTATTCTTGTTGTATTATTTGGACTAAAACTCCTTGTTCTTGTTAATTCTATCTAGTCTTTCACATTAAAAGCCTTGTTTTACCACTTGACTTTTATTGGTAGATTGATTTACCCACCCCAGTTTATACATATTCTTAATCTTAATCTGCATTCCTGTTGGGGTGAACCCAGTGCAAATAGAATCTCTTGAAGATGTTAATTTAGTTAAGGTATGGCATAACTGAATGAGGTGGGTCTTAATCCAGATTACTAGAGGTCTTATAAAGAGTTCAAAGGCAGAAGTCAAGAGAAAAAAAAGACAACGAAGAGCAGAAGAAAGAAGAGGAAATGTTCATGTTATGGGAAATCCATGAAATTATAAGGTTACCTTCAGCCAGCACCAGAAAGATGTAATCTTCCAGGAGAAAGCAATCATTTTATCTTGTAACAGATTTCTGGCTTCAGAAATCAAGAACCAATAAATACCTGTTGTTTAAACCAACCCATTGTGTGGTGTTTGTCATAGCAGCTCAGGCAAAACAAGACACTGTGTGAAGGAGAGTTTATGTATCATATCTTGTATGTGCATTTGGAGAAATATGTTATTGGGATTAGCATAGGGTCTGAGTAAGAATATATCAAGTTCAGTTCTTAGTTTTAATGTTTATAGTATGGAATTTGGCAAAACACAACATATTTAAGTTTTAGCTAAAGGGAAAAGATAGAGATATTATCAGGATGAAATAGAATAATCCTGTAAAGTTCTTTGAAACTGTACATGCCACATAAATGTTAGTTATGATAACCATTATTTATTATTTGATCTCCCAAAAGAATAATGGAACTATTCAACTGGCCCTCAGTGCTAACCCATTTATTTATTTATTTTTTACTTATTTTTTAATTTTTTAAAAATTAATTTATTATTTATTGTGGGTAAAAATCAAAATTTTCACAACCAATATTTGTAAAATGATATATAAATGTATATGCATATATGTACATTTGCTTACAAAAATGCTATTTATATATATATATATATAGAGAGAGAGAGAGAGGTGCTTAGATTACCTAAAATATTACACAGAACCTACCGGGATTCCCATGTTTCCCACCTCCCACACCTCCCACTACATCCCACACAAACATTTCCCACAAGTGTGGTCTATCACCCTCAATGGACTTATACATCCAGTGGCCTTGCCATCAAATAAAGACCACAGTTCACATCATAGACCACACTCTCTCCCACACAGTTCTGAATGGTGTGTGCTGATTTAAAATGGCCTACATCCTTTGCCACAACGGCACTCAAGACAACTTCCAAACCCCAAAAAATCCCCTGAATTTCAACTGCACATCCCCTCCCTGTCCCAAAAGTGTCCAGTGGCAACCGGCTCCACCTCACTGTTATAATTTCTTCCATTGCTAGAATCACCATATGTGTACAACAGATTACCAACAAGTCCACTCTCGTCTATAGTTCTTCCCCCAATCCTGAGGGGACTGAGATGGTGATGTCCACTTCACCTCCAAGTGAGAGAGGGCTTATATCCCATGAATATGGTGGGTGGGATGATCCTGCCTGCAGAAACAGACCCTCCCCTTTTCCTGGGATGGCCGTTGCCCATCATTGTCTCCTCGCCAGGTGACTTGGATGAGTCCATTGAGCTGTAGGAGAGGAGTTGCAGCTCCACTGAGATTACACACACACCTGGCACATAGGTAGGCCAGAGGCTCCAGTCTCTGGAAGTATACCTAAAAATTCCAGCATCACATATAGGTTTTAATAGAAGGGACTGATGAACCATGTGCAGGGAGGATTTATTTGCGTCCAATTCTGTCACTCTCAGGAGCACAGATTCCAAAATAGAACCCACAGATAAGGTGTCAGTCTCTGGGGCTATCCCCCCTTATATAGGACCTGGGTATATCCAGAGCTCTCCGAAGCCCCTCTGTGTGGGGTGATATGCACTTTGATGTTCTATGAGCTCTTACTGAGGTGTGCATAAGCGTTACCTCTGAGATGACCTCCCAACTCTCTTTGAAGTCTCTTAGCCACTTGAACTCATTAGTCTTTATCTTTTTCCCCTTTTATTCAAGGTCTTTTTCCAGTTGTGTTGACAGTTGGCACTTGGTATTAATCCCTCATTGCCAGGGAGGCTCATCCCCGGGAGTCATGTCCCACGTTGGGGGGAAGGTAATGCATTCATATGCTGAGTTTGGCTCAGAGAGAGGTCATATTTGAGCAACAAGGAGGCTCTCAGGTGGCAACCCTTAAGCACCACACAACTGCAGGCTAAGTCTCAGTTACAAGAGCAAAGATGCATAAGGATAATCATCAATAAAAAGAACTCATCAGTGAGCCATCCTCTTTTGACGGACACTGCCCCTGCACTCAGAGGACTGTTGCTGCTCCCTTGGAGAAAGTGGCAGAGCTCTCCAGGCTAGGAATTCAGATTCCCTCATTTATTGTGTGATTGTCCACCCACCGTGACCAGGCCCCATCCTTTGATCTTTTGAACAATTTTGTATATCTTTCATGTATTTTGGGATGAACTTACTCCCATGAATACCCCCTCCCAGACACTCCCCACCAATAATCCCCTGCAGTACCCATTGTAACCCTTCTGTGATCTAAATCTTCCATGAACATGTAGTCCATAAAATAATCAAATACACTTAATAGGAAAAAGAAACAACAATGATAAGATTACATGCAAGAGACAAACATAGGGAACCTCAAGAAAACAAACAAACAAACAAACAAGCAAAAAAACAAAACAAAATATAATTAGCTGATTGGGACATTCAAAAAAATGGGGTAAAAAGCAAAAGAAATGCCTTTAAAATATATATATATATATTCTTTTTTTCCTTTTATCACTGTGTTATCGGATGTCCGGTGTGCCGTGACACCTTCCCCCTCTCAATCTCCATTGTCTCCCAAATTTTAATTTAATTTTCAAAGAAGTTTTAGGTCACAGCAAAGTCACACACGGAGTACCAGAGACTCCCAGATACCAAACCACGCTCCCTTCCACACCCCATATTAACCCCACACCTTTTATTTTTTGGATGTTACCATTGATATAACTGTTATACAGATAGCAAAATAGAGCAACTAAACATTGTCAATGATTTACAGTATAGTTTACAATTTAGACAATACACTTTAATATGTTTTGATGATATTTACCATGTCCTGTGTCCATTACGGTAAGGTAATGAAAAACCTTTCCCAGGACCGCTAAATACCCCATTAGATCTTAATTGTTCCTTCCTCCCCACCCCCCTGGGGCATATGACACTCCCCTGTCTTGACTCATGGAATGACAAGTTTCATAGTTACAAGCCCTGGGTATTTGAACCTGCCCTTCCTAATCTACCCACCTGTCAATGCTGCACCACCAAACACAGTAATATCACTACCCATCTGTCCTATCCTTCAATATGCAACTATACTCTATCCCTTTACCATAGATTATGTCCATATGGGTGATGGCTCAGAGCCTGCTCTTCTCTTACTCTACCTTGTTAACCTATATTTCAGACAATGGTTCTCATAGACTGCTCACTTTCCTGAGTACAAATCAGTGAGGTCATATACTGTTCATCCTTCAGAGTCTGGCTTGCTTTACTCAACATAAAGTCTTCAAGATTCATCCATGTTATTCCATGTGTTAGCACTTTATTCCTTCTTACAGCTGAGTAATATTCCATTGTAGGTATGTACCATATTTTGCTTATCCATTCGTCTGCTGATGGGCACCCGGGCTGATTCCAGCTTTTGGCAATGGTGAACAATGCCGCTATGAACATTGGTGTGCATATATCTGTTTGTGTCCTTGCTTTAAGTTCTTCTGGGTATATACCCAGCAGTGGAATTGCTGGATCATACAGAAGATCTATTGTTAGTTTTCTGAGGAAGCACCAAACTGTCCTCCACAGTGGCTGGACCATACCGCAGTCCAACCAGAAGTGGATGAGGGTTTCTCTTCCTCCACATCCTCTCCAACATTTGGTGTCTCCTGTTTTTTAATAGCTGCCATTCTGATGGGTGTAAGATGGTATCTCATTGTAGTTTTGATTTGCATTTCCCTGATAGCAAGCGATGTTGAGCATTTTTTCATGTGCTTTGTAGCCATTTGAATTTCTTCCTTGAGAAGTGTCTTTTCAGGTCACTTGCCCATTTTTTAATCGGGTTGTTTGTCTTTTTATTTTCAAGGTGTAGGATTTCTTTATATATGCAGGATATTAGGCTCCTATCAGATATATGGTTGCCAAATATTTTCTCCCATTGGGTAGGCTGACTTTTTATTTTCTTAATAACATCCTTTGAGGTGCAGAAATTTTTAATTTTGATGAGATCCTATTTATCTATTTTTCTTTTGCTGCTTGTGCTTTGGTTGTGAAGTTCATGAAATCATTTCCTATTACAAGGTCCTGTAGATGCTTCCCCACATTATCTTCCAAGGTCTTTATGGTTTTGGCTCTTATATTTAGATCTTTGATCCATCTTGAGTTGATTTTTGTATAAGGTGTGAGATGGTATTCTTCTCTCATTCTTTTGGATATGGATATCCAGTTCTCCAAGCACCACTTGTTAAAGAGGCCATTCTCTCCCAACTGAGTGGGCTTCGTGGCCTTGTCAAATATCAGATACCTGTATATGTGAGGATCTATATCAGAACTCTCAGTTCGGTTACATTGGTCAGTAGGTCTATCCTTGTGCCAATACCATGCAGTTTTGATCACTGTAGATTTGTAGATTGTTTTAAAGTCAGGTAGTGTGATACCTCCAACTTCATTTTTCTTTTTCAATACGTCTTTGGCAATTTCGGGCCTCTTGCCTCTCCAAATACATTTTGTGGTTAGTTTTTTCCATTCCTTAAAAAATACAGTGTTGACTTTTATTGGGATTGCCTTAAATCTGTGGATTAGTTTGGGTAGGATAGACATCTTGATGATGTTTAGTCTTCCTATCCATGAACAGGGAATATTTTTCCATGTATTTAAGTCTTCTTTGATTTCCTTTAACAGTGTTGTGTAGATTTCTGTATATATGTCCTTTACATCTTTATTTAAATTTATTCCTAGGTATTTGATTCTTTTAATTAGTATTGTAAATAGTATTTTTTTTCCTGATTTCCTCCTCAGTTTGCTCATTATTGGTGTATAGAAATGATACTGATTTTTGAGCATTGATCTTATAGCCTGCAACGTTATTGAACTCCTTTATAAATTCTAGAAGCCTTGTTGTAGAGTTCTCAGGGCTTTCTATATATAGGATCATGTCATCTACAAATAATGAAATTTTTACTTCTTCTTTTCCAATCTGGATGCCTTTTATATCCTTTTCTTGTCTCAGTGCTTGCGCAAGTACTTCTAAGACAATGTTAAATAGGAGTGGTGGTAGTGGGCATCCTTGTCTAGTTCCCAATCTCAGAGGGAAGGCTTTTAGGATTTCACAGTTGAAAATGATGTTAGCTTTGGGTTTTTCATATATACCCTTTATCATAATCAGAAAGTTTCCGTCTATTCCTATCTTTTGTAGTGTTTTTATGAGGAAAGAATGCTGTATTTTGTCGAATGATTTTTCTGCATCTATAGAGATGATAATGAGATTTTTTCCTTTCAATCTGTTTATGTGGTGTATTACATTGATTGATTTTCTTATATTGAACCAATCTTGCATACCCGGGATGAAACCCACTTTGTCATGGTGCATAATCCTTTTGATATGTTGTTGAATGTGATTAGCAAGTATTTTGTTGAGGATTTTAGCATCTAGGTTCATTAGAGAAATTGGTCTGAAATTTTCCTTTCTTGTGGTGTCTTTATTTGGTTTTGGTATTAGGGTAATGTTGGCATCGTAGAATGAGTTAGGCAATATTACTTCTACTTCTATTTTTTGGAAGAGCTTAAGTAGAATTGGTGTTAGCTCTTTCCGGAATTTTTAGTAGAATTCAGCTTTGAAGTCATCTGGTCCTGGGCTCTTCTTAGTTGGGAGGTTTTTGATGACTGTGTCTATCTCTTTACTTGTAATTGGACTGTTGAGTTCATCTATTTCTTCTTTCATCAATGTAGGCTGTTTGTGGGTTACTAGAAACTTGTCCATTTCCTCTAAATTATCATTATTGTTGGCATATAATTTTTCAAAGTATCCTCTTATGATACTCTTTATTTCCGTGGGGTCAGTAGTGATATTCCCTGGCTCATTCCTTATTTTATGTATTTGCATCTGTTCTCTCTTTTTCTTTGTTAGTCTGGCTAAGGGTCTGTCAATTTTATTGATATTCTTGGAGAACCAGCCTTTGGTTTTGTTTATTGTTTCCAGTGATTTCTTTTTCTCTATTTCATTTAGTTCTGCTCTAATCTTTGTTATTTCCTTCTTTCTACTTCCTTTAGGTTTAGTTTATTGTTGTTTCTCCAATTCCTCCAAGTGTGCAGTTAGGTCTTCAATTTTAGCTCTTTCTTCTTTCTTAATATATGAATTTATAGCTATGAACTTCTGTCTCAGGACTGCCTGCACTGCATCCCATAGGTTTTGATATGTTTTGTTGTCATTTTCATTAGTTTCTAGGTAGTTACTGATTTCTTTTGAGATTGCTCTTTGACCCACTGTTTGTCTAAGAGTGCATCGTTTAACTTCCTTATCCTTGTGCCTAACCTGTTTCTCTTGCCCTTAGTGGTTTCCAATTTCATTCCGTAGTGTTCAGAGAAATTACTTTGTATAATCTCAATCTTTCTGAATTCATTGAGAGTTGTTCTGTGGCCTAGCGTGTGGTCTATTTTTGAGTATGTTCTATGAGCACTTGAGAAGAATGTACATCCCGCTGTATTTGGGTGTAGTGTTCTGTATATGTCTATTAAGTCCAGGTCTTCTAATCTATTGTTGAGTGCCTTAGTTTCTTTATCTTTTTCTCTGTCTAGATGTTCTCACTAATGATGATAGTCGTTTGTTGAAGTCCCCTGCTATAATTGTAGAGGCATTTATTTCTCCTCTTAGTTTTTCCAGAGTTTGCCGCACGTATTTTGAGGTACCCCGATTAGGTGTGTAAATATTGATGATTGTTCTCTCTTCTTGAGAGGTTACTCCTTTTACTAATATGTAGTGCCCTACTTTGTCTCTTACAATAGTTTTGCATTTAAAGTCTATATTGTCTGATATTGGAATAGCTACTCCTGTCCTTTTTTGGCTATTCTTAGCTTGTAAAATGGTTTTCCATCCATTCACTTTCAGCCTCCTTGAATCCCTGGGTCGAAGGTGGATTTCTTGTAGACAGCATATAGATGGATCATATTTTCTTATCCATTCTGCCAATCTGTGCCTTTTGATTGGTGAATTTAATCCATTAACATTCAGTGTTATTATTTGTAATGAATTTCTTACTTCAGCCATTTTTTCTTAGGGTTAATATATGTCATATGTTGTTTTGTTTCTCTTTTGTCTTTTCAGTTGTTTTTAAACTCTCCTCCAACTCTCTCTCCCTTGTTTTTTCCTTTCAATTTTAGAAATTCCTTTAGTATTTCTTGAAGTGCTGGTTTCTTCTTGACATACTCTCTTAATTTCTGTTTATCTTTGAATGTTTTGAACTCTCCATCATTTTTGAATGCCAGTTTTGCTGGATAGAGAATTCGTGGCTAGAAGTTTTTTTCTTTTAGTACTTTGACTATGTCATACCACTGTTTCCTTGCCTCCATGGTTTCAGCTGAGAAATCAGCACTTAATCTTATTGTGCTTC
The DNA here is from genome assembly GCA_026826555.1 of Tolypeutes matacus. Taxonomy (NCBI): domain Eukaryota; kingdom Metazoa; phylum Chordata; class Mammalia; order Cingulata; family Chlamyphoridae; genus Tolypeutes; species Tolypeutes matacus. Next base: position 179,134 of record JAKSZT010054586.1, read on the forward strand.
CCTTGTATGTGATGGTTCTCTTTTCTCTTGCTGCCTTGTGTATTTTCTCTTTGTCTTGAGCATTGGACATTTTGAAAAGTATATGTCTTGGAGTTGGCCTGTTGGGATTTATACTATTTGGGGTGCGCTGTGCTTCCAGGATCTGCACATCCTTCTCTTTCAATAGGGTTGGGAAGTTTTCAGCCATTATTTCCTTCAACACTTCTTCTGTTCCCTTTCCCTTCTCTTCTCCTTCTGGGTGCCCATAATGCATATGTTTGTGCATTTTGTGTTATCAGTTAATTCCCTGAGTCCATGCTGGATGTTTTCTTTTTGTCTATCTGTTCTACTATCTGTTAGATTTCAGCTCTATTGTCTTCCATATAACTAATTCTTTCCTCTGCCTGTTAAAATCTGCTCTTATATGAATCCAGCATCTTTTTGATTTCTTGGATTGTGCCTTTTTTCACCATCATATCCATTACCTTTTTAGGCATGTTTGCAATTTCTTCAGTATGTTCTCCCAGTGTCTTCTTTATATCCTTAATCTCTTCCTTCACTTCTTTAAGTTGTTCCATGATATTTGTTTGGATAGCTTTGATTAGTTGTTCTATGTTCTTTATCGCTTCCTGGTTTTTGTTTTGTTCATTGGACTGGTCCATGTTTTCCTGTTTCTCAGAGTCATTTGTATTTTTTTGTTGCTCTCTGGTCATCATATTATCTTGATGGGTTTGTTCAGTTGATTAGCTTTCCTCTATGCTCTAGAGTTTTATTTAGCTGGTGGTTCTGCTTGTGAGTTAAGTTTTCTATTTGGCACTTTTTCTTTTTATTTTATTTACTTGCTTCTTTCTATGTTCCTGTTCTGTCCACACCGTTGATCCACGTAGATAGATGTCCCAAGCTTCTCATTCCACACTTGCACAGCACAGACCCCCAGGCAGGACCCCGTCCACAATCCACCTTGCTCTGGGAGCTTGCAGTGTGTGCCCTCCTACGGTAATGCCGTCTTGGCCCCGTCCTCTCCTAACCTATTTATTTTTAAACTTAGAAGTGATAGCATGTAATTTTTCTGTCCATGCTGTGAAAAAGAATACTCTGGGTGCTGACTGGTCTTATAGGAGTATTTGTGGGCTTGAATGGATCCCAAATCATCAGCTTTTCTTCTATCTCTCCTGGTTTTTCAAACATCATGGGCTCTGGTGCTTCCAAGGCCTTGGAAATGATCCATTTATGAGTCTTATTTCCTCCTGCCAAGCCATGTTTCAGCATTTCTAGGAAGCTGAGGTTAACACAGCAAGTAAACAGATTATATACAGGCTAAAATAAAAGGACATTTTCAGAGGAGGTACTGTTATACAGTGTTTATGAGCAGACACTGGAGTCTGATTTTCTGCATTGGAATGTGACGTGGAAAGTTTATTTCTTCATCTGTGATATGGTAATAATAATACCAACCTTATGAGATTAATGGGTTAATAATATGAATCAATATATGTTAAGTGCTTATAACCGTACCTGTCCCATAGTAAACATTTTTTAAGTTTTGTGGGTTTTTAAATTTGTTTTTAAGGAATAAACATTGGGCAGATTTGGGCTTATTTTGCTTCTACAAATAGTAAAAGGTTCATTTCTTCTGAGTCAGGACCTCTGTGGATCTTGTCCTGGTCCAGATACCTTAAGTAATTTCTTGTATAACAAACTCTGTTACATTACTTTTTCTTTGAAACCAGGCATTGGCATTATTGGTTTTTCAAGACATTATTTAGCCTTTGGAAGTCCTGTAAGCAGCCAAGTTATACATGATGTGGAAAGATTCAGGATTCTGAGGTCAACAAAATTGTGAATGAATTCCATCTCACTAGTTGATATAACAAACATGCATTTCACAATCTATCAGAGTTTTACTTTAATTTTAGCTCGTATGTGCAGTGAAATGAAGTACCTATTTCTTCATGAATTTTAAGCATTAAATGAGGTAATGAGTGCAAATCATCCATGGAAGTGCCTGGAACTGAGTAGGTGCTTATAAATGTCAGTTATACTGCCTTCCTTATGTTTACATCAGTATCATATTTCAACCTGATTTTTTTAAAAGTGTGTGATTTATATTTATTACTTCAATGCAGGTAGATTCTATATTAAGAGGCCATAAGAAAATTACATATTTCTCAGAGTGAACCCAGTAAAATTAATGCAGGATGGACCTGATTAGTACAGTAAAAATTTTAATTTAAAAGTCTTAATGTATCCAAATCAAAACAAGATTTAGGAAGTGCCCAAAATTTAATGAATTTTTAAATGCCACATAAAAGAACTGTAGTATAATAATTTACAAATATATTGAAAGTTGTTATTTATTTATTGCAATGTGTAGGCCCTATGCTATGAAGTCATTGCCTTGTTTAATTCTCTTCAGAGTCTTATGATGTATGTAACTGTTATTCCTCCCTTCCCAAAGAGTTACCTCAAGTTCAGATAATTTAAAGAAGTTACCCAAAGTCAAAAGCTGTCATAAATGCATGATATAGTTTTTTTTTTATCCATGTGGCTTGGCTCCAGAACCTACATATTTGAATAGCTTGTACTTGAGAGAGATAGGCATTAAAAATAAACATACTAAAAAAACATAAATTCAGTGTAAAAGTGCTAAAAAAGTGACGCTAGCGATATGATAGAGAGGGGCTCAGGGTGGGAGGGAGCCACTTTAGACTAGGTGTCACAACCCAAGAGCAAGAGTTCATATTTTTTATTTAAACATGTCCTGAGATGAGAGCCAATTAGCTAAAAGGACATGAGCAAAACCATTAAAGGAGTGACTGTTGTAGTGAGAGGGGAATTTTATTTGACCTGGATAAGTACAATTTATGCTCTCATCTATTTTGACTTGAAGATCATCAACAAGCTTAATGTAATTGTTAATAATTCAGTGCACATAAAATCAGGATGAATATAAATACAACTAATGAACTAAAGCAACCTTCTTCACATAATATATTCCGTGTGTCCTTTCTGGCAGCTTCTCTCTTTAGCAGACTCGTTGGTGAAGGTCACAGCATTGAGCTCTACTTTGTCTCTTCATGTCCTACTTTTCTCTTTTGTTTTTTAATTTGGCAATTGTATTTTTTTTATTTTTTATTTTAAAAATATATTTAGATTACATAAATGTTACATAAAAAATATAGAGGATACCCATATGCCCTGCTCCCCACACTGCCTATATTTACCCACATTAACAACATCCTTCATTAGTGTGATACATTCATTGCAATTGAACATATTTTGGAGCATTGCCATTAAGCATGGAATGTAGTTTACATTGTAGTATACAATCTCTCCCACACAATTCTGTAAGTTACGGCAAGATATATAATGGCCTGTATCTGTTGTTGCAATGTCATTCAGGACAATTCCCAAGTTTCAAAACTGCCCCCATATTACACCTGTTTTCCCTCTCCCTGACCTCAGAACCTCCAGTGGTTACTATCTCCACATCAATGATATAAGTTTTTCCATTGCTAGAATAACAATAAATCTATAGTAGAATACCATAAGTCTACTCTAGTCCATAGTTCATTCTCCAATTCTGAGGATTCTGGGATGGTGATGCCCACTCCACCTCTAATTGATAGGTGATTTCAGTCCCATATAGCCAGTGGATGGGATTCTCTTGCTTGCAGTTGTAGATTCTCTTGGATCCTTGGTTTGGCGGTTGTCCATCATCACCTCCTTATTAATTGTCCTGGGTGAGTCCAATGAACTTGAGTGTAGGTGTTGCAACTCCATTCAAATGTTCATGTGGCATTGTCAAGGTGGGTGGAGATTCACATAGTAACCGAAAGAATATTGAATTCCCATCCTGGGGAGCTTTTTCACTTTTTTGTTTTCAAAAAGATATTTTGACTACTTAAATGCTACAGAGAATATATAGGGGACTGCCATATGCCCCACTCCACACACCTCCCATACCCTCCCACATTAGCAACATCTTTCAGCAGCGTGGCATATTCATTGCAATTGACAAACACATTTTGGAGCATTGTCAATAAGCATGTATTATAGTTTACATTGTAGTCTACACTCTCTCCCATTGGACTCTGTAGGTTATGGCTGGATATATAATGGCCTGTATCTGTCATTGTAATGTCATTCAAGATGATTCCCAAGTCCCAAAAATGCCCCTCCACACACACCATTAAGCCTGTTTTTCCCTCTCCCTAACCCAGAACATCCATGGGTCACTACCTCAAAAACAATGGTATTTCTTCCATTGCTCGAATCACAATAAGTCTATAGTAGAATACTAGTAAGTTTATTTTAATCCATAGTTTGTTTCCTAATCCTGAGGACTCTAGGACAGTGATGCCCACTCCACCGTCAACTGTGGGGAGCTTCAATCACACCCATCTGATAGATGGGACTCTCCTGCCCACAGATGCAATCACCTTCAGCTCCATGGCATGTTTGTCCACCATCTCCTCCCCTATAGCCATCCTGGGTGAGTCCATTGAATTGGAGAATAGGCATTGCAACTCCATTGAGATCCAGGGCCCAGCTGGCACATGGACAGCCCAAAGTTTCAAGTCTCTTGGATGTACACCCACCAACTCTTATACCAATCATAGGTTCAAATAGAAGGACAGAAGAGCCATGCATAGGAAACCACTGCTGAGCACAATTCAGTAACACTAGGGAGCTTAAATATCTGATTAGGGCCCACTGGGAAGAGGCCAAATTCCTGAACTGTCTGTCTTGACCACAGTGTCTGGATAGCTCCATATCCTTGAGGAGCTTCGCTAATTGTGGTTGTATCTACACTGGCTATCAATGAGATCCTGCTGAGATGTGCACAAGCACTATCTGTGGGATGGCCTCCCAACTTACCTTAATGTCTCTTTGCCATACCGACTTGTTTGTCTTTAGCTTTTCCTCTTCTTGGTCAAGGTGTTTTGTTGTTGTTGTAGTTGTTGCTGTTTTTTCCAGATGCATTGCTTGTTCGTACTTGGTAGCAATCCCTCGGTGCCAAGGAGGCCCATCCCCAGGTGTCATTTCCCATGCTGGGTGGTGTGGGGAAGCCACCACTTCTATACGCTGAGTTCGGCCCAGAGAGAGGCCACATCTGAGCAACAAGGAGGTAATTCCCAGGCACTCTACTCAACAGACCAAGCTTCATTTCAAGTGCAAAGGCTCACAAGCAGAGTCATCAACATCAAGGGTCCTTCAATGGACCATCCTCCTTCACAAGGCATTGTCCCTGCATTTGAGGCATTCTTGTTATTCCATTAGGGAATGTGGTAATGCTCTCCAGGACTGGGAATTTGATATTCTCTCTGTTATTGTGTGAATCTCCACCCACCAAGATAATGCCCCATGAATATTTGTACACATTTATATGTCTCATATGTATACCCAGGTGAATTTCCTCCCATGTATCCCCCCTCACTGATACCCCACACCAATGATCCTCCTCTGCCACAGTTGTAATTCCTCTGTGATCCAAAACTTCTTCAAAAATGAAGCCAATAAAATAGCCACATACAATTAGTAAGAAAATGAAATGGTAATGATAGTTTTATACAAAAGAAGTAAAATACAGAAAAAATACCAAAAAGTAAAAATAGAATAATATTTTTTAAAATTGAATTATTAATAAATAATGAAAAAATATTTGAAGAAAAAAAAAAACTTTAAAAAATATATATTTTGGCTTTCATCACTGTAAGACTGTTGTCCTGTATATACAGTGACATTTTCTTCCATTTATTCCCTCAGTGTCTTTTTTTTTTTCTTTCATTTTTTCTTCAAAAAAGTTTTTGGCTATATACAGAATACAGGGTATCCCCATATACCCAACATTCTCCCCCTTTTCCCCTTCCCCATCAATATTTTATATGTGGATGGTACATTTGTTACAACTGATGCACAAATATTGAAACATAGTTACTAACCATCTTCAATGGTTCACATTAGGGTTTACATTTTGGACCATATACTTTTATAAGAGCTGATAAAATTTAATGTGACCTGTATCCATCTTTTGCAAGATTATGCAGAACACTTCCATCACCCCCAAAATGCCCCCTCTTCCATCTATTTTATTCCTCCCTCCTCCTCCTCTTTGGGCCCATGATGACCAACGGGTTTCACTCATTGAAGGACAAGATTCATAGTCACTTGCATCTTCATGGAGGTCTTGACACACTGCTCAGTCCTCCCCTATTAGGCACCACCAATGCTCTCAAGTTACTCCCGTCTGTGATGGTTAGGCTAATGTGTCAACTCAGCCTGAAATTGTGCCTAGTTTGGTCAAACAAGCACTGGGATAATTGTAATACAAAGACGTTTATGGACTTTAGGAACCAGTGAGTTTACTGCATAGATGGCTGATTACATCTACATCAATTAGGGAGAGTGCCCTTATCAATGAGTGATGCTTTATCCAATCAGTTGAATGCCTTAAAAGGGGAAGTGATTTCAGGATTCAGAAAGAATTTCCCAGCTCATCTTTGACTGCCAATGTCTCCTGGAAACTCATCAAGGACCTTCATTGGACTTTCATCGGAGCCCCTGGTTTGAAGCCTGCCTGCAGAACTTGGACTTGTGCATCCCCACAGTAACATGACACTCGTACAAAATCTAATATTATTGACAGATATCTCCTGTTGATTCTGTATCCCTAGAGAACCCTAATACACCCATCCCCTTGTTTGAGATCATAGCAAGTCTCCCTAGGATGGGAGTCCAACATCTTCTCACTCATTATGTGAGTCTCTATCCAATGATGCAACTCACTATGCCATAATTTTCACTCACATGCTCCCTAGACGTCTGCCCCAGATGCACCCTTTTCCAAATGCCCTCCATCCAACACCTTAAACCAGTAACCCTTCCTTGCATATTTCCAAATAAGCATTCCAAACATTGCTATTTTAATCACGTACCCATACAGCAAGTGTTGATCTGCTCTTTCCCACAATCCTCCTCCTAGTTCCATGGACCATCCAATCTACCCTTCCCCTCATGCCCCCTGTCAAACCTGCACCCCCAACTCAATATTATCACTATACCCCTGTCATGTCTCTTCACTGCACAACTAGACGCTTCCACCTTTTCATAGATTTCACCCATATGGGTGTTGGCTCACAACCTTCTCAAGAGAAAGAGTGGACCTTTACTCTTGAAATTGATTCTTAGTGTAGTATTATAGGATGCCTAAGTGTTACCTCCTGAGAGCATCCTTGTTGCTCAAATGTGGCCTCTTTCTTAGCTGAACTCAGTATATAAATGCAATAGCTTCCCTGCAGAGTGAGACATGACTCCCAAGGATGAGCCTCCCTGGCACCAAGGGATTACTACCAAGCACCAACTAGTAATGCAACTGGAAAATACCTTGACCAAAAGGGGGAAAGGTAAAGACAAGTGAATTTGTATGGTAAGAGACATCAAATGTGTCAGGAGGTCATTCCAGAAGTTATTCTTATGCATATCTTAGTAGGATCTCATTGACTGCCTAATTAGATGCTACCCTAAATAGTGGGACTCCTGAAGGCTCTGGAGACACCCAAGCACTATGGTCAGGGAAGATAACTCATTAGTTTGGTTCCTTGCTAGCAGGCCCTAATTTTGGGTTTGTGCTCCCCAGTGTGACAGAGTTGGACTCAGTTGTGGTTTCCCTACACATGGCTCTTCTGTCCCTTCCATTTGAATCTATAGTTGGTAATAGAGTTGGTAGGTATATATCCAAGAGACTTGAAACTACTTTTATTTTAATCATGATATTTTTTTCCCATGTAAAAATCATTGCATTCACTTCCAGCAGCTGTGCTAAGTTAATTGGTAAAAGGAAAGCAATGTGTTTAACCAAAATGCCCATAAATTCAAACTGGTCCTTTCATGGTCTATGAGACCCTCCACAATTGATCCCCTATCAAGTATTCATCATATGTGGACCTGCTCTCCCTCATTAATTATATTCCTGTCATGATGGCCTCATTCTCACCTTTGGTCCCTGAAATATTCCTCATCTAGATCTTCATACTTCTGACTTGTCATCACCACTAAATCTACAGTTCAAATGCCTCATCCCTTGCCTTCCCTCTTTCAGAAGACTTTCTTTACCACTCATTGTAAAGACATCTCTATCTCCTTGAGTTATTTTCTATCACATCACCTTGCTACATTTTCCCTATGGTATTTTTACAATATGACTTATCTGATTTATTCATTTGTTGTCTCTTCTTTCCAAACTGCAATGTATTCCATGAAAGGAGAGGCAATGCATCAGCAGTACATACAACAAAGCTTGCCATAGAATAAACACTTAATAAACATTCACTGAATAAATGGCCATTATCTCCACTTTACCCTCTAAAGAGTAACTACATTTGTAAAAAGGACACTTGCTAACTGAAATACTTCTGAAAATGATATTACAATCTTGGCATTAAATTGAAATGCAGAAATTAAGGCCAGTTTGATATAACTTAGCTGAAAACATAGAATCATCTCTGGCTTAATTTGAAGGGCTAGAATAAATGCAATTAAAGAATTTAAAGAATATTTGGAAGGCTTAGAGTCACAGAGTCTGGGTTCAGCAAAGAGGAATTAAATGCCAAGGCAAACCTGTACAAGATGTGACACACTAAAGAGGGACCTGCTGCCACACTGACACCAAGGCCTTGCAGCCATTGGCCAATCTGGGAAGCTATCACTTTTCCTGACTTCAGAACCACTCTGGTATGAGCCTATCCAGATGGGGTGCTCTGCAATTAGGGCCAAGAGAATGAGCCCACCCCTGGGAGGGCAGGTTCACCCCTGTGTTTGGAGGGGGCAGTCCCTTCTGCCCTGGCAGTTGGGGGTGGATGGTCTTTGAGCCTCACTTTTCAAGAAGTCTGCTGCTACCTGAATGCTTGGAGATGGTGGGGTCTGTGCCCTGGGGTTCACAGACAGCCTGACTGTCACTCAGTGCTTGGAGATGGTTGGGCTTGTGCCCTGGCATTAGCAGAAAATCTGACCTACCCAGATACTCAGAGAGTGTGACACCTTTACTCCAGTGTTTGGGAAGAACATGGCCACTGCACAGGTGCTTGGAAAGGGTGGTTCTGCCAATCCATCAGGCCCAGAGAACAAAACATTGATCGTCATTGACTCTCAGACCTTTAAATATGATGGAGCTTACCCTGCTGGTTTTCAGAATTCTTTGAGTACTACGATCCTTGTTTCCTCCCAATTCCTTCCTCTTGGAATGTGAATGTCTACCCTGTGCCTTTCCTTTCATTGTATATTGGAAGCAGATAACGTCTTTTCTAGATTTCACACATCCACAGAGGGAATTGTGCCCCAGGGCAGACAATACCATAATCGATTTTGATAAGATTTTGTAATTAGCATTGTTACTGAAATGATTTAAGGCTTTCAGGATGTTGTGATGCAATGAATATATTTTGTATGTAGAAAAAACATGTCTTTTTGGGGTCCAGAGTGTGGTTGTTTGATGCTTTATGCACCCCAGAAAAAGATGTTCTTAAACTTAGTCCATTCCTGTGAATGTAAACCCAGTGTAAGTAGGAACTTTTGGTGAGATTGCTTCAGTTCAAGATTTGTCACCTCAGTCATGATGGGTCTTAATCCTATTACTGGAGTTCTTTATAAGGAAAATGAAATTCAGACAGATAAAGAGAAAACCAGAGGCAGCAAGAAGCTGGAGTTCACCTAAACCAGGAAGAGCCATGTGACAGACCCACATGGAACCCCAAACCATAGATCCAGCAGCCAGTTCCAGAATGCCAGTCTTCAAAAAGAAAGCATTGCCTTGATGACATCTTGATTTTGGACTTCTAATATCAAAACTGTGAACCAATTAATTCCCATTGTTTAAGCTAACTCACTGCAAGGCATTTGCTTTGGCAGCTAGAAAATGAAACAGTGTTATATTCAAGTTTTTATCTAAATTTTACTGAATACCTGCTGTGCAAGGCATTTATATTTAGTGCTGAAATAGAAAGATGAATCCATAAGCTAGTTCTCAACCTTCTGCCACGGCACAATATAACATGTTTACACAGCAATTCCTAAGTAACTCTTCAATATTATTTTTGACATTTTGTTGGATGGAAGCTTCCTTAATTTAAAAAATGCTTGTCTAATTTAATTTTAAATAAAATCCAAATTCCTTACCAGATCTATAATATCCTCAAGTTTGGGTCTCTATTTTTCTTTACAGCCTCATTGTAAAGAAAACTGTTTTCTCCCTTTCCTGTTTACCCTCCAGATGCACTGATTTTTAGGAGGCTTGAACTTGCTAAACTATTCTCAATGTTTGCCTTCTACTTGTAACAGCATTTCTCATGGTAACAACTTCTAATTCTTGGATCTCAGCATTAATAGCAAGTATTAAAATGGTCTTCTTTAACTTCTGTATCCACAGTAGAATTTGTCCACTTATTTTCTGTCATAGTACACTGTTGTCTCTATAGAACTTATCACAGACTATATTAGGTCTCTAAGTCATTAGCTTATGTTCTTGTAAGGTCAGTCTAAACAGAATCTTTTTATTTTTATTTTTTTCTGTTTGAATAACCACTGTATCCTGATACCATAAAATAGTACTGACACATTATTTTTTCTCAGTAATTAAAAAAAATTAATTACATAAGTAATTAGTTCTTACATCTAAATTGGAGATAAAATTTTAACATACCTTACAAAACATTAAGTAAGAATCATTTAAGTATTAAGACAAGGAAAGAAAAACTTGCTACCACAAATTTGGGGAAAAAGTGATAATTTCACCTTATTGAGACAAATAAGTAGGCTGGTATTTTCTAATCAACAGCAACTTAACTTCTAATGGTTTGGAAGCTATTTTTCCTCCCTGTTACATCTCCTTGATGCCAATTATGTGATTGGTCTAGAAGCTTCTTTAAATACAGATGTTCTTTCAACACTGGATGGAAAATCCCAGTGAATTTAATTAAGTAAGAAGCAGTTTTGGACACACTCCAATTCCAGGACTCAATATTAATTGTTGTTGTTAAAAAGAATAAAAGGTCCAGTGTTTTTTGCTCCTGTCAGAGAGAACATATTATCCTCTTAAGAAATTCCATTACTATATCAAGATATACTTTGCTAAGCTTAAAGCCCCATGTAAAAAAGACTTAATACTCACAAAATCTCAAGCACAACTAGTTTGTGATATACCAACACTCTAAAAATCTCATGTATAACTTTTTGTCCAAACCAACACAATAGAATAGGGGCAAAGAACCTTAATTGATATTTTTCTCTTTCAAGTACTGGATAAGAAGTTACTAGGAAAAATCTCCCTGGTAAATGGCTATCTTCTTATGTAGGTATAGAATTTGTTTGCATTTTTAGTAAATTATCTTAAATGAAATTTTTGAATTAATGCTTTCAACATAGTTTCCTTTTAAATAAATCTATAATACAAGTAATAATTGTCTGAAATATTCAGAAAATCCTGTGGAGAAATGGACACACACAATCATATGAAATCAAATCTATCCCCAAGAAGAAGGCAGATTTTTTTCCCTCTGTGGTCATACTTGACAGGAAGAGTGATTTCCAGGTGCTTATGAGTGAGTTAAAAAAGTCTTCCTTCAGATTGGGAGGAAGGCTTCAAAAGATAAGGCTGTAAATGGCTAGTAGAGGAAGCCACACTTATCAATTGAGGGTATTTTCTTTTTAGGTAGGAATTAATTTCACTTGAGTTTATAAGAAATGGACAGTTAAAAAGAAACTTCTGCTAGCAACACAGGGGTTTTGAAGTAAATCAAAATTAAATCTCCAACTTAGTTTTTTTACTTGGGCAAATTATATACATATTTAGAATTGTATTCTACAATTTTAAATACTTTTTATTATAAAGGTTAAATGCATTTCACTAAATTTTATTGTATGTATATAAATATATTTTGTTGAGTGATATATCTGAGTGTATATATGGACGTAGCATTTGACACAGTTAGGCATATGAAATGACTATAATTTTATTATTTCCTTTCATTAATATTTTTTCTTGTTTTAATAGATTCAGTGGAATGAAAAATTTGTTTTCAACATATTTTGTTTTGCATTTCAAAGAGATATAAGCTTATGATACATTCTGATATGCATAAATTAAAGTTTTCAATGCTTTATAATGAAACAAAGATTGAGTATCCATATTGGTCCAGGCACTGTGCTATATATGCTTTCACATATTTTAGCTCATTAGATACTTATAAAAATCATGATATCTGCTATCATCTAATTTTACAAAATTAAAAGTATAACTAAGTGTGGTGACTATCACTTAATAATGGCCTTCCAGCTAGTTATAGAAAAATAAAATATTTTAAAATAGCTTTTATCAGAAGAAATAATTTTCTCTATATACAATTTCTGCTTAAAGCATGAACATAATAGAAACTTTGAGTAAGGTAAAACTGATTCGGCATTCAACTAATGATGAGGTTTATGAAAAAAACAACAGTAGAATAAGGCTTTTTGTTATTAATGGTCTGTACGCTAATATTATTAGTGGGGAGGAGATATTTATAAGCAAATGTAATTGTCAAGTAGCTGATTGGAGACTTCTTCAATGTAAGTTAAGTATCATTGAAAAATAAGAGGAAGAAAAGTAGACCTGATTTCACCCTCAGCATAAAGAGTTCTGGAGTAAACCTTGAGCCTAATGAGATAATGGACTTTCTTAGATGTCTGGGAGTTTACTATTTCTGAAAGGCTTGAAACAAATTGGTGTTCTATAAGCATATTTTTCATTAAATGAATAAATGAAAGGTTAGCCTTTACAATATACCTTTTCCCCCATATCTATTATTAATGTTTATAAAATTATACACTGAACTAACTATGGAAAAGCATTCTGTATACTTGAGAAATATCATAAATTCTGGACCAAAATGAGAATTGTAAAAGAATAATTAAGGGAGTTAGCAAAACAGGTCATTTATTTATTCTGTTGTGGTCCAAGTTAGGAAGATTGGATATCATTGTTTTATAGGAATCCGTGATAAGGGTTTGAACAAGGGAATAGCACAATCAAACTCAAATTTGACAAAGGACCCAATGAGCTGCTATTATTGGAGACATGAATGAAAACAAACAGACCTGCAGTAGTCTATTGAAGTAGGCCAGGGAAGTAGTGAACATAATCCAAATTGTGATATATTTTGAAGGTAGAGTCAACAGGATTTATTAAAGATAATTAATGACAGAGGATTTAAGTAGTAAAGGATACTGTGAGGTATTTATTTTTTAAAACAGCATGGAAGGTGGTAATATTTAATGGATGGGGAACAACTAGGAAGGAATAGGTCAGTGTGGAAATTAAAAATTTAGTCTTATAAATACTGATTGGATATCAAATCAGTGATATCCATTTGGTAGTTGCAATATATAAACTTATACACTACAGGAGAGAAAAGGTCTACATATACCAAATTGGGATACTAGAGTTTGTATAGGTTAAGAAAATGAGGAATATCCAAACAAAGACAATAGGAAGGAGATTTTAGTGAGTTGGGAGGAAATCAAGGAAAATGACCTTTGTTCTATATCCTTCCATTCATTATTTCTTCAACCCATTTTAAATATGTAAAATACCTTAAATGAATCCTTATGTTTACATTTTTGTGACTTTATACATCCTGAAGCTTTTCAAATAACTCATTTCCCATTCTCTCTCTCTTTTTTTTTAGCCAATTCTTACCTCTCCTTTAAACTTATTTAGAATATTGCTTACTCTGGGACAACTGATCTGATCACAGTTTGATTTAAATGTTGCTATATTTGTGTACTTAGAAACACATGAATATATATATAAATAGCACTTATTATATTGTTTGTGTTTGTCTGACCTCATAAATATGTATCAAATCTTTGAAGAGGGGGGACTATCATATACAACTTGGTAATCCCAATGGCCATGAATGGTATGATAGAAATAGAGGTTCCATTCACATGTTTTGATTCAATAAATATATAAAAGATTAAGCTTTTATTACATGCAAAATATTTTCATTGTTTTATAGATAAACCATTTCTTGGATCTGATAGAAAAAACAATTAAAGAACAGATGGAACCAAGGAAAAATGTGACATACTTTATACTCCTGGGTCTCACATAAAATCCAAAGGAACAGAAAGTACTTTCTGTTATGTTCTTGTTCTTCTACATTTGGACCATGGTAAGCAATTTGCTCATTGTCATGACTGTAATTGTCACTAAGTCCCTGGGCTGACCTATGTACTTCTTTCTTGTTGGTTTATCTTTTATGGATGTCATTTATGCCTTATCCCTTCCCCCCAAAATGATTTCAGACTTGTTATTTGGACAAAATACCATATCCTTCCATGGTTGTATGATACAGTTTTTTTCTTTTTTTTATTATGGGTAAAAATCAAAATTCTCACAATACATACAAACATTTGCAAAATGATATATAAATATATATGCATATATGTGTATTTGCTTACGAAAATGTTGTTTATATATATATATATACACACATATATTTTAAGAGGTACTTAGATTACCCAAAATACTACATGGAACCCACTGGGATTCCCATGTTGCCCACCTCCCACACCTCCCAACACATCCCACACAAACATCTCCCACAGTGTGGCCCACCACCCTCAATGAACTTACACATCCTGGAGACTTGCCACCAACCATAGACCACAGTTCACACTGTAGACCACACTCTCTCCCACTCAGTTATGAGTGGTGTGTGCTGATTTAAAATGGCCTACATCCGTTGCCACAACAGTACTCAGGACAACCTCCAACTCCCAAAGAAGCCACTGTATTTCAACTGCTTGTCCCCTCCCTACCCCAAAAGTGTCAAGTGGCCACTGGCTCCACCTCATTGTTATAATTTCTTGCATTGCTAGAATCACCATATGTGAACAAGAGAATACCATCAAGTCCACTCTAGTCCATAGTTCTTCCCCCAATCCTGAGGGGACTGGCATGGTGATGTCCACTCCAACTCCAAGTGAGAGAGGGCTTATATCCCATGGATATGGTGGGTGGGATGATCCTGCCTGCAGATGCAGGCCCTCTCCATTCCCTGGGATGGCCATTTCCCATCGTTGTCTCCTCACCAGGTGACTTGGATGAGTCCATTGAGCTGTAGGGTAGGAGTTGCAGCTCCACCCAGATTTCATGCACACCTGGCACATAGGTAGGCGGGAGGCTCCAGTCTCTGGAAATATACCTAAAAACTCCAGCATCGCATATAGGTTTGAATAGAAGGGACTGGTGAACCATGTGCAGGGAGGACTTATTTGAGTCTAATTTTCTTTGGTAGATCAGAGGTCTTTCTTCAGTTGGCCATGGCATATGACCACTATGTGGCCATCTGTAAGCCCTTGCATTTTCTGATTATCATGAGGCAATGAGTGTGTGTTGTGCTGCTAATAGTGCCCTGGATTGGGGTTTTCTGCACTCAGTCATTCAATTATTCTCTCCTCATGGGCTCCCATTCTGTTGTCCCAATGTCATCGATCATTTTCTCTGAGACATGTTCCCTTTATTGAAACTTGTCTGTACTGACACATGTTTTTGGTCTCTTGGTGGTGGCTAATGGAGGGCTGATCTGCAGTATTGTGTTTCTGCTCTTACTCATCTCTTATGGTGTCATTTTGCACTCCTTAAAGAACCTTAGTCAGGAAAGCAGGAGGAAAGCCCTCTCCACCTGTGTTTCCCATATCACTGTGGTTGTCTTCTTCTTTGTTCCCTGTATTTTTATGTATCAAGGCCTGCTAGAAACTTCCCTACTGGTAAATCATTGAGTGTGTTTTACACAGTCATAACACCCATGCTAAACCCTTTAATATATACTCTGAGAAATTCAGAGATGACAAATTCTATGAAGAAACTCTGGAAAAGAAAAGTCAGATGAAGCAGCAAACATGTGCATGATCTACCACAAAAAGAGTCCTTTTGCTTTAGGGAACATCTTCTGGAACCAAGAAATCACCTTAAATCTGATGCACTGTTCTCTAACCTTCAAAATCATCATTATTATTAAATTAAAAATTTCACGTTAGAATGGGTTATTAAATAACAGTTTCCCTAGTATAAGTTTTATAATGTCTTATATGTCACTGCACCTAGAAAAGTATAGTGAATATAATAGCACAGAATCAATTAAAAAACAACAATGAATTAATGATTGAAATATTTTTTACCGTTTCTCTTTCTGTAACTAATTTCTGCATTTTCATTATTAATCTTTCTCATCCTTAGTCCTGTATTATATAAATGCTCATTTATTTTTATGCTTTTTATTATAGTAGTTAAAATAATTAACATGTGTAAAATAATTTATTCCATTTCAGTTGCATCATATATGATTTTTAAGTTTGGATACTTTTTTGTTTTTTAATAATGTGTAATAGCAATAAATAGTTTAAATGGCAACCATTAAAACTGGCATAAATGTAAAAGTAAATCTATCCACTGCACCAGTCTTCCAGTATTCCTGCCAGAAGAAGTCACTGAAATCTATTTTCTAAAATTGTCAAGTAATAATCCCTGCAAATACAAGCATGTTTACATATATGTATGTGTTTATTCTAGGCATGTAAATGTTTACCTTTTACTATTCATCGTCTTTAAATTATTTCTATACCAGTTCACCTAGACCTCACTTCTCAGGTATCCTTATACTGCATAAATACCTCAAAGATATTCCCTAAAATTAATGTAAACAATTTTCTTCATGTTGTTTCCAATCAATTGTTATGACAAATAGTTCTGTAATAAATACATGTCTTTTTGCAAATCTGCAAGTTTGAGTTCGTAGACATGAATTTGATTTTTTGCAGTCAAATTGAACATTTATTTAAAATTTTGATGTTGTAAATTTTTGACAAAATGTCATCCATAAGCTTGTACCAACTGTGCCCCTTCACATGATCTATGAGAATATGTTTGTCCGCTTCCCCAACAATCAGTGCTTGATAAACATTTATGATATTTGACAACCTCATTAAAGAAAATATATTTAATTTTTATACTTTCTGTTATTCTTAAAAATAATTATTTGAACACTTTTTACGTTTAAAATTCTTTGTATTTTTTAATGATGAATTGTATTTTAATGCCTTTTAACAGTTTTCTCCATTGTTGATATTTTCCATATTAATTTTTATGAGTTAATTATATAATAAATAGTTTATTCCTTTTATCATTATTTATGTAAGTATTATATTCCAAGCTTGTGGTTTAACTTTAATTTTTATTCTATGCAGAAGATTTTTGAGCATGTAGAATATTTTTATATTTACATATCTGATTTAGCAAAATTGCATATTTTTATATCTTCCTTAGAAAGAACTTCCATGCTTCTCTTTTTACCAAAATATTCCTCAACATTTTTTAAGAATTCTAAAAAATATATGTTTTCTGGTATTTTATTTTACATTTAATTATTTTTATCTACCCAGTAATTTTTAAATATACATATATAGAAGGAATTAGTTTAGGGTTGAATTTTAGATTTTAGTTTTTTCAGGATGCCTATATTTTTATAGTTGTTTAATTACCTTTTTCCCACTGACTTGTAATCTATTCTGTTACATTTATCTTATTTTTAGTGTGCCATTTCACACACAATATAATTGCATTACATTTATAATACATTTTGTCCTCTGATAAGCCTAATACTCCCCCATTACAGTTCTTTTTCAGAATTATGCATATTCTTGCATATTTATGTCTCAAATTCAATGTAAATGAATTAAAAATCTAGTTACAAATCGAAGCTTGGCTTGTGTTTTCAATGAGATTTTATTCAGGAAGATTAATTAAGAAGACTTTATATCTTTAGAAAATTGAAAATTCTTATCCATGCACAGGGTTTCATTTTGATTTTGCCAAGTTTTCCTTTACTGTGCTGATTAGTTATTAATATGTTCTTTTGTCTTACTTATCTCTTATACATGGCTTCTGTCTACATCCATAATTCCTAAAATGCCCAGCTGACACACTTGCTGTAAAGAAAAGCAATGTTTTTAATGGGATGCATGCCTCAAGTCTTTGCTGAGCATCTTTTTCATGCTGCTAAAATCATCCTGCCAACAAATGCAGTGAAAGCCATTATTACTTACTACAAAGTGGCAGGTGCTAAGAAGACATGGTCTCAGTTAATTCTCATAAAAGCCTTATGAAATAGATAACCTGTATTCCTGGTATCCTGAAGAGTTAACTGAGGCTCAGATAATTTCTATGTTTCCTAATTAACAAGCTAGTGAATACTTGGGATGGGATTTGAACCTTGAGGTTTGGCTCACATTTAAGCACTTAAAGTTTAAACATTTAAAGAGTACACCTTTAAATAATTCCTAGTATAGAGAGACAGGAATTAAACAAGTAAACATGATTTAATAAAATAAATAAATTCATTGGGAAAAATGCTAAAGAAAATGAAGCAGGTGAAGTGATAGAGAGTGACTTAGGGCAGCAAGGGTTAAAAGACCCAGCAAGAATTTAATACATTTATCTAATTATGTCCTAATTTGAGTGGCAACAAACTGAGGGGGCATGAGTAAAACCACTAGAGGGTGTTTATAGGGTGAGTAAGGAGATTTTATTTGACCTGCATGAATATCATTACCCACTGGCTTCTCTTTGCATTAGAAGACCACCAACAACAAAAAATGCATTTTTTTTAAGGAACATTTTTAATAGTTGTAAAAAATGGAAAGCAACCAAAATATCTTTGATTAGATTAATGGATAAACATATTCTGGTATTTCCATACAATGCAGTTGTAATATTATTCAACAATGAAAAGAAAGGAACAATCAAGCCACAAGTGATCATGGAGGAACCGTAAGTACATATTGCTGAGTTAAAGAATCATATATGAAAAAAACCAGATGCTGTGTAATTCTGACTTTATGACATTTAGGAAAAGCCTAAACTGTAAAGACCATTAAATATTGGCGGTTTCCAGGGACTTGGGATGGAGGAGGACATAAATGCGTTATTAATTCAGCTCTAAATTGAGATCACAATGAAGACAAATAAAACATATTTCCTCCAGCAACCACCTTTGCCCAGTACCTTTGTGTGTTCTTTCTGGCAGTCTCTTTAGTGGCCTTATTATTGCAGTTCACAGCATTGATCTATACTTTGTCTCTTTTTTTCCCTTTTTTAAATAATATATATTTTAAAAGATAGTTAGATTATATAAATGTTATGCAAAAATTATAGGGATTTCCATATGCCCCACCTCCCACACCTTGCCCAATCTCCCAAATAAACATCCTTCATTAGTGTGGCACATCACCTGCAATAGATATACACATCTTGGGATTTTGACATTAAGCATGGAAAATAGTTCACATTGTAGACCACACTCTTTTCCACACAATTCTACATGTTATATGATGATATAAAATGGCTATATCTGTTATTGCAATGTCACTCAGGATATTTCCCAAGTCCTGAAAATCACTAAGGACCAGAGAACCAGATTAGGCACAAAGAAAAGGAAGTTACAACATACTTTTAGACAAACAGTGAGTCAAGGAGGAAATCTCAAAAGAAATCAGTACCTCCTTCAAAATGAATGAATAGGACAACATAACATATCAAAACCTATAGGATGCAGCAAAAGCTGTACAGAGAGGGAAATTCATGCCATAAATATATATATTAAAAAAGAAGAATTAGCTAAAATTGAAAACCTAACTGCACACCTGGAGAAATTGGAAAAACAAAAACAAACTAACCCCAAAGGAAGTAGAAAGAAGGAAATAACAAAGACTAGGGCAGAACTAAATGAAATAGAAAATAAGAAAGCACTAGAAAAAAATAAACAAAACCAAAAGCTGGTTCTTTGAGAAGATCAATAAAATGACAAACCCTTAGCCAGACTAACAAAGAAAAAGAGAAAGCTATTGCAAATACACAAAATAAGAAATGAGGAAGGAGATATCACCACTGATCCCACCGAAATAAAGAATATCATAAGAAGATACTTTGAAAAATTATATACCAACAAGAATGATAATTTAGAGGAAATGGACAAAATCCTAGAAATTCACAAGCAGCATATATTGATGAAAGAAGAAATTGATGAACTCAACAGTCCAATTACAAGTAAAGAGATAGACTCAGTCATCAAAAACCTCCCAACGAAGAAGAACACAATACCAGTTGGTTTCACAGATGAATTCCACCAAACATTCCAGAAAGAGCTAAGAGTAATTCTGCTTAAGCTCTTCCAAAAAAATAGTAGAAGAAGGAACATTGCCTAACTCATTCTATGATGCCAACAATCTAATACCAAAGGCAAACAAAGACACCACAAGAAAGGAAAATTACAAGCCAATTTCTCTAATGAACCTAGATGCCAAAATTCTCAACAAAAT
Source organism: Tolypeutes matacus (assembly GCA_026826555.1). Lineage (NCBI taxonomy): Eukaryota > Metazoa > Chordata > Mammalia > Cingulata > Chlamyphoridae > Tolypeutes > Tolypeutes matacus. The sequence goes on from JAKSZT010054586.1 coordinate 199,525, forward strand.
ACTCTCTATTTGCATTCATCAACATATCAAAAGAATTATATACCATGACCAAGTGGGTTTAATATGGGGTATTCAAGGATGTTTCAACATGAGAATATCAATCAATGTAATACACCACATAAACAGATTGAAAGAAAAAAAATCACATGGTCATCTCTATAGATGCAGAAAAAGCATTCAACAAAATACAGCAATCTTTTCTGATAAAAACACTGCAAAAGACAGGAATAGAAGGACACTTTGTGAACATGATAAATGATATATATGAAAAACCCAAAGCTAACATCAGCTTCAATGGTGAAATCCTAAGAGCCTTGCCTCTCAGAATGGTAACAAGACAAGGATGCTCCCTCCAGATTAATGTTCCCAAAGTTCTTGCTCCACAGGCCCCCAGAACAGACCACCCGGGCAGGATCCTGTCTCCAATCAGCCATCCTCCATGTGAGTGATGCTGAGTGTCCACCTAAACCGACACCATCTTTTTTCCAAGTCACTATACTTTGTCTCTTTTTGCCCTTATTTTCTTTTAATTTAGACAATTTTCTTTCCATGTAAATTCCCTGTATTTACTTAGAAAAACTGAGCTAAAAATTTTTGTTATAAGGAGAAGGATGAGAAAATAGGGCAGGAAACAGACACAGAGAACTGCCCAGCAAATGGAAACAAAACAGCAAAAACTGGGTGGGGGATGGTTAATATGGATAAAAGTAAAATAAATAAATAAATCTTTTAAAAAAAGAAAGAACATTAGTGGAAAGAAAGCTCTGTTTAACCAAATTTACACTCAATTCTAATTGACCTGTTAATGGCCTTTTAAGCCCTGCACAATTGCTCCCCACTCAAACATTCCTTTCTCTGACCACATAGGGTCCCATTCTCCCTTGTTTACTGATCTCCCATCATGATGGCCTTGTTTTTGCTCTGAGGTCTTTGCACTAACTCTTCTAGTTTCCTGAATTACCCTCTTCTAGAACTTAGTATTACTTGTTTGTCATATCACTTAATCTACTATTCAAATGCCCCCTCTTTGAGAGGATTTCCTTAACCATCTGTTGTAAGGCCTCCTATTTCCTTGAGTTGTCTTCTATCATTTCACTCTCTTGCATTTCCTCTAAGGCATTTTTACAATCTAATTTACCTAATATATTTGTTTGTTGTCTCTTTCTCTCCCAACATGACTATAAACATCATGAAAATAGGGCATTGCTTGTTTTTTTAACTACTACATTTGCAACACATACAACAAAGTTTGGTAGACAATAAACATCTCCTGAATAAATCGCTATCTTCTCCACTTAACACACTAAAGAGTAATTACATTTGTGAAAATGACACTGGTTAACTGAAATTCTTCTGAGATTGATGATAGTCCAATATTAGTGAAAAATTCAAATGGAGAAATTTAAGTCAGTTTGGTATATAAACCATTGTTCTCAGCTAAAGACATGAACTATCATTTGCTAGATTCTGTTGAAGGGATTTATTATGGATAATTAAATAGTTTAATGATACTTTGGGAGGGCTATGTTTACAGAGTCTGTGTTCGGTGACAGGAATTACTTGCAAAAGTGCTCCCTTATGAGACAGCATGCTAAAGGAGCTGCTGGTGCTGGGAACAAGGCTTAGCTGCCTTCTGGCCAAATGGGAAGGCCACTAATGCTTCCCCTGGTATAGCCATATGGAACTAAATCTCAAAGAAAGAATGCAGGTTTTGACATCTTTGGTCGTATCTGAGCAGAAGGGGATTTCTGGGTCCTTATTAGTGAGGTAAAACATTCCTCCTTCTTGAAGCAAAACTTCCCTATTTGCAGATGATATCATCCTACATACAGATAATCCTGAGTAATTCACACAAAGCTACTAGAATTAATAACAAATTCAGCAAAGTGGTAGGGTACAAAAGCAACATGAAAATATCAGTAGTGTTCTATAATGAACAATCAGAAGAAGAAATCAAGAAAAAAAATCTAGTCACAAGAACAACTAAAATAATAAAATATCTAGGAATAAATCTTACCAAGGATGTAAAGGATTTGTACACATAAAACTACAAAACATTGCTTTAAAAAAATCATAGAAGGCCTAAACAAATGGAAGGATATTCTGTATCAATAGATTGGGAAACTAAATATTGTTAAGAAGTCAGTTCTACCTAAAGGGATTTATAGATTCAATGCAACCCAGTGCAAATTCCAACATCCTACTTTGCAGAAAAGATAAAACCTATCATGAAATTTTTTTATGGAAGAGTAATTAAAGGGTCTCAGGTGGCCAAAGCTACCTTGATAAAGAAGAAACTTACTGATCATTAAACTTATTACAAATCCACAGTAATCAAAACAGCATAGTAGTGGCACAAGGACAGACATTTAAACCAAAGGAATAAGATAGAGAGCTCAGAAATCAATCCTAACATCTGTGGCCAATTGATTTTTTTTTTCATGAGTTTATTCACCATTTTTTATTTCTTCTTTGGACAGCTGTCTATTCAAGTCTTTTGCCCATTTTTATTTTTATTTTTATTTTATTTATTTTTTTATTATCATTGTAGTAACATAAGAACTTTTTTTTTTTTATGGGTAAAAATCAAAATTCTCACAATACATACAAACATTTGCAACATGATATATAAATATATATGCATATATGTGTATTTGCTTACAAAAATGTTATTTATATATATATATATATATACATATATTTTAAGAGGTGCTTAGATTACCTAAAATATTATACGGAACCCAGTGGGTTCCCACCTCCCACACCTCCCACCACATTCCACACAAACATCTCCCACAGTGTGGCCCACCAACCTCAATGAACTTACACATCCTGGAGCCTTGCCACCAACCATAGACCACAGTTCACACTGTAGACCACACTCTCTCCCACTCAGTTCTGAGTGGTGTGTGCTGATTTAAAATGGCCTACATCCATTGCCACAACAGTACTCAGGACAACCTCCAACTCCCAAAGAAGCCCCTGTATTTCAACTGCTCATCCCCTCCCTACCCAAAAACTGTCAAGTGGCCTCTGACCAATTGATTTTTGACAAGGATACCAAGACCACTCAATGAAGAAATAATAATCTCTTTAACAAAGGCTGCTGAGAAAAATAGGATATTTACATGCAAACAAATGGAGGTGGACCTGATTGAAAGGGGAGCAAAGTAACCTTAAAACCACATATTCTAATTGAAAGATGAAATCTTTTGCAATGGCCACACTGATTGTTAAAATATGATTAGATTTTGTTTAAGCTTACCTATTTATATGGAATGTTATACAAAATCACTCTTTGTCTCCATAGCTACTTCATTATATTGGGGGCATACATTTTACATTTTGTTTTATTTTATGTCACAAAATTGTAATTCATACTTAAGAGTTTTTTATACTTTAAGGGCATTCTGTCACACCCCTCAATCCCAAAATAAAGGTTCCAAAGGTCATTCATCTGATTAATTCATGTTATGTTAAAACGCTCACATAGACCTACAAAATTTTGCAAACAATTCCCTCCAAATCCTACTTTGCACATTCTCCCACCACTAAACAAATTAGCCAATTTGTCTGTGAATCACTGTTTTGTGCCTTCCTTAGCTCTCATATAGCCACTCTGGCACATTGTCATTTCTTAAGAATGATGATTAGTTTGACACAAAAGAAAACAACATCATTCTTGCTTGAAGTGGGGGCAGGCTCTTGTCAATGTCACAAAAATATGCACAAAACCATTTAAACATCTCTAAGTAGTGGCTGGATTACAGGACAGGATGAAAGGAACCACAGTATTATGACTGTATTAAAAATCTATTTTAAGAAACTATAAGAATGGTGAAGACACAACAATATAAGAGTTAAGCCCAAGAGGATCTGTCCATGCCATTAGTCCCAGGGAAAATGAACAACTGCTTCAGAGATTGGAGTATCACCTTTTCCATAAAGAAAATGCTTGAATAGCTTGGAGTTGCTGTTTTTATTGCATCTATGTTGACAATGAATGCAGTTTCTTGAAAAGGTCATGGAATTTATACTGTGGAAATAAGGTTTCCAAAAAGCCTTGCAAGAAGAAATAAACCATTCTCCTCTTTAGCTAGTTGTGCTGAAACATTTCAAAAACAGAAAGAATACCTTTCAATGTTGTCTCAGCCCCACTAATGATCTTCAGGTCATCTGGCATAATTGCAGGTAATTTATTAGCTTTTCCTGCAATTCTTGTTCTAATTTTAATAGCTTTGTCTCTGCACGCAACTCTGTAATATTTTACTGAATCTGCTACTTGCTCTGGTGAGGTCTTTCAATATACATGGTTAATTATTTTTCTGTAAAGTAGTTTTGTTTTGTTTTGTTTTACTGGGAGGTCTCAGGGATCAAACCCAGGTCCCTCCATATGGAAGACAGATGCCCAACCATTTGAGCCACATCCATCCCCCTGAAGTAGGTTTTTTATATTCTTTTACAACCACTGACTTACCTCTTTTAATTGAACACTTTCATCCTTGAGAAACAGCAATACCCTAAGTGGAATATTGTCATCCACAGTATTGACAAGCTGAGCTGAGACTCAAAGATATTCAGGATCTGAATCAGTCTCTGGAATTAAAGGAAGCACTTAGAAAGAAAAAATAATTGCTTTATATCTTGACCTAATCTTTGTGACATTTTGCCCTTGCTATCTGACATTTTAATCATTCCCTTTGCCAAGCTATCAGGAAGAGATTTAACTGCATTTGAAATATTCCTCCAAGAATTGCAAAGTGGAATTTGAAAAGTGTCCATCTTGTGAGCAAAACTGCCTTTTCCTTTACTGTAGGCTTTGTTCTCAAGGAAGTCATACACATAATCAGCCAAACCTGGTGAGGTTTTCATGATTGCCAGAGTACATAATAAATGCAAATATGCACTTAGTTCCATTTTTTTCATTTCTAAAAAAATCTCTATCCATATTATTAAAAAAATTTTTACCAGAAAACTTAAATATATTTGACAGACTTTCAAACTGTTCAGTGATTCTTATGTGGAAATCATGGAAGTCACTATAATGGCAATGTTTTCCACATCTCACAGTTTAGAATGTGTGTCCTATAATGGTGTATATATACAGAGTACAAAGAACAAGATGACCACAGTAATATGGTCCAGGTAGAGAGAGCCTTCTGCTGTTCTTCAGAGCTGTCAGTTCTGAGGGAGCAATAATGAGGACATAGGAGGTGATAGGAACAGAAAAAGTGAGCAGACACAACAGCTGACTGTTGACAGTAACAAAGAGTCCAAAGATGCTAGTGTCAGTGCAGTAGACATTCAGCAGAGGGTACAGATCACCAGGGAGATGGTCAATGACTGTAAGGCCACAGAAGGACAACAAGAGCATAAAAAAGGATTTAAATCAGAGAATAAAGAATTCCCACAGCCTAGGGTGGGACCACCAGGAGGCTATACACCCTCCAGTTCATTGTAACCATGTAATGCAGAGCCTGCAGATTACCACATACTGATTATAGGCCAGCACTGTGAGCAGGATGAGCTCAACTCCCCCCAAAAAATGCTCTGCAGAGAGCTGAGTCATGTACCCACTGAAGGAGACAGTTTTAGTTTCAGCAATAAGTCAAATATCATTTTGGTGACCATGGTAAAAGAGAATAATGCATCTAGTAAGGAGAAGAACAATACAAAAAATACTTTGAGGAGCCCAGGTATGTGCTGTTTGCAATTGTCATACGAGTACTTTGCCTTCTAGGTTGAGACAGTAAATCAACAGGAACACAAGGAAAAAGTGGTTCTCAGCATCTTGGTTCTTTGTCAGTCCAAGCAGAGCAAATTGTGTCATGTTGTTCTTTCACTCCATGAATCCTGTTAGGCATTTGAATAATTGATTTATCTGCAAATAGTACAGGGAAGCAAAAATTATATATATATTAGAATAAAGCATGTATTTTAATCAGATAAAGAAACTATTCCACATATTGTTTTCATAATTCAATAAGTGAATCCTTGTTTTTAACATTGTAAGTCAATAACAGTACCTAACATTGAATCAAGCATTTACTTTAGTTAGATTTCAAAATTAATCAACATAGTGTGTTCAGAGTTTACTATATGCATCCTGTGTTTTAACATTGTAAATCAATATCAGAGCTTAGCTTTGAATAAAATGTGTATATTAGTTTTCTAAATTATTCAACACAATATTTTCATAGTTCACTAGGTTAATCCTGTTTTTTTTTTTTTTTTTGCTTCCTTGTTTATTTTTTTATCTTTTACAAATTTTATTTTTATTCCCTTTCAAATGGATGCTTGTTTTTGATATACATCTTACAGGAAAAAACAAAACAGGGTCAGCTACAGATGAGAAAGCTATAGTAGAAGAGTCCTCAAAGGTGAATTACCAGTCCCTTAGGGCCATATCTGGGAGGCCTCTGAACCAGTGGCTGCCTCCAGGCAGGATTCCAAGATTTCCTGACATTTATCAACAGTGATAAAAGATGACTTAGAGTTGAAGTCCACTCCTTGTAATTGAGAGACTCCACAGCGATGGGAAGGCTAACTTCTTCCCCAAAATATCAGGGATCTATACTTGTGGGCAGCTTATATAATTTGCTTGATGAGTCTCAGATTTTATTAGTTAGTATTTTTAACAGTGCAGATAAACAATTTTAAGTGAATAGAAGTATTAAAAAATTGTTCAAACAAACCATTTTGGAAGAAAAATGTCAAAGGTAAATGAGGTTTATCACATTAATTTTTTTTTTTTTTGGCATTCTTAGGATTCAGTTATAAGTGTTTTGCCTTATCAGTCTAGTTCACTATTTTTTTAAACTTTTTTTTTTTGATGTCTAAATTGATTTCTTATTAGTATCAGCTATGTGCTGGTACAGATTTCCTAAAATAAATATCATTTCAAAAATTAAGAAAGTATTTCCAAGTCTCAGGTCTTGATTTCAAGAGTTACTCAACAAAATTTAGTTAATCAAAAACTGTTTTAGAGAGCACAATGTTTACAGCTTTTTTTTCTTTTTGCCTCAATTTCTTTTCTTTTTTTTATATTTTAAAAGATGCTTAGATTACATAAATGTTACACAAAAATTACAGGGATTCCCATGTTCCCCACCTCCCACACCTCCCATAACATCCCACATAAACATCTTTCATTAGTGTGACACATCACCAGCAATGGGTGGGCTTTGCCACTAAGCTTGGACCATAGTTCACATTGTAGACCACACTCTTTCCAATTTCAATTGGAAAGTGATTTCCAATTCCTTTGCATTGTGGTCAGAGAAATTACTTTGATCTTTCTGAATTCATTGAGTGTTGTTCTGTGACATATAGTGTGGTCTATCTTGGATTATGATCCATATGCACTGAAGAAAAATGTAAATCCTGCTGTATTTCAGTGTAGTGTTCTGTATATATCTATTAAGTCCAGGTCCTCTAATGTATAATTCAGAGTCTTTGTTTCTTTATTGATTCTCTGTCTTGATATTCTATCTAATTATGATAATGGTATATTAAAGTTCCCCACTATAATTGTAGAGAAATTTATTTCTCCACTTAGTTTTTCCAGAGTTTGCCTCATGTATTTTGAGGCAGCCCAATTAGGTGCATAAATGTTTATGATTGATCTCTCTTCTTGAGAGATTACCCCTGTTACTAATATATAGTGTCCACCTTTGTCTCTTACAATAGTTTTGCATTTAAAATCTATTTTGCCTGATATTAGGATAGCTACTCCTGCCCTTTTTGGTTATTGTTCACTTGTAAAATTGTTTTCCGGTCATTCACTTTCAGCCTCCTTGAATCCCTGGGTCAAAGGTAGGTTTCTTGTAGAAAGCATATAGATGGATCATATTTCCTTATCCATTCTGCCAATCAGTGTCTCTTGAGTGGTGAATTTAATCCATTAACATTCAGTGTTATTACTCACAATGAAGTTCTTACTTCAGCCATATTTTCTTTGGGTTAATGTATATCATATGATTTTTTGTTTCTGTTTTTCTCTTTTTAGTTGTTTTTAAACTCTCCTCCAATTCTCTCTCCCTTGTTTTTTCCTTTCAACTTGTAGAACTTCCTTTAGTACTTCTTGAAGTGCAGCTTTCTTATTGGCATACTCTCTTAATTTCTGTTTATCTGTGAATATTTTGAACACTCCATCATTTTTGAATGCCAGTTTTACTTGATAGAGAATTCGAGGCTGGAAGTTTTTTCTTTTAGTACTTTGACTATGTCATACCACTGCCTTCTTGCCTCCATGGTTTCAGATGAGAAATCAGCACTTAATCTTATTGTGCTTCCCTTGTATGTAATGGTTCTATTTTCTCTTGCTGCCTTGAACATTTTCTCTTTGTCTTGAGCATTGGATATTTTGACAAGTATATGTATTGGAGTTGGCCTGTTGGGTTTTATACTGTTTGGGGTGTGCAGTACTTTCTGGATCTGCACATCCATTTCTCTCATTACAGTTGGGAAGTTTTCAGCCATTATTTCCTTCATCACTCCTTCTGTTCCCTTTCCCTTCTCTTCTCCTTCTGGGATGCTGATAATGCATATCTTTGTGCATTTTGTGGTGTCAGTTAAATCCCTGAGTCCCTGATGGATTTTTTCTATTTTTTTTTTTTTTGTCTATCTATTCTACTATCTGTTTGATTTCAGATGCATTGTCTTCCACATCACTAATTCTTTCTTCTGCCTGTTAAAATCTGCTGGTATATGAATGCAGCATGTTTTTTATTTCTTGGATTGTGCCATTGATCACCATCATATCTTTTATCTTTTTATGTATGTTTAAAATTTCTTCAGTATATTCTCCCAGTGTCTTCTTAATATCCTTAATCTCTTCCTTCACTTCATTAAGTTGGTCCATGATGTTTGTTGGAAAGCTTTGATTAGTTGTTCAATGTTCAGCATCTCTTCCTGGTTTTTAGTTTGTTCATTGGACTGGTCCTTGTCTTCCTGTTTCTTAGTGTGGTTTGTAATTTTTTGTTGCCCTCTAGTCATCATTTTATCTTGATGGGTTTATTCAGTTGATTAGCTTCTCTCTCTGCTCTAGAGTTTTATTTAACTGGTGATTCTGTGTGTGTGCTAAGTTTTCTCTTTGATGCTTTTTCTTCTTTTTTCATTTCCTTGCTTCTTTCTATGTCCTCTTGAAGGCAAATGATTAGGGCCAGAGGAATCAAAAGATGTGAGAAAGGAAGAAGGATAATAGCAATATTGTTAAAAGTTAGGAGAGGGGCCATATAAGACTTAGTGAAATGAATATTTAGCTCATGTAGGCAGTGTAGAGAAATAGGAAAAAAAGTAGACTATCTTCAATGGACTGCAAAACCAAATAGAGGAATATATATATAATGATTTAGAAGGCTAGAATGATGAGGAGGTAGAGAAAGAGTAAAGAAAGGGCTGAAAGGAAAAAGTTAATATTAATAAAAAAAGAAGAAAAGGTAATAGGTAGAATAGAAATTGACACCCTTGAAGTTGTGGGCTAATGAAAAAATGTGGTATATGAGAACCACAACAGAAAGCAGAAGGCAGAAAGATGAAGGAAGGAAAAGAGGTAGCTTGGGATAAAAAAATCAATATAGACAGAGAATGGGAAATCACTGAAGAAAAAGCACAGCAAAGAAGAGACAAGCTAGCAGCACCTAATTTACAAAAAAAAGAAAGAAAGAAAAAAGAAGGGGGAGAGGAAAGAGGAAAGAAAAGCAAGAGACAACAAATAAACAGAGAAAAATCAAACAACCACACAAGCAAGCAGTCAAACAAATCTAAGGAAGAACAGTGCTCCTTCTTGGGCCTTTGTGGAATCTCTCAGCCTGCCTGTGTTTATCAATCAATTGCCCTGCAAGGTATTATCTGCAGGTTTTGATGCAGATTTTAGTTATTAAGTAAATTAAAAAGAAAATTTCATTATTTATTTTTTAAAGTGACTGACTTCTTCTTCTTCTTCTTCTTTTTTTTTTTTTGGTGAAATAAGGGACCCAAAGAAGTCCTCTTCTAGACCACCCCCTTCACTGAGGAGGCCCTAACTAGGCTCATGGAAACTAATCAAGCACTTCCCACTTCCTGGCCTCTCCAGAAGAGCTGAATCTTTGATGCTTATCCATGAAGAATGATAAAATTGCGTGACTCCACCCTCCTTGTAATTAAGCCTCAGTGTCACCGGGCTGCTGGGTAAATCAGGCTTCCTCAATAGATTTGCCTCTTCCCTCAGCCTGGCACTGCTTCAAGCCAGCTTATCTGCTCCCCAAAGCTATGAGGGGGTCCAGGCAGCCAAATCCACAGAAAGGAAACCCCTCTCCACCTTCTGTCAGAACCCTCCCTCTCTCAGAGAATGCTCCCTCTCACCGGGTTGCTGGGGGGGGTTTAGGTCATATCCCTGGGCAGCTAGGTAAATCAACTTCCTCAGCAGATTCACCACTCCCCTCTGCCTAGTGCTGATTCAAGCCAGTATTTTGCTCCCCAAAGCTGCAAGGGGTTCCAGGCAGCCAAATCCACAGAAAGGAAACCCTTCTTGACCCTTTGCCAGAACCCTCCCATTCTCAGAGAACGCTCCTTCTCACTGGGTTGCCGGCAGAAGTCGTGGCTCAAATCAGCCTTTTTCCCTGAGGGTGGGGCTCAACCATCTGTGTTAACCTCCATGGGCAGAATTAAAACTCATGAATCTCTACCAAGCAATCCATGCCATCAAGGTGCCTCCAAGTAGATGTCCCAAGCTTCTCACTCTGTGCACCCACAGCACAGATCCCTGGGCAAGAACCTGTCCCCAATCAGCCATCCTCAGAGAGCCAGTCAGCAAGTGCCCTCCTAAACCAACACCATCTTGATTCCTTGATAATAGATATATTTTAATGAAGAAATAATATTTTTCAGCTTTATTTGTAAGATTGATAGAATCTCTGAGCAAATAATCCCCTGACTTAAAGTTGAACCATATTAGTCACATATTAAATACATAGAATTGTTCTATACATACATTTGGTCCAGTATTCCTTACTCTTGGTCATCTACTATAGGTAAAAAATATTGATAGATAAATAGATAGATTTATATGGTCAGAGTTTATGTATGCAGGTTATATTTCACAATATTTTTTATAATAATAAAAATGACCCAACTATCTATATAAAGAGGAATATTTTAATTAATTATTATTTATAATTATGAAATACCAGGGGGACATTAAAGTGACTTGTAAGAAGAATAGATGATGTGGAAAGGTACTTTAAATAAATACTGAATAGAAAATATTAGATATAAAATGTGTTCTATATTAGGATCTCAATTGTCTAAAATAATGTGTAAGCACAAAAAAGTGTCCCAAAAAGTACACCAATGATGACCAGTGTTTATCTGAGCTATGAGATTAAGGACAATTTTTGTGCAACTATTTCTTACTTTCTCTGATCAATTTACTATAAAGGCTATATATTATCTTCATTATCAGTGAAATAATTTAATAAAAGTTTTACTTTATTATCTGTGATCTGGGTCCACAATATCTCAAGTGATTGCTTTTCTAAATAGACTGGGTATAAGATCCAATATTCATTCATAATTATCTGTGATAGTAGAAAACATATCTAAATATAACTTATCTGTAAATTGTAGACCTTAGTGTCACATTGTGAGAAAAAAGCTATAAAACAAGTCACTTGTTATACTTACCTCTCTGAATGCATTTCAGAAAGAAGTAACAGTTTCATTCCATGATAAATCATCTTATTTTAGCAATCACTGACCCATCACTTACTGCTTCTTTGCAAGATCATCCATTTTTACCTTTAGTGTAGTATTTATTTTCCTCAATTAGTGACGTGAAAACAATTACTAAGAGAGACTTTCTAAAAAATTATGAGTTCATGGAGTGAGTTTAGTTTTGCTCTAAAGGCTTAAATATCCTGTGTGGACCATAAGTCTCCCAGCACAAATCATGACTGTTTTTAATCAGATAGCTTCCAAATCATTATGATTCAATAGAAATTGATGTGGAATAAATAAATAATGGAGGTCAACTCTCTTTAAAGCCCCTTCCTACACAATTACCATTCTTTCTTTTTTGGTGACCAGGTGGATTATACAATGTTATAAAATCCACTTGATCAGAACTCTAACTTGATGCAAAGTTCCCAAAATACCAAACTATTTAAAGCAGAAAAAGTAGGTATGTCAGCATCATGAACTCAATAACTTGGATAGATTCCCTGCTGCAGCAGGTTCCTAAAGTCAGCTACACTGAATATTTTTCTTAGAAAGCCCATGCCCAGCTTAGAGATAGCTCCATTGGTCCCTTCAAGTCTGGATCCAAATGGGATGGAAACTTAAAAACAAACAGCATCTGTAATCTGTGACAGGTTATGCTGATGTGGTCTTAAAATCTCAGGAATCCCCAGAGTCTGTACTTATTAATATTTTTATGTCTGATTACAGGGAAATATTTGAATGGATATTATTTGAGCACAAGGAGTTGGGTAGCTCTTAACTTTCATTACCCAAAGGATTAGAGCAAGATTAGACATGAAAGCATCTAGGCCATTGAATAGCTGCTATTCCACTTTTGATGGCCTGAGGATACATGTAGGCTAGAGATACCACAAGCCTAAAACTCTGACATGTCTGACTGTAAAAGCTTTGGAGGATAATAAACTGCACCTCCTAGAGCTTGATCTACTACTTACTATGTGACTTTGGGTACATTTTTCAGCATCTTTATGCCTCAATTTCAACGTCTGTTACAAACAGGATAATAATGATAATGATCACATAATACTGTCTGGGTTATACGTGATAAGTGTCTGGAATAAAGACTCATTATTTTCCATTTCATCTTCTGGCCAAGATGTTAGGCAAGTTGCTCAACTTCGTGGTGCCTAAATTACTTCTTCTCCAAAATTGAAGTTGCACAAAATAGAGTTATTAGAAGGGTCCAATTAGTCACTAGAGGAGGGCATGGGATTGAGTGTGAATTCTTTTTTAGTATGGAATAAACTTGTTATGTTTAGAACTCAGTGAGAAAAAGCTAGTAGAAGGGAGAGGGAGAGAAGGGAGAAGGGAAGAGTCAGAGGAAGGGGAGAGGGCAGGAAGCACAGAGGGTGGGAGAGAGGTTAATCGATAGAGGTATGTTTGGTATGGCAAAAGTTATTAATTGCTCACTGATCTTTCTATCAGAATTTTTTTTTCTGATGTCAAGTGTTCATTTATTTGAAGGAAAAGAGGAGTCTACCCTCAATCCATAAGTGTGACTATGGATAAGTTTAAACCAATTACTGTGATTCTATTCCCCTTTTCAGTGATTATTTTAGGGATATGCATATGACAAAATTCTAGCCAATGAGACAAAAAAGAAAATTGCTGGAGGTCTTTTGAAAGATGCTTCTTTATTCCTAAAAAACAGACATTAGGAAAAAAATTGCATTTTCTGAAATATGCCCTCTAAGAGGGAAGAGTGCACTGCCATCTAGTGATGACCATTGGGCTTTTGGACTGGGAGGTTAACCTGCCCCATCTAAAAAGTACACACTGATTTTCTCTCACAGAGGATGGCTGATTGGGGACAGGATCCTGCCCAGGTGGCCTGTTCTGGGAACCTGCAGAGTGAGAACCTTGGGGACATCATTCTGGAGAAGGATGACTTTTTTTCCCAGCTGGAAATCATGGATGCAGATGGCTAAGCCCCACCTTCCCAGCACCCTGGTGACAGGGAGCACTCTCTGAGAGTGGGAGGGTCCTGCCAAAGGGTACAGAGTTTTTTTCTGTGGGTTTGGTGGCCTGAACCTCCTTGCAGCATTTTGGGAGCAGCCAGCTGGCTAGAAGTGGTGCCAGGCTGAGGGGAGAGGCAAATCTGCTGAGGAAGCCTGATTTACCTAACTGCTCTGGGACATGGAGACTTGGCTCCAAAGGAGGTAGAGTCAGCTAATTTTATAGTTCCACGTTGAGTATCAGAGTCTCAGGAACCCTGGAGGGGTCAGGCAGTGGGAAGTGTTTGATAAGTTTCCTCAAGCCTATTTAGGGTCCCCTCGGCTGAGGGGGTGGTCCAGAAAAGGCCTTCCTTTGGATCCTTTATTTCTTCACAAAAAAACTTTTTAACTTAATTTAATCACTAAAATCTGCCTCAAAACCTGTAGAGAGAAGGCTGTATGGTAATTGATTGATGAACACAGGCTCCCACAAGGGCCCTAGAAGGAACGCTGTTCTCCCTTTGTTTTGTTTAACTGCATGCTTGTGTATTTGTTTGGTTTTTCTTTCTTTGTTTGTTTCTTACTTTTCTTTCCACTTTCCTCTCACCCCCCCTTTTTAAATTGCTGCTAGCTTGTTTCTTCTTTGCTGTGCTTCTTCCTCCTTCATTTTTCATTCTCTGTGTATAGTGCTTTTGTCTACCAATGCTGTATCTTTCCCTTCCTTCATCTTTCCACCATGTGCTTTCTGTTGTGGTTCTTACATTCCACACTTTTTCATTACTCCTCAACTTCATGGGTGTCAGTTTCTATCTTGTCTAATGTTTTCTTTTTTTATTATTATTAACATTTTCCTTTCAGCCCTTTCTTTACTCTTTCCCTCTCTCTTCATCATTCTGATCTTTTAAATCATTCTCTATATTTTTCTCTATTTGGTTTCCCATTCCATTGTAAGAACTCCACTTTTTTCCCCCTACTACTCTACACTGCCTACATGAGTTAAATATTCATTTTACAAAGTCTGATATGTCCCCTCTTCTACCTTTTATCTATATTACTATTATCATTTTTCCTCTCTTACCTCTTTTGATTCCTCTGGACCTAAAATTTTTCCTTCAAGGGAACATAGAAAAAAAACAAAGAAATACAACAAGAAGAAGAAAGTGTCAAAGAGAAAACTTAACACACACACAGAACCACCAGCTAAATAAAACTCTAGAACAGAGAGAGAAGATAATCAACTGAATGAATCCATCAAGATAAAATTATGAACAGAGGGCAACAAAAAATTACAAACCATACTGAGAAGGAGGAAGACATGGACAAGTCCAATGATCAAACTGAAAACCAGGAAGATATGCAGAACATTGAACAACTAATCAAAGTTGTCCAAACAAATATCATGAACCAACTTAATGAAGTGAAGGAAGAGATTAAGGATATTAAGAAGACACAGGGAGAACATACTGAAGAAATTGTAAACATACGTAAAAATATAATGGATATGATGGTGACCAATGGCACAATCTAAGAAACCAAAAAGATGCTGGATTCACATAACAGCAGACTTGAACAGGCAGAAGAAAGAATAAGTGATGTGGAAGACAGTACATATGAAATCAAACAGATAGTAGAACAGATAGATAAAAAGATAGAAAAAAATCCAGCAGGGACTTAAGGATTTAACTGGCAACACAAAATGCACAAAGATACACATTATAGGCATCTCAGAAGGAGAAGAGAAGGTAAAGGGAACAGAAGGAGTGTTGAAAGAAATAATGCCTGAAAACTTCCCAACCCTATTGAAGGAGATGGATGTACATGTCCAGGAACCACAGTGCACCCCAAATAGTATAAATCCCAAAAGGCCAACTACAAGACATATACTTGTCAAAAAGTCCAATGCTCAAGACAAAGAGAAAATACTCAAGGCAGCAAGAGGAAAGAGAACCATCACATAAAAGGGAGGCATAATAAGATTAAATGCTGATTTTTCATCTGAAACCGTAGAGGCAAGAAGACAATGGTATGACACAGTCAAGGTACTAAGTGAAAAAAAATTCCAGCAATGAATTATCTATCCAACAAAGCTGGCATTCAAAAATGATGGAGAATTCAAAATATTCACAGATAAACAGAATTTAAGAGAATATGCCAATAAGAAACCTGCACTTCAAGAAATACTAAAGGAATTGCTACAGATAGAAAGGACAAAACAGGAGAGGGAGAGTTGGAGAAGAGTGTAAGAACAACTAAAAAGAAAATTAAAAACAAAATATGACATAAATAAACCCAAAGAAAATATGGCTGATGTAAGAAATTCAGTGAGAGTAATAACACTGAATGTTAATGGATTAAACTCACAAGTCAAGAAACACAGATTGCCACAACGGATAAGGAAATGTGACCCATCTATATGTTGTGTACAAGAAACCCATCTTAGACACAGGGATTCAAGGGGACTGAAAGTGAATGGCTAGAAAACAGTTTTATGAGCAAATAATAACTGGAAAGGGCAGGAGTAGCTATCTTAATATGGGACAAAATAGACTTTAAATGCAAAATTATTGTAAGAGACAAAGATAGACACTATATATGAGTAAAAGGGGTAATCTTCAAAGAAGATAGAACAATAATAAATATTTATACACCAAATCAGGGTGCCTCAAAATACATGAGGCAAACATGGAAAAAATAATTGAAAAAATAAATCCCTCTACAATTATAGTGGGGGACTTTAATACATCATTATCACCATTAGATAAAACATCTCAACAGAGAATCAATAAAGCAACAAAGACTCAGAATAATACATTAGAGGACCTGGACCTAATAGACATACACAGAATGCTACACACAAATAGCGTGGCATATACATCTTCTCAAGTGCACATGGATCATACTCCAAAATAGACCACATGCTAGGCCACAGAACAACTCTCAATGAATTCAGAAAGATTGAGATTATACAAAATAATTTCTCTGGCCACAATGGAATGAAATTGGAAATCACTAAGGGCCAGAGAACCAGATTAGGCACAAAGACATGGAAGTTAAACAAGACATTCTTAGACAAACAGTGGGTCAAGGAGGACATATCAAAAGAAAAAACTAACTACCTCAAATCAAATGAAAATGAAAACACAACATATCAATACCTGTAGGGGGCAGCAAAAGCTGTATTGAGAGGGAAATTCATAGCCATAAATGCATATATTAAAGAAGAAGAAAGAGCTAAAATTGAAGACCTAACTGCATACCTGGAAGAATGGGAAAAATCAACAACAAACTTATCTCAAAGGGAGTAGAAAGGAAGAAATAACAATGATTAGGGCAGGACTAAATGAAATAGAAAATGAGAAAGCACTAAAAAATAAACAAAGAAAAAGCTGGTTCTTTGAGGAGATCAATAAAATTGACAAACCCTTAGCCAGACTAACAAAGAAAAAGAGCAGATATAAATACACAAAACAAGGATTGAAGAAGGGGATTTCACCACTGATCCCATTGAAATAAAGATTATCATAAGAGGATACTTTGAAAATCTATATGCCAACAAGAATGATAATTTAGAGGAAATGGACAAATTCCTAGAAACTCACAAACAGTCTACATTGACAAAAGAAGAAATTGTTCAACTCAACAGTCTAATTACAAGTAAAGAGATAGACTCAGTCATCAAAAGCCTCCTAACTAAGAAGAGCCCAGGACCAGATGGCTTCACAGGTGAATTCTACCAAATATTCCAGAAAGAGCTAACACCCATTCTGCTTAAGCTCTTCCAAAAAATAGAAGTAGAAGGAACATTGCCTAACTCATTCTATGATGCCAACATTACCCTAATAACAAAGTCAAACAAAGATACCACAAGAAGGAAAAATTACTGAACAATATCTCTAATGAACCTAAGATGCTAAAATCCTCAATAAAATACTTGCTAAACACATTCAACAACATATCAAAATAATTATACACCATGACCAAGTGGGATGCATCCCGGGTATGCAATGGCGGTTCAACATAAGAAAATCAATCAATGTAATACACAACATAAACAGATTGAAAGAAAAAATCACAGGATCATCTCTATAGGTGCAGAAAAATCATTCAACAAAATACAGCACCCTTTCTGGATAAAAACACTGCAAAAGATAGGAATAGAAGGAAGCTTTCTGAACATGATAAAGGGTATATATGAAAAACCCAAAGCTAACATCATCTTCAATGGTAAAATGCTTGAAGCCTTCCGTTTGAGATTGGGAATGAGACAAGAATGGCCACTATCACAACTCCTATTTAACATTGTCTTAGAAGTTCTTACGCAAACACTGAGGCAAGATAAAGATATAAAATGCATCCAAATTGGAAAAGAAGTAAAAAATTCATTATTTGCAGATGACATGATCCTATACGTAGAAAGCCCTAAGAAATCTACAACAAAGATTCTAAAACTGAAAAAGGAGTTCAGTAATGTTGCAGGCTATAAGATCAATGTTCAAAATCCAGTAGCATTTCTGTACACCAATAATGAGCAATCTGAGGAGGAAATCAAGGGAAAAAAAAAACATTTACAATAGTAACTAAAAAAATTAAATACCCAGGAATAAATTTAACTAAAGATGTAAAGGACTTATATACAGAAAACCACACAACACTGTTAAAGGAAATCAAAGAAGACTTAAATAAATGGAAGAATATTACCTATTCATGGATAGGAAGACTAAACATCATCAAGATGACTATCCTACCCAAACTAACCTACAGATATAGTGCAAAGCCAATAAAAATCAACACTGTATTTTTTTTCCCTTCTTCTTTTTTTTTTATTATGGGTAAAAATCAAAATTCTCCCAATACTGTATTTTTTAAGGAATTGGAAAAATTAATGACAAAATTTATTTGGAAGGGTAAGGGGCTTCAAATCGCCAAAGACATATTGAAAAAGAAAAATGAAGTTGGAGGTATCACTGTACTGGACTTTAAAACATATGACAAAATGACAGTGGTGAAAATCTCATTGTATTGGTACACGCATAGACACATTGACCAATGGCATCGAATTGAGAGTTCTGATATAAATCTTAGCATATACAGTCATCTGATATTCAACAAGGCCACCAAGCCCACTCAGTTGAGAGAGAATGGCCTCTTCAACAAGTGGTGCTTGGAGAAATGGATATCCATACCCAAAAGAATGAGAGAGGAACACCATCTCACACCTTATACAAAAATCAAATCAAGATGGATCAAAGATCTAAATATAAGAGCCAATACAATAAAGACCATGGAAGATAATGTAG
The DNA here is from genome assembly GCA_026826555.1 of Tolypeutes matacus. NCBI lineage: Eukaryota > Metazoa > Chordata > Mammalia > Cingulata > Chlamyphoridae > Tolypeutes > Tolypeutes matacus. The sequence goes on from JAKSZT010054586.1 coordinate 218,495, forward strand.
GGAAGCATCTATAGAAACTTGTAATAGGAAATGGTTTCATGAACTTCACACCCAAAGCACCAGCAGCACAAGAAAAAATAGATAAATTGGATATCCACAATATTAAAAACTTTGCACCTCGAAGGATGTTACCAAGAAAATAAAAAAGCAGCCTATTCAATGGGAGAAAATATTTGGCAACCATATATCTGATAGGAGCCTAATATCATGCATATATAAATCCTACACCTCAAAAATAAAAATACTAACAACCCATTTAAAAAATGGGCAAGTGACCTGAAAAGACACTTCTCCATGGAAGAAATACAAATGGCTAAAAAGCATATGAAAAGATGCTCAACATCTCTAGATATTAAAGAAATGCATATCAAAACTACATTGATATATCATCTTACATCCATTAGAATGATGGCTTAAAAAAACAGCAGACTATAAGTGTTGGAGCAGATGTGGAGAAATGGGAACCCTCATCCACTGCTGGTGGGATTGTGGAATGGTCCAGCCACTGTGGAGGATAGTTTGGCAGTTCCTCATAAAACTAACCATAGATCTTCCATATGATCCAGCGATCCCACTGCTGGGTATATATCCAGAAGAATTGAAAGCAAAGACACGAACAGATATATGTACACCAATGTTCATAGTGGCATTGTTCACTATTGCCAAAAGTTGGAATCAACCCTGTTGCCCATCAACAGATGAATGGATAAACAAAATGTGGTGAATACATACAATGGAATAGTACTTAGCTGTAAGAAGGAATAAAGTACTAACACATGGGATAACATGGATGAATCTGGAAGACCTTAGGTAGAATGATGCAAGCCAAGCATTGAAGGATGAACAGTACATGACCTCACTGAAATGAATTAAGGAAATTGAGCAGTCTCTGAGAACTATTGTCTGAAAGATAGGTGTACAACAAAGAGAAAGAACAGATAAAGTTGTGAGCCATCACCCATATGGATGTAACCTATGGTAAAATGATAAAGTGTTGTTGTGTATTGAAGTGATAGGAAAGGAAGGTAGTGATATATTAGGTAGGGTTTTGCAGCGTTCACAGGTAGGTAGATTGGGAAGGGTGGGTTAGAATACCCAGGAAGCTGAGGGGAAAGATGGGAGAGGGACCAGGTGAACACTTGGGATTTGTGGGTATGAGGTTGAAAGTAAAGAGGTGGGAATGCTCCTATGGCAAAATGACAAGGAAGTGTCACTGCTTTTGGGTGTTGGTTGTGGGGACATTTGGGAGAGGGCACATCTGGAGCAGGCTTCTAGGGAGTGTGTGAGTGTTCATCGTGTCATATGTGTTGTATCAGTGGGTGGAGACCCACACAATGAGAGGGAAGGAATGCACTCCCATCTTTGGGAGGACAGATTTGCTCAGAAATAGACAGGTGGGCGTTTCTTAAGAGCAAGGGCGGCTCCTCATAGTGGAGGACAAACCAGTGTGTCATATCTTCTTGTTGCATGTAACTATGAATCCTATCCAATGAGTCAAGCCAGGAGGTCTTTGTGGGCCACGGGGGGAGGGTGGGGAGGGATGAACAGAATAGATCAAAAGGGGGTATTTAGTGGTCAGTGGAAATGTTTTTCATTACCTTACAGTGATAGACACAAGAAATGGTAAATATCATCAAAATTTATAAAAATGTACTATCTAAAATGTAAACCATACTGTAAACCATTGACAATGTTTAGTAACTAGGTTTCACTATCTGTATATCAGATATAACAATGCTACCATCCACATACAAAAAGGTTTTAATATGGGGTGAGGAAAGGGAGAGGAGGTTGGGTATATGAGAGTGTCTTTTATTCTGTGTGTGACTTTGTGACCTAAAACTTCTTTGAAAATTAAATGAAAAATAATGAGACACTGGGGAGTGAGAGGGTTTAGGTGTCATGGTACTGACTGGACACCAGATATTGCAGTGATAAAAGGCAAAATGTTAAAAAAAATTTTTTTTTAATTTTTTGTTAAATTTTTCTCAGTTTTTGAATAACCCAATCCTTTACTTTTATTTTATTTTTAGTTTTTTATTTAGTTTTCATGTATTTTATCTCTTACATTTAAATATCATTATTATTTCATTTTCTTATTAATTGTACTTGGCTCTTGTATTGGCTTCATCTTTAAAGAAGCTTTGGATCACAGAAGGGTTACAACTGGGGGCGGGGATCGTTGTTGGGGCAGTGTCAGGGATGGGGGATGCATGAGAGGAATTTCACCTGAACATACATAAAAGATATATAAAATTGTTCAAATGTTCAAGGGGCATGATCCAGTGGGTAGAGAACCACTCAATAAATGAGAGAATACTGAATTTCCATCTTGGAGAGCTCTGTCATATTCTCCAAGGGAGTAGCAACAGTCTCTCAAGTGTAGAGGCAGTGTCTGGCAATGGAGGAGGATCCACTGATGGGCTCTTGTTATTGATGACTAGCCTCATGAGTCTTTGCTCTTGAAATTGAAACTTAATCTATTGTTATGGGTTGCCTAAGGGTTGCCTCCTAAGAAACTCCTTGTTGCTCAAATGTAGCCTCTCTCTAAGCCAAACTTAGCATATGAATCCATTACCTTCCTCCTAACGTTTGACATGACTGCTGGGGATGAGCGTCCCTGGCAAGAAGGGATTACTAACATGTACCAATGGGCAAGATGATTGGAAAAAGACCTCGAATAAAAGGGGGAAAAGGTAAAGACATATCAGTTCATATGGTTAAGAGACTTCAAAGTGTGTTGGAAGATCATCCCAGAGGTAATGCTTATGCACATCTCAGTAGGACCTCATAGGCTTCCAATGTGGATATCACCCCAAACAGAGGGGCTCCTGGGGGTTCTGGAGACACTCAGGACCTATATATGGGTGGATAGCCCCAGAGTTTCATGCCTTATCAGTGAGCCCTACTTTGGAATCCTTGCTCCTGAGTGTGACAGAATTGGACCCAAATATGTCCTCCCTGCACATGGTCCATCTGTCCCTTCTATTCAAACCTATATGTGGTATTGGAGTTTATAGGTGTACTTCCAGAGACCAGAATTTTTGGGCTGTCCATGTGCCAGCTGGGCCCGGAATCTCGGTGGAGCTGCAACTCCTACTCTACAGCTCAATGGACTCACCCTGGACACCTGCTGGAGAGATGATGATGGACAACAGCCATTCCAGGGAATGGAGAGAGCCTGCAGCTGCAGGCAGGATAATCCCATCCATCTTATCCATGGGTTATAAGCCTCCTGTCACTTTCAGGTGGAATGGACATCACCATCTCAGATGCCTCAGGATTGGGGGAAGAGCTATGGACTAGAGTGGACTTAATGGCTTTCTATTATAGAGATATTGTGATTCACACAATGGAAGTAATTACAACATTAATGTGGAGCCAGTGGCCACCGGATGCTTTGGGGGCAGGGAGAGGGAAAAACAGTTGTAATATAGGGCTTTTTTGGGACTTGGGAATTATCCTAAGTGACATTGCAATGACAGATATAGGCCATTTTATATCATCATATAACATGCACAACTGTGTGGGAGAGACTGTGGTCTACAATGTGAACTATGGTCCGTGATTAGTGGCAAAGCCCCAAGATGTGTATATCTATTGCAGGTGATGTGCCACTCCAATGAAGGATGTTTATGTGGGAGGTTGTGAGAGGAGTGGGAGGTGGGGCACATGGGAATCCCTACACTTTTTGTGTAACATATATCTAATCTAAGTATCATTTTTAAAATAAAAAAAATTATTAAATTAAAAAATAAAATTAAAATAAATAAATAAATAAAAGTATCTAAACAAGGAGTGGCTATAGCTCAGTGGTTGAGCACCTGCTTTGAATGTACAAGGTCCTGGGTTCAATCCCTGGTACTTACTAAAAAAATGTATCTGAGACTTCTGGGAAGATGGAGGACTAGTAAGATATGAGAATCTCTTCTCCAGAAAAATAGCTAGAGGACAGGCTGAAACAGCCCTGAAAAAGATCTTCTAGGGTTTAGGACAGCAGGTGCAGGCTGCAAACCACCCAGAGGAGAGAGGTTTAGAAGAGGGAAATCGCAACAACAGAACCGTGAGTGGGAAGTAGCAGCTTCTGCTGCTGCCAGCACCCTCCCCCACACTCTTTAGAATTCTCGGGGCTCTGGGCCTGAGACCACAGAAAAAGGGGGCTCCAGGGATCTACCACTCCTGGAAAGGGGAGAGAGGGACACAGCCTTAGGCTGACTCAGGTTCTGACCTGTAAATTTGGTCCGTAGAGCCCCATGGACCCTTCCACACGGCAGTTTGCCCTGGGAGCCTAGGAAGGACTGGAGAAATCTGACCCTCGCAACCTCCCTCTCTTATAGCCTGGACTAATTGTTGAGGACTCCACAGGAAAAGGGAGAGAGAGCCTGGGACTGACCCTGCTTTTGACTCCCAGGTTTGGTCTGCCCTGGCCTGAGAGCCCTCGAAGACAAGGTGGGGCTGCACCATTGTTTGCCTTGGAGCCTGCAAGGGGCTAAAGATATACAAACCTCCCAATCTTCTCCCCTACTAACAGGGACTGATTGTTGAGGATTCAGAAGGGAGTGGAAATATTTCCTAGCTGGGAAAAGGGGGGCACTACGAGAGAAGTCTGGAGAACTGTCTCAGAAAGTTTGAATCACAGGGCTCTTAGCCCCTAGACAGGAAGCTCTATCAGAGTGATCTGGTCTGTGTCACAACAAATACGCTCCAACCAGGCATTGAATTGAGAGCTGCCAACAAGCACCATCTCCTGGCAGACCAAGGAAGTGCACATAAGAAAATTAATAACTAAGAAAGGCTTTTCCTGGCCTATATAGCCTCCCTACCCAAGGCCTTAGGAAATGACTCTACAACCAATTACTGGGTCCAGTGCCAAGTTTTGAACAACTAGCAGAACAATCCTAATAATCAAGGTTGAGCCAAAAATCAAAGATCTGTGGTAACTCACAGCCTCCTGCCACTAAAACCCCATAAAAGAAAAAGAGATAGAGCATCTAAGTAAAATACAAACTAACCAGATGCCCAAACACCAGCAAAAGATTAGGAGCCATACTAAGAAAATAAAAGACATGGCCCAAGAAAAGGAATACAGCAAAGTCCCAGAAGAGATGCAGAATTTGAGAGAACTAATCAGTGAGATGAGCACAAATTTCCAAAATCAAATTAATGAGATAAAAGAGAATATAGTTAAAGAGATAAATGATATCAAGAAGTCATTGAGTGAACACAAAGAAGAATTTGAAATCCTGAACAGAAAAGTAACGGAGTTCATGGGAATGAAAGACACAATAGGTGAAGTAAAAAATACACTTGAGGCATACAACAGCAATCTCAAAATGATAGAAGATAGAATAAGTGATACCGAAGAGAAAGCAGCTAAAATTGAAGAGAGAAAAGAACAGAGAGAGAAAAGAATGGAAAAAAATTGAGCAGGGGCTCAGAGAGTTGAATGACAACACAAAACGCTACAACATATGTGTCATGGGAGTTCCAGAAGGGGAAGAGAAAGGAAAAGGGTCAGAAAGAGTATTTGAGGAAATAATAGCTGAAAATTTCCCAACTCTCATGAAAGAAATGAACTTGCATGTCCAAGAAGCACACCATACCCCAATGAGAATAAATCCAAATAGACCTAAGCCAAGACACATATTATTCAGAATGTCAAATGTAAAAGATAAAGAGAAAATTCTCAGAGCAGCAAGAGAGAAGCAAACAATCATGTCCAAAGGACGTCCAGTAAGACTTAGTGCAGATTTCTCTTCAGAAACATGGAGGCGAGAAGACAGTGTTATGATACAATTAGGAAACTGAAAGAGAAAAACTGCCAGCCAAGAATTCTTTATCCAGCAAAACTGTCCTTCAAATATGAAAGTGAATATAAAGTATTCACAAACAAACAGAAACTAAGAGAGTTTGCAAAAAAGAATCCACCTTTTCAGGAAATATTAAAGGAAGCCTTAGAACCTGAAAGAAATAGAGAGGAGAGAGAGGCTTGGAGGAGAGTATAGAAGAAAGAAAAGTAGAAAGGATAACCAAAAGAGTAAAAAGAGAGACAAAAATAAGATGACAAATGAAAACCAAAGAATACAATGGAGGAAATAAATAGTGCATTTTCATTAATATCATTGAATGTGAATGGATTAAATTCCCCAATCAAAAGATACAGGCTGACAGAATGGATAAAAAAACATGAGCCATCCATTTGCTGCTTACAAGAAACCCACCTCAGACCCAAGGATACAAACCGGCTGAAAGTAAAAGGTTGGAAAAAGATACTCCACATGAATAGTAAACAGAAAAGAGCAGGGATAGCTATACTAACATCAGACGAAACAGACTTCTACTGCAAAAAAGTGATAAGAGATGCAGAAGGCCATTATATATTAATAAAAGGGATGATACTCCAGGAAGATATAACGTAGTCATAAAGATCTACGCACCTAACCAGGGTGCCCCAAAATATATGAGACAAACTCTGGCAAAACTGAAGGGAGAAATAGACATTTCTACAATGATCATTGGAGACTTCAACACCCCTCTCTCATCATTAGATAGAAAAACTAGAGAGAAGAATCAACAAGGAAACAGAGAACTTAAACAATATGATAAATAATTTAGACCTAATAGACATATACAGAACACTGCATCCAAGCTCAGCAGGTTATTCATTCTTCTCAAGTGCCCATGGATCTTTCGTCAGGATAGACCACATGTTAGGTCACAATACAACTCTCAATAAATATAAAAAAATTGAAATTATACAAAGCACCTTCTCAGTTCATAATGGAATGAAACTAGAAATCAATAACAGACCGGAAAAAAGTAAATTTGCAAATGTGTGGAGACTGAACAACACACTCCTAAATATTCCATGGGTCAAAGAAGAAATTGCAAGTGAAATCAGTAAATATATTGAGACAAATGAAAATGAGAACACAACATATCAAAATTTATGGGATACAGCGAAGGCAGTCTTGAGAGGGAAATTTATAGCCCTAAATGCCTATATTAAGAAACAAGAAAGTAACTGAACAACTTGAGAAACTAGAAAAAGAACAGCAAACCAATCCAAAAGCAAAAAGAAGGAAAGAAATAATAAAGATTAGAGCATAAATAAATGAAAATGATAACAGAAAAACAATAGAGAAAATCAACAAAACCAAAAGCTGGTTCTTTGAGAAGATCAATAAAATTGACAAACACTTCACTAGATTAACAAAGAAAAAAAGAGAGAAGATGCAAATAAATACAATCAGAAATGTAAGGGGGGAAATTACAAATGACCTCATAGAAATAAAAAGAATCATAAGAGGATATTATGAGAAAGTATATGCCAACAAGCTAGACAACCTAGATGAAATGGACAAATTTCTAGAAACTCATAACCAACCTACACTGACACAACAAGAAATACAAGAACTTAACAAACCAATCACAATTAAGGAGATTGAATCTGTCATCAAAAATCTCTCAGCAAAGAAAAGTGCAGGACCAGATGGCTTCACAGGTGAATTCTACCAAGCATTTCTAAAAGAATTAACACCAATCCTGTTTAACTCTTCCAAAAAATTGAAGAGGAGGGAAAATTACCCAACACATTTTATGAAGCCAACGTCACCCTAATACCAAAGCCAGATAAAGATTCCACAAGAAAAGAAAATTACAGACCAATCTCTATAATGAACATAGATGCAAAAATTCTCAACAAAATACTTGCAAATCGAATCCAACAGCATATCAAAATACTTATACATCACGACCAAGTGGGATTTATTCCTGGTATGCAAGTCTGGTTCAACATAAGAAAATCAACCAATGTAATACACCACATTAACAAATTGAAGGAAAAAAACCACATGATCATCTCAATAGATGCAGAAAAGGCATTCAACAAAATCCAACATCCTTTTTTGATAAAAATACTTCAAAAGATAGGAATAAAAGGAAAATTCCTCAATATGATAAAAGGCATATATGAAAATCCCACAGCCAACATCACACTCAATGGGGAAAGGTTGAAAGCTTTCCCCCTAAGATCAGGAACAAGACAAGGATGCCCACTGTCACCATTGTTATTCAACATTGTACTAGAAGTTCTAGCTAGGGCAATTAGACAAGACAAAAAAATTAAAGGCGTCCAAAAAGGAAAAGAAGAAGTAAAACTCTCACTGTTTGCGGGTGACATGATCCTGTATTTAGAAAATCCTGAAGTATTCACAACAAAGCTACTTGAACTAATAAATGAGTTCAGCAAAGTGGCAGGATACAAGATCAACACGCAAAAATCAGTAATGTTTTTGTACACTAGTCCTGAACAATCTGAGGAGGAAATCAGGAGGAAAATTCCATTTTCAATAGCAACAAAAAGACTCAAATACCTAGGATTTAATTTAACCAAAGAAGTACAGGACCTATATGCAGAAAACTACAAAACAATGCTAAAAGAAATTTTAAAAGACCTAAACAAAGGGAAAGACATTCCGTGTTCATGGATTGGAAGAATAAATATCGTGAAGATGTCAATCTTGCCCAAACTTATTTATAGATACCAATCAAAATACCAATCAAAATCCCAACAGCTTACTTTACAGAATTAGAGAAGGCATTAACCAAATTCATCTGGAAGGGTAAGTGCACCCGAATAGCCTAAAGTATTCTAAAAAAGAAGAGCAATGTGGGAGGAATTTCACTGTCTGACTTGAAACATATTACAAAGCTACAGTGGTCAAAACAGCATGGTACTGGCATAAAGATAGACACATCGATCAATGGAATAGAATTGAGGATCCAGAAATAAACCCTCACCTATACATCAACTGGTTTTTGACAAACCTACCAAGCCCACGCTAATGGGAAAAAACAGTCTATTCAACAAATGGTGTTGGGAGAACTGGATATCTATAACCAAAAGAATGAAAGAGGACCCCTATCTCACCCCCTATACAAGAATCAACTCAAAATGGATCAAAGATCTAAATATAAAAGCCAGGACCATAATAGTACTAGAAGAAAATGTAGGGAAACATCTTCAAGATCTTGTAGTAGTAGGGGTCGGATGTAGCTCAACTGGTTGGGCATCCATCTCCCATATGGAGGGACCCGGGTTCAATCCCCAGGACCTCCTGGTAAAAAAAAAAAAAAAAAAAAAAAGACCTTGTAGTAGGTGGTGGTTTCTTGGACCTTACACCCAAAGCACGTGCAACAAAAGAAAAAGTAGATAAATGGGACCTCCTCAAAATTAAACACTTTTGCACCTCACAGGACTTTGTCAGAAGGGTGAAAAGGCAGCTGACTCAATGGGAAAAAATATTTGGAAGTCACATATCTGATAAGGGTTTAATAACCAGGATATATAAAGAGATGTTACAACTCAACAATAAAAAGACAAATGTCCCAATTAAAAAATGGGCCAAAGACTTGAATAGACATTTCTCTGAAGAAGAAATACAAATGGCAAAAAAGCACATGAATAAATGCTCAACATCACTCATGATTAGGGAAATGCAAATAAAAACTACAATAAGATATCATTTCACACCTATCAGAATGGCCTCTATTAAAAGGATAGAGAACTACAAGTGTTGGAGAGGATATGGAGAGATAGGAACACTTCTTCACTGTTGGTGGGAATGCAGGATGGTACAACCACTATGGAGGACTGTTTGGCAGTTCCTAAAGAAGTTGAATATAGACTTGCCTTGTGACCCTGCAATACCACTACTGGGTATATACCCAGAAGAACTGAGAGCAATGACAAGAAGAGACATCTGCACACCGATGTTCATAGCAACATTATTCACCATTGCCAAAAGTTGGAAACAACCCAGATGTCCATCAACAGATGAATGGATAAACAAACTGTGGTCTAGTCACACGATGGAATATTATGCAGCTGTAAAAAGAAATGAAATCATAAAGCATATGACAACATGGATGAACCTGGAGGACATTATGTTGAGTGAAGCAAGCCAGACACAAAAGGACAAATACTGTATGAATGCGTTACTATGAACCAAATATATTGTGTAATATATTGTTTGATTAAAAAAATATATATGTATCCATTAGATTTAATTAAGAAATGTATATATTTATTCATCTGTGTTTACATTGTAGTTTTTAATTGTTTATATTTTTAATTATTAAATGTACAAAGTAAAGTTTAAAAAATGTATCTAAAAATCAAAACAAAGCCACCAACAAAATGTAGGGACAAGCCACTGAAGGAAAAAATATTTGCAATGCTCATGATGATTCTAGAATTTGTGTCCAGAATGTATTAACACTCACCAGCTAACACTTAGCAGCACAGCTTGGGGCAGCTGGCCAGAAGTGGCATCAAGGTCAACAGATCTCTTCTAGGTTTTGTTGCTTTTAGCCTCTTATTTCCATGACTTTCTTCTTCTTCCTCTTCCTCTTCTCTCTTTCTCTCTCTACCCCTCTCTGTCTCTCTCTCACTTCATTCTCTTTATAGAGGACTCCAATAATAATATTAAGACCCATCTGGATTGAGGAGAGTCACACTTTAACTGAAGTAGCTCATCAAAAGGTCTTACCTACTTACAATGTGTTCACACCCACAGGAAAGTGCGTGGGCACCATGCAGGAAGGAAAAGGAATGGCCAATAAGTCAGTGAAGACACCCAGGCTCATGGCTAAAATGGAAAATCAAAATAAGTACAAGGCTCTATTTCACTACCAATAGGTTATCAAAAATTTATAGATATGGAGAGGAAAGGCAAAATGGTGACAGAGTAAGGAGCTCCAAGGGTCAGCTGCTCCTACAGTGCAGTTAGTAATCACCCAGAGCTATTCAAATAACCTGTTTGAAGGATGGGGATTAGGTCTCCCATTGGATCCAGAGAAATTTATTTCTCTGAAAATAGTTGAAACAAAATTTTTAAATATGATATTTTTATATAGAGTTTCAGATCTGCTTAATTTCCTAGGCTGCTCTAAGCAGATACCATGAAATGATTTGGTTTAAACAATGAGAATTTATTAGCTTACAGTGTGAGGCCAGGGAAATGTCCAAATAAAGGCATCATCAAAGTGATGCTTTCTTCCCCAAAGACTGGTTGCTGCCAAACCTTGGCTCCTGTGCCACATGGCAAGATAAATGCTTGCATTTGCTGATCTCTTTCATTTCTTCTGGGTTTCATTTCTTTTAGCTTCTTATTTCCATGGCTTTCTCCTCTCTCTCTTTCTCTCTCTCTTCATTCTCTTTATAAAGGACTCCAGTAATAGGATTAAGACCCATTTGATTGAGGAGAGTCACACCTTAATTGAAATAGCCTCACCAAAAGGTCTTAACTACTTACAATGGGTTCACACCCACAGGAATGGTTAACTTTAAGAACTTTTCTCTTGTAGCTTTCAGAACTCTGGGGTTCATAACACTTCAAATCACCACAGGATCATAATATGCTTTTTGTTATTCTCTACACTTTTCAGTGCCTTGAATCATATATACAATATGACATTAATCTCCAGAATAAGTGTGATCAGAGCTGTTGAAGAGGAGAGAGGGAAATTTGATGATGTAGACTTAAAAGGCCAATACCCAAGGTTTCCCAGGAGAAAAAAAGACTGGGTGTCCATAGAGGGCTCAGAATTTCAAATAAAAATGCACCCACATGGGGAAACATCATGTGAAACTGCACACATATTCTCCAAGAAAGTGAGAAGAACCTGAGACATCCAATGAAAGTTGCTCACAGAGTAGTAAGACCCCTCCCCAAATGCCAACCACCCCCCAAAGGCTTCAGTGTCAGGAAGTGCAAGAAGAGAGAATCCATCTTTTAAAGGTAACTGTGTGAAGGATCTCAGGACCTACATATAGATTGACAGAATGACAAAGCAATGGTAATTGACTATGAGAACTGATACTTGACAACTACAAAACTAATATATAAATGTATAACATAATAGACATAGCTGGAAGTAAAATTAGCACTGTGGAGGAAATTTTTGGAAAATCACAGTAATACAGATAAAAGATAAAGCCAAGCAAGTTAGAGCAATTATAGAAAAGACATTTGGCAACAGGACAAAGCCACCTGGCATAAGGAGAGTTAGGTGTCTCTGAAGTAGAGTACCTACAAATGAAATGGAGAACTTGTTTCACAGATGAAGCACTGAAATTTTCCTTGGAAGGAAAGAGCTGTATCTTCACATGGCCCACGGTATTCCTTGTAAACTTAAGCCAAGGGGAAGAGTGGCTGGATGTCCCAGCTTGCCTTGTTCAAGTTCTCAGCTTCACAGAGAAAGAAGTTCTTGTTCAAACTCCCATGACAGAAACAAAGCATGTCTCCTGGACCTCACAGAAGATAAAATGAGGATGTGGTTTTCTGTACTGGAATTGCTGTGAAGGACTGGAGGCCAGCCTAACCTTCCTCAACTCCTGTGTGAGTATATTTTGGCAATTTGATGTAGTTATGAATTCCAAAAATAAATATTTAATTATGTTTGTAAATTTGTCTGTTCCTCTGGGTGTAATTAAGTTATGATTAGGGCTTTGATTGGGCCACATCAGTAGGACATTCAAAGATAAAACGACATGGCAGAACAGAGGAGTTAGTTGGAATTTTAATGGTAAGTTTTAATGCTGGAGCCCAGGGAAGTAAGCATACAGAGGAGTTTTGTCATGAAGAAGGTTGTGGAGAGAGGCAAAGCCTAGAGAGCCTCATAGTCTACTGCTGATATTGTGGAGGAAACAGGAGCTGAGCCCAGAGAGAAGCAAAGCCCCATGAAGAGAGAAACCCAAGAAGACTGAACTCTTGGTAGATGTCAGCAGCCATCTTGCCCCAACATGTGGCAATGGACTTTGATGAGGGAAGAAACTGGTGCTTTATGGCCTGGTAACTGTAAGATTCTACCCCAAATAAATACCCTTTATAAAAGCCAACAGATTTCTGATATTTTGCATCAGCACCCCTTTGGCTGACCATACATACATACATACATACATACATACATACATACATACATATATAAGCATTTGCATTGTACATTTTTATGTTTTGACAAAATTTAAAATGGTCTGTATCAGTCATTGCAAGATCATGAAGAACAATTCCAGTGTCCTAAAAGTGCCCTATGTTCCATCTATTCTATTCTATTCTATTCTATTCTATTCTATTCTATTCTATTC
>JAKSZT010054586.1:231812-304928 GCA_026826555.1 Tolypeutes matacus
CCCTCCCCTCAGAAATTGTGGTAACCCTTAAGTTTCAATTTTTGAAGAATAAGTTTCATTCCAGATGTTACATGTATGCATGTCTCAGAAGGATCTCACTGACTGCCACAGTAAACAGTGCTTCAAACAGCAGGTCTCCTGAGGTCTCTAGAGACTTCTAGACACTATAGGCAGGGCAGACATTCTCAGGAATTTGGCACACTGCCAATGAGACTTATTTTGGAATATATGCTCCCCAATTTAACAGCTAGATTCATTTATAATTTTCCTACATATGGCTTTTCTTCCCCTTTCATTTGAACCTATAATTAGCAGTATATTTATTAAATATATGTCCCAGAGACTTAAGTCTTCAGTATCTTCATATGTTAGTTGAGCCCTGAATCTCTGCAGATCTGAAACACCTACTCTCAAGTTCATTGGATTCACCCCAGAAAAATAACAGAAGGATGATGATGGACACTGCCCATCCCCCAAAATAGAGTATCCACAATTGAAGGCCAGACAGTTCCATCCACCTGCCCCATGCATTCTAAGCCCTCTCTCAATCAGAAACAAAAGGGGGCATCACCATTGCAAAATCCACAAGATTAAGGAATTAACAAACTTAGAGAGGGAAGCAACGATTGACTAAAGTAGACTTATTATTCTAGCAATGGAAGAACTTGTATCATTGATATAAAGGCAGTGGTCACCAGAGGTTCTGAGGGGAGGGAGATGGAAGAATGGGTGTAACATTGGGCCATTTTGGGGACATTGGTATTGTACTGGATGATATTGCAATGATGCATAAGGCCATTATTCATTTTGTTAAAACCTATAAAGTTGTGTTGTACAAAGTGTAAATTATAATGTAAACTATACTCCATGGATAGTAGCAAAGCTTCAATATGTGTTCATCAATTGTAACAAATCTACCAAACTAATGAGAGATGTTGTTAATGGGGTAAGTGTGGGTGGGGTGGGGTAGGGTATATGAAAATCCCCTATATTTTTGATATAACATTATGTAATCTAAAGTTCTTTAAAAATTAAAAAATAAATAAAGTAAATAAATACAACATCACAATCTGGATTGGATGCTCAAACCACAAAAGGGCATTATTGCAAAATATTGGTGAAAACTGAAAAATTCTGTAGTTTATTACATAGTATTGTAATGATGTAGTGATGTTGATTTCTCATTTTTGACAAATATATCATGGCTATATGAGATGTTAACATTAGAGTTTGCTCATTGAAGGGAACACGGGACTGCTTTATGATTTTTGCAATGTGTACTATTTCTTCTGTAATCTAATATTGTTTCAAAATAGAAAAATTTTCCATAAGAAATAGGGTAAAATAAATATTTCCCAGATTTTAAATATAATAGAGAGCTTTTTTCCAAGAATTCTCCTATAAGAAATACTAAAGGAACTCCTACATGTGAACATAAAGGGCACCAAATAGTAGCAAGAGTGCTGGACAGGATTAATAAATGGGTAACTATAAAAGAGTGTTGCATGCATTTTCTTTTCTTCTCCTAATTTCTTTTTTTTTTAAAACAAATCTATTTTATTGGTACATATTAACAAAGCATACAATTCATTCAATGTGTACAATAATAGTATTTGGTATAATCTCATAGTTGTTCATTCATCATTTCAATCATTATTAGAGTATTTTCATTATTTCAATAATAATAGTAAACAAAAAATGACAAACAATAAACAAGAAAATTCCTCACCTCTCCATCTCACTGTTTCCACTTCTTTTTTTTTATTATTTTTATTTATATATATATAAATATATTTTAAGAGGTGCTTAGATTACCGAAAATACTACACAGAACCCCCTGGGATTCCCATGTTGCCCACCCCCCACACCTCCCGCCACGTCCCACACAAACATCTCCCACAAGTGTGGCCCACCACCTTCAATGGACTTACACATCCTGGGGCCTTGCCACCAACCCTAGACCACAGTTCACATCGTAGACCACACTCTCTCCCACTCAGTTCTGAGTGGTGTGTGCTGATTTAAAATGGCCTACATCCGTTGCCACAACAGTACTCAGAACAACCTCCAACTCCCAAAGAAGCCCCTGTAGTTCAACTGCTCATCCCCTCCCTGCCCCAAAAGTGTCAAGTGGCCACTGGCTCCACCTCCTAATTTCTTAAAATGCATAAGATACCACTATTCAAAATGGACTAATCATAAGCTTGAATTTTGTATAAGAATAAGGTCAATGTAAATGATTTCTTTTACTATTTTATGAATTTGCATTTTATCCCCACAGCAAATGGAGGAACATATGAGGTCATCTGATCTTAGGTAAGTTTGTACATTTATTGGAAGCTGCTTTATTGATGTGGAAAATAGCTATATTCTCTTCTTAATTTAAATTACTTAGGAAAATAGTTCATCTATGATGAGGTTTTTAAAGATAATGTCATGATATAATGAATAGAAAATAAAATTGCTTCTCTTTAACATTTATTTCATTTTCACTTATGTGAAAAAATTCTTCACATCTCCCCATTCTTGGCATTGACCTCTGAACAAATGCACAAAAATTTGATGATACTCATGTCATCTCTTCTATGTCCATCTCCTACATGTGTGCAGTTGTGAATTGGAATTTCCTTGTAAGTATCCCTAATGGTGTTTGAAAAAGATCATAAATTCCTGGGACCTAGGACTTGTTCTGACTAATTCCCAACTCAAGTAGATATAAGGTATACATATTCCCTCTTGACAGCTGTGCCTGGGAATGTGGCATAAATGCTAATCAATAAGGTTAGGAGTTGTCCATTAGGTCACTTACATGTGCTATGTACTGAGGAAACATGAGAGCAATAACCAGTTGCCATGAGGAGAGGTCCATCATATTCAGAGTAGGTGGCAGTTTGGAAGAGGTTTTAATTTCCCAATATTTTTCATCTCTGAGCCAGTTATGATTGATAGAAATCCAGCAGTTGCTGTTTGTCATTGCATAAGAGACTAGTTCAGCTAACTTATGTATAGATTGGACATCTGTGTAAATATCCAAGGAGCTGGGATAATGAGTTTGGATTTAATTTTCCATGTAGTCCTTTGGAGAGAGAGAAGGGCAGGCATTGTTAAGTAGGAGAAACTGAGGATAGAATATGGATGATGAATAATGACAATGGGGGTAAAGAGAGTGGAGGGGCATGAATAGATAGCACATTAGGAGGTCGGCAGAATTGTCCTTTTTCACCAAGGAGAGCACATAGCATGAATGCCTCGGTAAGGTCTCCCTTTAGGCAAGATAGATGATATTAGCAGGAATCTTAATTTTGGAGGCAATTTGGATTTATTGGAAAGGGGCCCACAGGTACTTAACATGGTAAAATATTACAATCAAGAAGAGGCATAAATTAAATTACAATTTTATAGGTATCACCAAGCAAGGTTGTGTCACAGGGCAAGCAAATTGCACAGTCTGGAAAATCGCACAGTTTGGTAGGTCTCAATTTTTAAAACAGGACTTGACAGTGTGATTAGTCACTGAAAAATTGAGGGTGTTTGGGGTTTTTCATGGGTGGTGAGACTTTCCCAGCTCAGGTGTATTTGGGACTGCTGACAATTGTTTAGGAAGCAAGGTAGAGTGATCTCCAACTCTTGGGCTGAAGTAACTGTTGTCTGAGGTGATGTCCTTTGTAGCAGTGATCTCATAAGCTGAAACAATGTCATCTGGGATGTGGGATAGGGGTATCCTTCCCAGATGGAAACCCACTTGTATTGATGAGGGTCAAGCTTTTTTTAAAGCTGTATGGAATCAAAATGAAGCTGAGCTGCTTATAGAATTCTTTCCCTTTGGATATTTTATTTAACACTCATTATCTTCTTCACATTCATCCCTTTCAAAAAGTGAAATCATTTACGTTCCTGTTTATCCTACTTTAACTCAAGTCATAATCAGTTTCAGGCACAAAGTTTTAGTTTACTCTCAAAATTAAGTTTTATCTATTTGATATTAGGATACAGCATGCAGATTTTGTTGATGAATGTGTTTAATAGTTTTCACTCTCTGTTTGTACAAATTAATATCTTTTCCTTTAAAAAAATGTTAGACATATTTGGTTCTGAATTTGATTTTCATCAGAGAATAATGGTAAGACATTGTATATCTTTAAATTCAAACTATAAAGTCCAAAGCCATAGGATATCTGGTGGCATTCCACTATCATAGGCTTCATTCATAGGCCATGGGATGTGGAGAGCTGAGCCTCTTTGGTACAATGTACACAGCCACTCATGACTTCTTCACCATAGTGCCTTTTTTTAAAAATATTTAAAAAAAAAATTTTTTTTAAAGATACATAGATACAAATGTCACTTAAAAAATATAGGGAATTACCATATGCCCCACTCCCCACACCTCTCACATTTTGCCATATTAACAACATCCTTCACTAGTAAGGTACATTCATTGCAGTTGATGAACACATTTTAGATCATTGCCAGTAAACATGGATTAAAGTTTACATTGTAGTTTACACTCATTCCCACCAAATTCTGTAGGTTATGGCAAGATTTATAATGGCCTGACTCTGTCATTGTAATGTTACTCAGGACAATTCCCAAGTCCCCAAAATGCCCCTGTATTACCCCTGTTTTTCCCTCTCCCTGCTCTTAGAACCTCCAGTGGCCACTATCTCCACATCAGTGATATAATTTCTTCCATTGCTAGAATCACAATAATTCTATCACAGAATACCAGTAAATCTAATTTAACCCATGGTTCATTCTCCAATCCTGAGGATTCTGAGATTGTGATGTCCACCCCACCTCTATTTGAGATGGGGCTGTGATCCCATGTGCCAATGGATGGGAGTCTCTTCCTTGGAGTTATAGATGTTCTTCGTTCTCTGGTATGGTGGTTGTCCATCATCACCTCCATTTTAGTTGTCTGGGGTGAAACCAATGAATTGTATAGTAGGTGTTGGAACTCCTTTGAGATTGAGGGCCCAGCTGGCACATGGAGAGGCCAAATTTTTAAGTCTCTTGTGTGTACATCTACCAAATTTAGTACTATTTATAGGTTCAAATAGAAGGACAGAAGAGCCATGTATAGGGAAACCACAACTGAATCCAACTCTGTCACTCTGGGGAGCATAAATTCCAAAGTAGGGCCCACTGCAAGGAACCAAACTCTTGAGCTATCTGCCCTGCCTATAGTGTCTGGATGTCTCCAGAACCCTCAGGAGCCCCACTATTTGGGATAGTATCTACTTAGTCAAAGAGATCCTGCTGAGATATGCATATGCATTATCTCTGAAATGACCTTCCAACTCACTTTAAAGTCTCTTAGTCATATAAACTCATTTGTCTTTAACTTTTCTCCCTTTTGGTCAAGGTTTTTTCCAGTTGTATTGTTAGTTGTTACTTGGTAGTAATCCCTCAGTGCCAGGGATACTTATCCCTGGGAGTCTTGTCCCATGTTGGGGGAAAGGTAATGCATTTATATGCTGAGTTTGGCTTAGACAGAGGCCACATTTGGGCAACAAGGAGGACCCAGGAGGAAACACTTAGGACAACCTATTATACTAGGGTAAGTTTCTATTTCAAGAGTAAATGTTCATAAGCACAGTCATCAATATCTAGGACCCATCAATTGACCATCTTCCTTCACTAGTCTTTTTGCCCTGTCCTCAGGAGATTCTTCTTGATCTGTTAGAGAATGTGGCAGAGCTCCCCAGAATGGGAATTTGATATTCCTTTGGTTATTGTGTGAGTATCTACCCACTCCGACAATGCCCCATGAAAAACCGAACATATTTACATGCCTTATATATATTCCCAGGTGAGCTCCCTCCCATGTCCTGTCTCTGACAACCCACACAAGTGATCTTCCTCTGCCACAGTTGTAACCCTTCTGTGACTCAAAACTTCTACAGAAATGAAGCCAATAAAATAGCCAAATATGATTAATAAGAAAGTGAAATAATGATGGTTTTAAAAATAAGAAATTAAATTGATAAATTTTTAAAAACTTAAAAAGTAAAAATTTGGTGTAATAAAAATAATGGAAAATATTTTAAATATTCTGACATTTTTCCTTTCTTCACTGTAAGATCTGTTGTCCCATATGTACAGTAACATTGTCTTCTGTTTACTCCCCCAGTGTTTAAAATTTTTTTTTTCATTTTGTCCTCAAAGAAGTTTTAGGTTACAGAAAAGTCATGTACCAAATACAAGGGTCTCCTATATACCCAACAACTTCCCCCCTTTTCCCCTTCCCCTTGTATTAATCAACCAAAGAGGTGCTGACACAAAATACCAGAATTCTTTTGTCTTTATAAAGGGCATTTATTTAGGGTAGAATTTTATAGTTACCAGGCCATAAAGCATAAATTTCTTCCCTCACCAACGTCTGTTGCCATCTGTTGAAGAAAGACAGCTGCCAATGTTTACCAGGGTTCAGGCTTCTTGAGTTCCTTTCTTCATGGGACTCCATTTCTCTCCAGGCTCAGCTCCTCTGTTTCCTCCACAAGGTCAGCAGTAGACTATGAGGCTCTCTGGACTTTGCCTCTCTCCACAAGGCCAGCTGTAGATTCTCAGGAGAACAGCTTGTCTCTTCTCTCAGAGTCTTCTCTCCTTTCTAATGACCAAGCTCCTCTGTGTGCTTACATCTCAGGGCTGCAGCTCAAAACTCCAACCAACTCCTCTGTTCTGCCATGTAGTTTTATATCTGAGTCCTTGCCACAAAGGGGTGGGGACTCAATGTACTACTGAAATGGCCCAATCAAAGCCCTAATCATAACAATCATGCCTAGAGGAACAGACTAGTTTTCAAGCATAATCCAATATCTATTTTTGGAATTCATAACTATATCAAACTGCCACACCTGTTAATAACATTTTTTAATGTAGATGGTATGTTTGTTACAGCTGACATACAAATATTGAAACATAGCTACCAACCATGGTAAATGGTTTACATTATGGTTTACATTTTGTACCACATATTTTTATAAACTTTGATGCAATTCAACATGGCCTGTATCCATCATAGCAAGATCATGTAGAACACTGCCATCTCTGTAAAAATGCCCCCTGTTACATCTGCTCTAGTCCTCCCTAGTCCACCCCTCAGGACCCATGGCAAAGACCAGGCTTCACTCCTTGAAGGAAAAAAGTTCATAGTTACTTGCTACAACACTGAGGGCTTGACACTGGTCTGACCTCCCCTATTAGGCACTGCCCATGCTCTCAAGAGACTCCTGCAGGTATCCCCAGGATAGGAGTCCACCACCTTGCCACTCATTATGTGGGACTCCACTCACTGATATAACAGACTATGACAAGCTGAACACTCACACACTGCCCCAGGAGCACCCTGTCCCAAATCCCTCCATATCCAACACCCTAAACTAGCAACACTCACTTGCCATATTGCCAAAAGAGCATTCCCAACATTATAGTTTCAACCATGTACCTACCAATCCCAGGATTCACCTGATCCCACCCCCAAAACTTCTCCCCTGGTTCCATGGACAGTCAAACCCATCCTCCTAACAAACTAGCACTGCCTAACCTAAAAGTATCATTACACCACTCTCATGGCCCTCCACTGTACAACTACTCACTTCCCCCTTATATATTTTGCCCATATGGGCCTTGGCTCACAACTTTATTCTTCCTATTTCCTGTAAACCTATCTTCCAGAATCTATTTCTGTGAGTGGCTCAATTTCCTCAAATCATATGACTAAGGTGATGTAATATTTGTCTTTCAGTGCCTGGCTTGCTTTAGTCAACATAAGGTCTTCAAGACTCACCCATGTTATCCCATGAGAAAATACTGAATTCCTTCTTACAGCTGAGTAATATTCTATTGTAAGTATATACCACAATTTATTTATCCATTCATCTCTTGAAGGGCATTTGGGTTGATTCCAACTATTGGCAATAGTGAATAAAGCTGCTATGAACATTGGTGTGCATATATCTGTTTCTGTCCTTGCTTTAAGTTCTTCTGGGTATATAGCCAGCAGTGGAACTGCCAGATCATATGGCAGTTCTGTAGTTAGGTTTCCGAGGAACTGCCAAACTGTCCTCAGTGGCTGCATCATTTTATGTTTCCACCAGCAATGAATGAAGTGTCCCATTCCTCCCTATCATCTCCAACATTGTAGTCCTCTGTTTTTATAGTAGCCTCCAGTCTAATGGGTGTAAGAAGATATCTCATTTTAGTTTTGATTTGCATTTCCCTAAAAACTAGTGATTTGATCCTCTCTTTATGTGTTTTTTAGCCATTGCATTTCTTCTTTGGAGAAAAGTCTATTCAAATCACTTGCCCATTTTTTAAATGTGTTGTTTTACTTTTTATTTTCAAGGTTTAGGATTTCTTTATATATGCTGGATATTAGGATCCTATCAAATATATGATTACCAAATATTTTCTCCCATTGGGTAAGTTCCTTTTTCACTTTCTTGGCAAAATTCTTTGAGGTGAAAAAGTTTTTAATTTTGATGAGATCCCATTTATCTATATTTTCTTTCATTGCTTGTGCTTTGGGTGTAAAGCTCATGAAACCATTTCCTAATACAAGATCCAGTAGATGCCATTAGATGCTTCCCTATATTATCTTCCAAGGTCTTTATGATCTTAGATCTTATATTTAGATCTTTGATCCATCTTGAGTTAATTTTTATACAACGTGTGACATGGTGTTCCTCTCTCATTCTTTTGGATATGGATATCCAGTTCTCCAAGCATCATTTCTTGAAGAGGCCATTCTCTCCCAGTTGAATGGGCTTGGTGGCCCTGTCCAATATCAGTTGACTCTATACGCAATGATCTATATCAGAACTCTCAATTTGGTTCCATTGGTCAGTATGTCTACCCTTTTGCCAAAACCATGCAGTTTTGACCACTGTAAATTGTAACATGTTTTAAAGGCAGGGAGTGTGATTCCTATGATTTCAATTCTCTTTTTCAGGCTATTCAGGGCCTCTTGTACTTCCAAATAAATTTTGTAGTTAGTTTTTCCAATTCAGTAAAAAATGCTTTGGCAATTTTTAATGGCATCGCATTAAATCTGTAGATCAGTTTGGGTAGGATAGACATCTCAATGATGTTTAGTCTTCCTATCCATGAACAAGGAATATTCTTTCATTTATTTAAGTCTTTGATTTACTTTAGCAGTGTTGTGCAATTTCCTGCATACAAGTCATTTACATCCTTAGTTAAATTTATTCCTACGTATTTGATTTTCTTAGTTGCTTTTGTAAATCGGATTTTTAAAATTTCCCCCTCAGATTACTCATTTTTGATGTGCAGAAATGCTACTGATTTTTACACATTGATCTTATAACCTGTGAATTTACTTAACTCATTTATAAGCTCTAGAAACCTTGTTGTAGATTTCTCAGAGCTTTCTAAGTATAGGATTATGTCCTCTTTAAATAGTGACATTTTTACTTCTTCCTTTTCAATGTAGATGCCTTTAATATCTTTTTCTTGCCTCAGTGCACAAGCAAGTACTTCTTACACTATGTTAAATAGAAGCAGTGAAAGTGGGCATCCTTGTCTTCTTCCCAATATTAGAGGGATAACTTTTAGAGTTTGATCACTGAATATGATGTTTCCTGTGGGTTTTTCATATATATCCTTTATCATGTCAAGGAAGTTTCCTTCTTTTCCTATCTTACGTAGTGTTTTTATCAGGAATGTTTGCTGTATTTTGTCAAATGCTTTTTCTGCATCTATAGAGATGATCATGTGGGTTTTTTCCTTTCTATCTGTTTATGTGGTGTATTACAGAGATTTTCTTATGTTGAACCATCCTTGAATACTTGGGATGAAACCCACTTCGTCATGGTGTATAATTAATTTGATGTAATGTTTAATATAGTTAGCAAGAATTTTGTTGAGGATTTAGTGTCTAGGTTCATTAGAGTGATTGGTCTATAGTTTTCCTTTCTTGTGGCATCTGTTTGGCTTTGGTATTAGGGTGGGGTGATGGTGTCATCACAGAATGAGTTAGGCAAAGTTCCCTTTACTTGTATTTTTTGGAAGAGTTCAAGGAGGAATGATGTTAGTTCTTTCCCAAATGTTTGGTAGAATTCACCTGTGAAACCATCTGGTCCTGGGCTCTTCTTAGTTGGGAGGATTTTGATGACTAATTCTATCTCATTAATTGTGATTAGTCTATTGAGTTCATCAATTTCTTCTTTTGACAATATGGGCTGCTTCAGTGTTTTTAGGAATTTGTCCATTTCCTCTAAATTACACATCTTGTTGGCATATAATTTATCAAAGTATCTTCTTATGATACTATTTATTTCTGTGGGGTAAGTGGTGATATCCCCTTCCTCATTTCTTATTGTATGTATGTGCTTCTTCTACTTTTTTCTTTATTAGTCTAGCTAAGGGTTGGTCAATTTTCTTAATCTTCTTGAAGAACCAGCTTTTGGTTTTGTTTATTTTTTCTAGTGTTTTGTTATTTTCAATTTCATTTAGTTCTGCTCTAATCTTTGTTATTTCTTTTTTTCGACTTCATTTGGGATTAGTTTACTGTTCTTTTTCTAATTCCTCCAGGTGTGCAGTTAGCTCTTTGATTTTAGCTGTTTCTTCTTTTTTAATATAAGCATTTATAGCTATGGATTTCCCTCTCATATTTCAAGGGAATTGGGTCTAGTTTACAACCAAGGACTGTAAAACATTTAATGACAACAATTCTATTAGCATTAATTGAAAATAGTCATTTCCTAGGCAACAAGTTGGCAGATACATTGGGCTTATCAAGAAAATGAATTTCCCAAGATATTTTTATAAAAACTCCTGTGTCTTTAAATCTAGAGACACCATCATAAAATTTTAAAAAGACAAATAATTTGAGTAGAAACATATTTTCTTTACATATAATGGTAAAACATGGTATTTTGGGAAAAAAAACTTGTTTAGAAAATGAAATAAGCTAAATGGACAGTTTACTATATAAAATGTTTAAAAATCTTAATTAAGATGGTAATTTCAGAAACTCTAAATAATAAAACCAAATTTGAATGTGAATATTCTCATGGCCCTGATTTTGTGATAATCAGGGTAGGCTAAACATTTGCTATATTAGAAACCATGCATTTGTCCCTAGACCTAGTTTTTCCCCTAGGCCTGGTTTTTGGAATGCTGGTGATAAACTAAGCCTGATTTATTATATGACCATCCTGTATGGGAAGAGATTGTAACTTTGGGTAACTTTGGTCAAACTTAAGAGATATAACAGGGGGACAGATGTGGCTAGGGTGGTTGGGCATCCATCTCCCATGTGGAGATACCTGAGTTCAATCCCCCGGGACCTCCCAATAAAAAGAAAATATAAAAGGCAGGTGGGCCACTAGGCCCCATGCACAGGTGCACAACAAGGCCCCATGAGCAGGTGAGCCATCAGGCCCCATCAATGGGTAAGCCAACAGGCAGGAAGATGATGACATAACAGTAGAGTGACATATGGGAGAGCCAAGATGAGATGCACTGAAAAACCAGGAATTAAGGTGGCACAGGTGTTAGGACACCTCTCTCCCACATCAGATGTTCCAAGGATCAAATCCCAGTGAAGAAAGGAGGAGAAGGAGGAGAAGAGAGGGCAGGAAATGGACACAGAGTCACCCAGCAAATGGACACAGAAACAGCAAAATGGAGGGGGGGAATAGATAATAGTAAATAAATGAATCAACCCTTTAAAAATGTATAGGGGAGGAAGATATGGACTATAGTTAGTAGTAATACTATGATGATGCTCTTTCATAATTTGTTAACAAATGTTTCACAACAATTTAGGGTGTTTGTGGGGGATTGATGTGTGGGAGCCCTGTATGATGCTATGCATATTTGTTTTTTAAGTTCACGATGTTTACTGAACACTTATAGTTTATGCATGTTCATGTAGGAATGATACACTTCAATAAATTGTTTAAAAAAAAAAAACAAACCAAATTTTAAAACATCTATCTTTGAAACAGGGAGTGGGGTGGGGGGAGAATTGAGCTAAACATCATTGCTGTAGTAAGCTTAGCTTCCCCCTCACAGCTTTGGCTAGGAACCCAAAATTCTTTGAAAACAAGGGTGTTTCAGTCTAAGATGACACCTGTGTCTACTCCTTATTCTCCTCTTAATATAGCTGCCAAAAGTGAGGAATGGGGTGAGGGTGGGTGCTTTGTCTTTATAAAAATATGGCAGTATCTTGAGAAGTGCATTTTTATTTCTCCTGTTCTCTGTTCTTATTCCTTATTGTTAAAAATCTTTTTTGAGGAAAGAGGGAATTCTGTGCAAGTGATCTCTACTGTGGCTTTCATTATTTCCAAAGCAAAGTGCCACAGGTAGTTTACCAGAGTGTAAATAATTGACATATTTTCAGGCCAGCCCAAATGCCTCCCAGCAAGTCCTGTATTTGCACAGAGGGTGTTCCCAGTGCAGCCAGCATTCTCAGCCAGAGAGGCAGCTCCTAGGAATCTCTAAGAATCACACTCATAGGCCTTCTGTCTTCAGTGACTTTCAGAAGGAGAGAAATATGGCTTTGGGGATCCCCAGCTATTGGTATGGACCCTCCTGTGCAAAGCCTGTTTCCAATATGCAATGGGGTTTTAACATCCTCTTTTTGAAAACTGAAATGTTTATTCAGTTTATTCTTATTCTTACCATAATATCAACATCAAAAGGACTTATAAGTTTAATGATATTATCTGCAGCAAATGCTTTAAAGTTAACAGTGCATGTAATTTTAAAATTAGTCCTATGAAGTAAAAGTAAACTCATGATTTTAAACAGTGATCTAAAGTCCCAAACAAGGTGATCTAAAATAATAAATTATAGTCTTGGAACACTGAACTTGCATCAGTTGAATCCCATTAGAGAGAACAGAAGGTAACCAGAAAAACAAGAAAACTTACCAGCCTTTGGGGTGTTAACACTTGTTTCTGCAAAAAATATTAAACATTTTGTTCATTTTCCTGCTGTCTGCTTCTCTGGGTTGCTCATCTGAGCAAGGATCGTGTCATTGTTAGTAGGTGGTAGGAAAAATGGATGCAGACAAAATAAATACAGCAACCAAATCTGATTATCTTCAACTCAGTTATAATAGGAGGATGTTTGCCTGCAAATCATCTAAAAATAAAAAAGACCTATAAGGACAGAAAGACATAAAAACCAAAATTTATCATTTTTTCTTCACATTTAAAAAATGTGAAGGAAGTATCACTCAACAGGTTTTTAAATAGTGCAAATTTCAACTATTATTCTAACATAAAATTATGAGTTTCAAATGCTTAAGTTAGCAATTTCAATTCAAAGGAAAAAAAATTCAGCTTCTCTCCAAATGTTCAGGACATACTACATTTAGTCCTCATTTACTAGTGTCTCAGTAGGTAACCATATTTTGGTCCCTCTTAAAAATTTTCTAACTGCATTCCTAGAATGCTTCATTTGCATAGATTCCCTGCAGGAGGAAACAGAAATGAAGATGAGAGGTACTCTGGTGTCCCAGAGGCTTCATGAGGGCTGCTGCCTGGGAAGTACATCTTGCTCTGCTCCAGCTCTGCACAGCAGGCTTACAAAGGACTGCTCTTGTGCATCTGGAATGTCCTGCTGAGCAGGTCAACTTTGTCTGCCAGGAAGGAAAGCCTGTGGAAGGCAGTGATGAAGCTGCCACCATTTGTCTGTGCCTTGGGAACCCAGCAGAAGTAATATTTCCAGTTTTATATGTGTTCCAGAGAGCCATGGCAGAAAAATACCATGCAGGTAGAGTGGCTTGGAACACCATTCCCTAAAACACTGCTCCAAGCTGCCATCCTGGCTATCCATGTGCTGAAGAGGGACTGCCTTCATTTTTTGTTTTTTTTTTTTAAATAAATTAAAATAATGTATTACTATTATAAAAGAAAAGCAAATACTATAAAGTAAAATTGATTGCATTTATATTAGAATGATTTGAAATACGGTTCACTGAATCTGACATTCTGATTCCATAAGTCACTCAATTGTGTGATGTTTCATTTGAAAGCACGGCACTCATATCTTCTTATCAAATACTGGGGAAAGAAACAATACTGCTTAAAAAAAAAAAAGCCCATACCCATTGGAAAAGATGCTGAGAGCCAGAGCATAAAGGGTTAAGCATTTAGAAAGTATGCTTGCTGGCAGAGAAACATTAGTAAAATGTCTCCAAGGACACTGCATACTGCAGACATCAGTATGAGGATGCAAAGTGGGATGAACTCACCACTAAGAAGTTACTGTATGAATTCCTAAGAAAGATCATCTAGGAACAGGCAGCACTCTTATGTGCCAAGTAGAGGAACTAGCGAAGGATGCCCTACTTTAGATATCAGCTTTGTAGTATAAAAAGCAGCTTCAGGTAGAAGGGGGCCAAGATGGTGTTAGTGTAGGAGGGCACAAACTGCAAGCTCCCAGAGCAAGGCAGATTGTGGACGGGGTCCTGCCTGGGGGTCTATGCTGTGCACACGTGGAGTGAGAAGCTTGGGACATCTGTCTGCATGGATCAACAGCGTGGACAGAACGGCAGAGATTTGTGAGTTTTAAGCCAGCCAGTGGTGGTTGGCACAGACGGCTGAGCCCAGCGGTTAGGGAGAAAAAAAAAATAATAATAAAATGGCTAGTTGGAGCTGCAAGCGAGGGGGAGAAAGTTTTATTTTCTGAGGATCTGGCTGCCTGGCACCCCTTGGACCTTGTGTGAACAGAAAAACCGAGGTAATCAGCACCTGGTGAACCAGAGGGGGGATTTTGGTCGGGGGATGGAGCTGATTTCCCTAGCGACCCAGGGATAAGACCCAGGCCACTGCGGAGCCAGGAAGAAGGGACACTTCCCAAAAGAGGGAGGGTTCTGTTGGAGGACAGGGAAGGGTATTTTTTATTTTTAGACATTGATCTGGCTGCCTGCACTGTCCCATAGCTTTGGGGAGCAGATAAGCCGACCTGAAGCAGCATCAGGCTGAGAGCAGATGCGAATCTGCACTCAACTGATTTACTTAGCAACCCGGTGACGCTCATGCTTGGCTCCAGAAGGGACGGAATCGGCCGTCTTTAGCACTCTGCACTGACTAACATCAGAGCTACAGCTACCCTTGGGAGTCCAGAAAGTGGGACATGCTTGATTAATTTCCATGGGCCCAGCTAGGGTCCTTCCGTAAGGGGGTTGGTCTAGAGGAGGAATTATTTTGGGTCCTGCATTTTGCTAAAAAAATAAAAATTAAAAAAAAAAGTGAGAAGGTCACTTCAATAAATGAAAAATAAATTCTTTTTAATTTAGTTTAATATCTAAAAGCTGCTTCAGGACCTACATATAGAACCCTGTGGGGAAATTGATTGATAAACACAAGTAGGGAGGAAGGATCCATGTGGACGCTAGGGGAATCATTGAGCCCCCTTAGTTCTGTTTGACTGCTTGCCTGTGTGGATCTTTGGTTTCTCTCTGTTTCTTTCTGGTCTATTGCTTTTCTTTCCTCTTTCCTCCCCCCTTTCTTTTTTCTTCCATTTTTTTTAAATTAGGTGCTGCTAGTTTGTTGCTTCTTTGCTGTGCTTCTTTTTCAGTAATTTCCCACTCACTGTATATATTGATTCTGTATTACAAACAATCGCTTATCCTCCCTGAATCTTTCTGCCTTATGATTTCTGTTGTGGCTCTTAGATACAACATTTTTTCATAGGCCCACAACTTAAGAGTGTCAATTTCTATTCCATCTATGTTGTTTTCTTCTTTTTTTAATTAGCATTAACTTTTTCCTTTCAGACCTTTCCTTACTCTTTCTCTCCTTCCTCATAATTCTAGCCTTCTAAATCACTATATATATATATTCCTCCATTTGTTTTCCCAGTCCATTATAGGAACTCCAATTTTTTCCCTAGTACTCTATACTGCCTACACAACTTAAATATTCATCTCATTAAGTCTCATTTTGCCCCTCTTCTAACTTTTATCAATATTACTATTGTCCTTCTGCCTTCCTTACATCTTTTGGTTCTTCTGCCCTAACCTTCTGCCTTTAAGGGAACATAGAAAGAAGTAAGGAAATAAAATAAGAAGAAAAACTGCCAAAGAGAAAACTTGACTCACACGCAGAACCAACAGCTAAATAAAACTCTAGAGCATAGAGAAAAGCTAATCAACTGAACAAACCCATCAAGATAATATCATGACCAGAGGGCAACAAAAAAATACAAATTACTGTGAGAAACTGGAAAACACGGACCAGTCCAGTGCACAAAATAAAAAAGAGGAAGCAATGCAGAACATTGAACAACTAAACAAACCTATCCAAACAAATATCATGGACCAACTTAAAGAACCGAAGGAAGAGATGAAGAATATAAAGAAGACACTGGGAGAACATACTGAAGAAATTGCAAACATGACTAAAAAGGTAATGGATATGATGGTGAACAATGGCACAAGCCAAGAAATGAAAATGACGCTGGACTCACATAACAGCAGATTTGAACAGGCAGAAGAAAGAATTAATGATATGGAAGACAATACAGCTGAAATCAAAGAGATTTTAGAACAGATAGACAAAAAGATTTTAAAAAATCCAGCATGGACTCGGGGAATTAACCAATAATACAAAACACACAAACATACACATTATGGGCATCCCAGAAGGAGAAGAGAAGGGAAAGGGAACAGAAGGAGTGTTGAAGGAAATAATGACTGAAAACTTCCCAACTCTAATGAGAGAGATGGATGTGCAGATCCAGGAAGCACAGCACACCCCAAATAGTATAAATCCCAACAGGCCAACACCAAGACATATACTGGTCAAAATGTCCAATGCTCAAGACAAAGAGAAAATACACAAGGCAGCAAGAGAAAAGAGAACCATCACATACAAGGGAAGCACAATAAGATTAAATGCTGATTTCTCAGCTGAAACCAGGGAGGCAAGAAGACAGTGGTATGACATAGTCAAAACACTAAAAGAAAAAAACTTCCAGCCGTGAATTCTCTATCCAGGAAAATTGGCATTCAAAAATGATGGAGAGTTCAAAATATTCATAGATAAACAGAAATTAAGAGAGTATGTCAAGAAGAAGCCAGCACTTCAAAAAATACTAAAGGAATCTCTACAAATTGAAAGGAAAAAACAAGGGAGAGAGAGTTGGAGGAGAGTTTAAAAACAACTGAAAAGACAAAAAGGGAAATAAAACAACATGCCATATATTAACCCAAAGAAAAAATGGCTGAAGTAAGAAATTCATTATGAGTAATAACACTGAATGTTAATGGATTAAATCCACCAATCAAAAGACACAGATTGGCAGAATGGATAAGAAAATATGATCCATCTATATGTTGTCTACAAGAAACCCACCTTTGAACCAGAGATTCAAGAAGGATGAAAGTGAATGGCTGGAAAAACATTTTACAAGATAACAATAGCCAAAAAAGGGCAGGAGTAGCTATTCTAATATCAGACAAAATAGACTTTAAATGCAAAACTATTATAAGAGACAAAGATGGACACTATATTTTAGTAAAAGGAGTAATCTCTCAAGAAGAGAGAACAAGCATCAATATTTACGCACCTAATCGGGATGCCTCAAAATACGTGCGGCAAACTCTGGAAAAACTAGGAAGAGAAATAAATGCCTCTACAATTATAGCAGGGGACTTCAACACACCACTATCATCATTAAATAGAACATCTAGACAGAGAATCAATAAAGAAACTAAGGCATTCAACAATACGTTAGAAGACCTGGACTTAATAGACATATACAGAACACTCCACCCAAATTCAGCAGGATTTACATTCTTCTCGAGTGCACATGGAACATACTCCAAAATAGACCACATGCTAGGCCACAGAACAATACTCAATGAATTCAGAAAGATTGAGATTATACAAAGTAATTTCTCTGACCACAACGGATTGAAGTTGGAAATCACTAAGGGCCAGAGAACCAGGTTAGGCACAAGGATATGGAAGTTAAACAACACACTCTTAGACAAACAGTGGGTCAAAGAGGAAATCTCAAAAGAAATCAGTAACTACCTTGAAACTAATGAAAATGACAACAAAACATATCAAAACCTATGGGATGCAGTGCAAGCAGTCCTGAGACAGAAGTTCATAGCTATAAATTCATATATTAAGAAAGAAGAAAGAGCTAAAATTGAAGACCTAACTGCACACTTGGAGGAATTGGAAAAACAACAACAAACTAAACCTAAAGGAAGTAGAAAGAAGGAAATAACAAAGATTAGAGCAGAACTAAATGAAATAGAGAATAAGAAATCACTGGAAACAATAAACAAAACCAAAAGCTGGTTCTTCGAGAATATCAATAAAATTGACAAACTCTTAGCCAGACTAACAAAGAAGAAATGAGAACAGATGCAAATACATAAAATAAGGAAAGAGCAAGGGGATATCACTACTGACCCCACAGAAATAAAGAGTATCATAAGAGGATACTTTGAAAAATTATATGACAACAAGAATGATAATTTAGAGGACATGGACAAGTTTCTAGAAACTCACAAACAGCCTACATTGATGAGAGAAGAAATAGATGAACTCAACAGTCCAATTACAAGTAAAGAGAAAGCTAAGTCATCAAAAACCTCCCAACTAAGAAGAGCCCAGGACCAGATGTCTTCACAGCTGAATTCTACCAAACATTCCGGAAAGAGTTAACACCAATTCTACTTAAGCTCTTCCAAAAAATAGAAGTAGAAGGAATATTGCCTAACTCATTCTATGATGCCAACATTACCCTAATACCAAAACCAAATAAAGATACCACAAGAAAGGAAAATTACAGACCAATACCTCTAATGAACCTAGATGCTAAAATCCTTAAGAAAATACTTGCTAATCACATTCAACAACATATCAAAAGGATTATAAACCATGACAAAGTGGGTTTCATCCCTGGTATGCAAGGATGGTTCAATATAAGAAAATCAATCAATGTAATACACCACATAAACAAATTGAAAGAAAAAAATCACATGATCATCTCTATAGATGCAGGAAAAGCATTCGACAAAATACAGCATTCTTTCCTCATAAAAACACTACAAAAGATAGGAATAGATGGAAACTTTCTGAAAATGCTAAAGGGTATATATGAAAAACCCAAAGCTAATATCATTTTCAATGGTGAAATCCTAAAACCCTGCCCTCTGAGATCGGGAACAATACAAGCATGCCCACTATCACCACTCCTATTTAACATTGTCTTAGAAGTACTTGCACGAGCACTGAGACAAGAAAAGGATATAAAAGGGATCCAGATTGGAAAAGAAGAAGTATAAATTTCATTATTTGCAGATGATATGATCCTTTACATAGAAAGCCCTGAGAAATCTGCAACAAGACTTCTAGAACTTATAAAGTAGTTCAGTAATGTTGCAGTCTATAAGATCAATGCTCAAAAATCAGTAGCATTTCTGTACAGTAGCATTTCTATAATGAGCAAACTGAGGAGGAAATCAGAAAAAATTACCATTTACAATAGTAAGTAAAAGAATCAAATACCTAGGAATAAATTTAACTAAAGATGTAAAGAACTTATATACAGAAAACTACACAACACTGTTAAAGGAAATCAAAGAAGACTTAAATAAATGGAAAATTATTCCCTGTTCATGGATAGGAAGACTAAATATCATCAAGATATCTACCCTACACAGACTAATCTACAGATTTAATGCAATCCCAATAAAAGTCAACACTGTATTTTTTAATGAATTGGAAAAACTAACCACAAAATATATTTGGAGAGGCAAGAGGCCCCGAATTGCCTAAGACATATTGAAAAAGGAAACTGAGGTTGAGGTATCACACTACCTGACTTTAAAACATACTACAAAGCTACAGTGATCAAAACTGCATGGCATTTGCACAAGGATAGACCTACTGACCAATGGAACTGAATTGAGAGTTCTGATATAGATCCTAGCATATACAGTCATCTGATATTTGACAAGGCCATGAAGCCCACTCAGATGGGAGAGAATGGCCTCTTTAACAAGTTGTGCTTGGAGAACTGGATATCCATATCCAAAAGAATGAGAGAAGAATACCATCTCACACCTTATTCAAAAATCAACTCAAGATGGATCAAAGATCTAAATATAACAGCCAAAACCATAAAGACCTTGGAAGATAATATAGGTAAGCATCTACAGGACCTTGTAATAGGAAATGGTTTCATGAACTTCACAGCCAAAGCACGAGCAGCAAGAGCAAAAATAGAAATGGAATCTCATCAAAATTAAAAACTTCTGCACAACAAAGGATGTTATTAAGAAAATAAAAAGGCAGCCTACCCAATGGGAGAAAATATTCGGCAATCATATATCCGATAGGAGACTAATATCCTGCATATATAAAGAAATCCTACACCTTGAAAATAAAAGGACAAACAACCCGATTAAAAAATGGGCAAGTGACCTGAAAAGACACTTCTCCAAGGAAGAAATGCAAATGACTAAAAGGCACATGAAAAAATGCTCAACATCGCTTGTTATCAGGGAAATGCAAATCAAAACTACAATGAGATACCATCTTACACCCATCAGAATGGCAGCTATTAAAAAAACAGGAGACACTAAATGTTGGAGAGGATGTGGAGGGATAGGAACACTCATCCACTGCTGGTGGGACTGCGGTATGGTCCAGCCAGTGTGGAGGACAGTTTGGCGGTTCCTCATAAAACTAACAATAGATCTTCCATATGATCCAGCAATTCCATTGCTGGGTATATACCCAGAAGAACTGAAAGCAAAAACACAAACAGATATATGGACACCAATGTTCATAGCAGCATTGTTCACCATTGCCAAAAGTTGGAATCAGCCCCGGTGCCCATCAACAGAGGAATGGATATGCAAAATGTGGTACATACATACAATGGAATATTACTCAGCTGTAAGAAGGAAGAAAGTGCTTACACATGGAATAACGTGGATGAATCTTGAAGACCTTATGTTGAATGAAGCAAGCCAGGCACTGAAGGATGAACAGTATATGACCTCACTGATCTGAACTGAGGAAAGTGAGCAGTCTCTGAGAACCATTGTCTGAAAGATAGGTTAACAAGGGAGAGTAAGAGAAAAGCAGGCTTTGAGCCATCACCCATATGGACATAATCTTTGGTAAAGGGATAGAGTGTGGTTGCATGTTGGGGGATGGGGCAGATGAGTGGTGGTGTTCCTGGGTTTGGTGGTGCAGCACTGGTGGGTGGGTGGATTAGGAAAGGCAGGTTCAATTTCCCAGGACATGTAACTGTGAATCTTGACATTCCATGGGTCAGGATAGGGTGGTATCATGGGACCTGGGGGGCTGGGGGGAAGGGACAGTCAAGATCTAATGGGGTGTTTGGTGGTCATGGGGAAGGTTTTTCATTACCTTACAGTAATGCACACAGGACATGGTAAATATCATCAAAATTATTAAACTGTATCATCTAAATTGTGAACTATACTGTAAATCATTGAAAATGTTTAGTTGATATACTTTGCTATCTGTATAACAGTTATAACAATGCTAACATCCAAAAAAAAATGGAAGGGGGGTTAATATGGGATGGGGAAGGGGGGGTGGTTTGGTATCTAGGAGTCTCCGGCACTCCGTGTGTGACTTTGCTGTGACCTAAAACTTCTTTGAATATTAAATGAAAAATTGGGAGACAATGGGGATTGAGAGGGAGAAGGTGTCACGGCACACCGGACACCCGATAACCCAGTGATAAAAGGAAGGGGGAAAAAAAAAGAAAAGAGAAAGAAAAAAAAAAAGAATATATATATATATATTTATATATATATTTTAAAGGCATTTCCTTTGCTTTTTTGCCCATTTTTTTTGAATGTCCCATTTCACTAATTATATTTTGTTTTGTTTTGTTTTTTGTTTGATTATTTGGTTTTTTTTTCTTGTTTTTTTTTTTACTCTCTCTCTCTTTTTTTCCCCCTGAGTTTCCTTATGTTTGTCTCTTGCATGTAAGCTTATCATAGTTGTTTCTTTTTCTTAGTAAATGTATTTGATTATTTTATGGACTACATGTTCATGGAGGATTTGGATCACAGAAGGGTTACAATGGGTACTGCAGGGGATTATTGGTGGGGGGTATCTGGGAGGGGGATTCCTTGGGAATTAGTTCATCCGAATATACATGAAAGATATACAAAATCGTTCAAAAGATCAAAAGATGGGGCATGGTCACGATGGGTGGACAATCACACAATAAATGAGAGAATCTGAATTCCTAGCCTGGAGAGCTCTGCCACAGTCTCCAAGGGAGCAGCAATAGTCCTCTGAGTGCAGGGACAGTGTCTGTCAGAAGAGGATGACCCACTGATGTGTTCTTTTTATTGATGACTACCCTTGTGAGTCTTTGCTCTTGTAAATGAGACTTAGCCTGCAGTTGTGGGGTGCCTAAGGGTTGCCACCTGAGAGCCTCCTTGTTGCTCAAATGTGGCCTCTCTCTAAGCCAAACTCAGCATGTGATTGCATTACCTTCCTCCCAACGTGGGGCATGACTCCTGGGGATGAGCTTCCCTGGCAATGAAGGATTAATACCAAGAGCCAACTTGCAACACAACTGGAAAAAGACCTTGAATAAAAGGGGGCAAAGGTAAAGACAAATGAGTTCAAGTGGCTAAGAGACTTCAAAGAGAGTCGGGAGGTCATCCCAGAGGAAATGCTTATGCACACCTCAGTAGGAGCTCATAGAACATCTAAATGCCTATCACCCTACACAGAGGGGCTCCTGAGAGTTCTGGAGACACCCAGGTCCTACATAAGGTGGGATAGCCCCAGAGACTGATGTCTTATCAGTGGGCTCTATTTTGGAATCTTTGCTCCTGGGAGTGACAGAATTGGACTCAAATAAGTCCTCCCTGCACATGGTTCATTAGTCCCTTCTATTCAAACCTATATGTGATGCTGTAGTTTTTAGGTATACTTCCAGAGACTGGAACCTCTGGCCTACCTATGTGCCAGGTGTGTGTGGAATCTCGGTGGAGCTGCAACTCCTACCCTACAGCTCAATGGACTCATCCAAGTCACCTGGTGAGGAGACAACGAGGGGCAACGACCATCCCAGGGACCGGAGAGGGCCTGCATCTGCAGGCAGGATCATCCCACCCATCATATCCATGGGATATAAGCCCTCTCTCACTTGGAGGTGGAGTGGACATCACCCTCCCAGTCCCCTCAGGATTGGGGGAAGAACTATGGACTAGAGTGGACTTGATGGTATTCTGTTGGACACATATGGTGATTCTAGCAATGGAAGAAATTATAACAATGAGGTGGAGCCAGTGGCCACTTTACACTTTTGGAGCAGGTAGGGGATGAGCAGTTGAAATACAGGGGCTTCTTTGGGATTTGGAGTTTGTCCTGAGTACCGTTGTGGCAACAGATGTAGGCCTTTTTAAATCAGCACACATCACTCAGAACTGTGTGGGAGAGAGTGTGGTCTACGATGTGAACTCTGGTCTATGGTTGGTGGCAAGGCTCCAGGATGTGTAAGTCCATTGAGGGTGGTGGGCCACACTTGTGGGAGATGTTTCTGTGGAATGTGGTGGGAGGTTTTGGAGGTGGGCAACATCCGAATCCCAGTGGGTTCCATGTAATATTTTAGGTAATCTAAGCACCTCTTAAAAAAAAAAATATATATATATATATATATAACATTTTTGTAAGCAAATGTACATATATGCATATATATTTATATATAATTTTACAAATATTGGTATGTATTGTGAAAATTTTGATTTTTACCCACAATAAAAAATAAATTAAAAAAAAAAAAAAAGCAGCTTCAGCCTAAATAAACTTGCCTGCTTTCCACGTGGAGTTAGGTCCCCTGATCCCAGTCTTTGTTTTCTCTTCTTCATTCCCGGCACCATCTAGTTCCATGTTGAATTACAACAGATGGCATCCAACATGGGACTCAACTAGTCTTTTCTCTTCTTCAGTGTCATGAACTTCAGTGACTTCTGTTGGTGAGTTGAATGTTCCTTGTAGCATCAGGGTAATGGGCAATCAGTCAACTCAGTTAGAGGAATATTCCTAGGTCTTGAAGACCTTGTTAAAGAATACAAGTGTGTCTGTGATGACCCCAGAGTTACTAGAGCTCTTCACTTTAGTTCAAAAACTTTGTTATTGGTTTCAGCCACAAGGGGAGGATATTTTAAACCTGAAACAATGGAAATTAGTAACGAAAGCTTTAAAAAGAACTTCTCAAAGAGGAAAAATAATTCCCATTCATGTATGATCTTTGTGTAGTTTTATTTCTTTGCTCTTGAACCATTACAATAAAATGAAAATGAAGGTATTAAACAGGATTCTGCTATCGCTGGACCAATAACAGAACAATTTGATGTTGATTTTAGTGAAAATATATATTAAAAAATTCATGAACAGCCAAAAGCTGATAAACTCATGTCTAATAAAAAGGAAGGAAAGAAAAAGGGAGTTTATGGAACTTTTCCAGTGGTCATTAAGCAGCCCTCTCTAATAGCACCACCTGTTCAAAATTCACAATGGATTAATCTTAATTTAGCCCCCACAAATTCTCGGCAAACTTATGTGCCTCCATCTAGAGAAGTGCCGGCCTGGGCTTTGCCACTACCAAAAAATTAGTACTTAAAAAACAAAATAAAGTCTATCTAGCCAATTCAGGAGTAAAAGGGCCTATTTCAGAAGATTTAGTGAGATTAATATTAGGAAGATCTTGCATTAGTTACAGGAGCATCACTATTCTGCCAAAAGAGTTAACTAAGATAAGGAATACATGATAGGGGCTAATAAAATTAAACCACTAGAAGAGTAAGAAAACTTGGCAACATTGGTGTTTTCTGTTTTGTTTCCATGCTAATTCTAGTTGGGCCTGTGTAGCCAAATTGATAAAATTAGTGCAGAATTTTTATCAAGGTTTTAAAAGGAACTTTCAGTTTTAAATCACTAACTTACTCCTGAACTTCGAGCCTAAGTGTTCTCCTAAAGAGTAGTAATCCACAAAATATGTGTTAAATATCTGTGTAAACTGCTAATTTAGAGCTTAACTGTATTTATGCTGTTTAAGTTGTCCTGGCTGGTTGCTGATTGCTAAAAAAGTGTTTCAAAGAACAAGCTTACATATTACAGGCAACACAGATTCCAGAAAAAATCCTAAAAGCAGTAAAATCAAAGATGTGAAATGATGGAGGGCTTGAAGACAGCCATACCAAAAGAATGAGAATTATGGGTCAAATTAGTAAACTTTATGTTTCTGATGGTGTGTCATAATTCTTTCTGTGTTTGTTTGTTTGTTCAGTTTCAGTGTATATTTTGATACCTCCAGATGGTAATATTAAATTGATAAATGAAGATTATTATAAGAGCTCTATTCAAATGGCCAAAATTAAATAAGCACTTATATTAATAACTAAATATGGGTATTAGTTTAAAATAATAAAAATAG
The DNA here is from genome assembly GCA_026826555.1 of Tolypeutes matacus. Classification (NCBI taxonomy): domain Eukaryota; kingdom Metazoa; phylum Chordata; class Mammalia; order Cingulata; family Chlamyphoridae; genus Tolypeutes; species Tolypeutes matacus. Next base: position 257,259 of record JAKSZT010054586.1, read on the forward strand.
TTATAATCAAATTAAATCATTATTCTAACAAGTTTGTTTAATATTGATGGTAATTGTATGTTGTCAGAAGTTTGATTGGAAACAGTTTCCAAAATTATTGTGGTAACTTAAGTATGGAAGGTATATAGAATGTGCTTTTATTATTAAAGAAAAGAAAGTAATTTTATCCTAAGATAAAATAACTAGTTATTAAAACAAAATAAAATGTGGGACAAAACCTGAATGAATACAAAAATTGCAAAAAGCTTGTGGAAAAAGAATTTTTGTGGTCAAAGTTAAGTAAGATTGAAGCGGTCTATCTATAAAAATTTAAAAGCTTTAATGTTAAACAGTATTGTAATACAAAGTAAAAGGTTTATTCCTTTTCAAAGTTTCTCAGGTCATCAATCTGTTTTAGTAAAAGTTTACAAAAAGTTTTTCTCCTAAATAATCACTATGCAATAAAGAACGTCTGTTTTATCAAAATAGCTTCTTGTACTTTAACCTTATCATTTCCATGGAGAAACAAGGCTTATCACTTTTAAAAGAACATAATGTTCAAACCTGCTTTCTCAAAGTCAAATTCTGAAAAGTAACTTTTATTTCAAACTGTTACAAATGATTTAGTCTTTTACCTAGAAAAAGGTAAAATACTAAAAATAGTTAAGTTCATGTGATATAAGTTGAATGAAGTATTTAAAACTGTTGTACAAGTAAAATAAATTTTCTAACCTTATGACAAAATTGTATGAATAAAAAGTTCATATGAATACTTTTAAATTGTATAAAATTCCTGAAAATTTAATAATGTTTCAATATAATATTAAATAAAAGTATAATGTTATTAATAATAATTTTGATTATTTTTTAAAAAGTCTATAACTACAAAAAGAAGGCAGCCATTAGAGGCTGCCAGGGTAGCGCATAACAGCAAATTATAGTAAAGTAAAATAACACTACTGCAGCATGCAGCAGTCCCGAATATTGCTAGTTTGTTGCAAAAAATTAATATCCAGTTATGTCACTATCACTTTGGTTTAAAACTTTCTAAGGTTTTCTTTAGTATCTTTGTAAACAGGTCAAGCCAGCACACATTCCACTTCCTGTAAATTAGCCAACAATAAATCAAGTTTATATTCAACACTGTGAACAACAGCCCCAATTCTAATTATAATGTTAACAGCAAAACCAATGCAAGTATTAAAATTACAAGTTACTATATTACCCCACAGCCCAAATAGGAAATACTAATTTATTTTTACATATGCCTCAAACTGTACAAAATTTTTAAAAAATTAAGGTCATTCTAATCATGCTACTAAAAATCTTAAATGCATAAAAAATAGAAGTTTATTCATTGGATGTCTGCTGTTAAAACTCTTATTGTTTGTTGTTACATAATCTACTGTAGTTATGAATTATGTATAATATACTTAAATACTAATCAAAACTTCAGTACAATACATTGCATACTTAAGTAATTTAATAATTTGTATATAACACATAAATGTATTTTATTAAATGTATATGTAAATCTCTTGTTTTGAGTTTGGACAATCCTGAAACCAAATGTATGAAGAAAAAGTCTGGTAAGTATTGTTCAGCCTAAAAGTAAAGCATCATGCAGAAAACTTTGTTAATCAACAAACCAATGCCTTACTAGTTAACACTTTTCATATTTCAGGAAAAATATTGAAAATTAAAATAGGAAGCACATCAAGAATGTTTTGTAACCACAACAATAAAATGATAAAGTGCATTTCAAAGGGTGTTGCATTCCTCCCTGGGGAAGCTGGCCACTCTCCCAGGGATTGATGCATAAACCTTAAAATGTACTGCCCTGGGAGTGTTGTGTTCCTTCTGAGGAGGCTGGCCCCTTCCTCAGGAATTAGCAAAATACTCACAAGTTGGCATCTATAGTATCAAATTCATTAATCTTTAACACAATCAACCAAAATTCTAGTATCAGTTGTTAATTCAACACTTCCCAGCTAAAAGCTAAATATTGGTAAGTATATATATATATATAACTGCTCTATTTATCTGTCATTCTGTAACTTTGTTCAATATTAACTTGATCTTTTGATTGATTATGTTACTTATGTTTCTCACTCTAATTATCAGTATAACTTATTAAAATAAATATACATATTGGTGTTTGTCTTGTATCTATCCAGAACACTAGCCAAAAATAAGCCAAATATCTCAGTATGTCCCCTGGTTTGGTAAGCATGTGAATGCATGTATACATATCATAAAAGATCAGACTATAACAGTTTAACCCCTGTTCATAAATAATTCTTCACTTATTTTATATTCTTTCAATACAAAAATACACTAAATTTCAATAAAAATTCCTGCCACAGGAAATGTTCAATACACCCACCATGGTTCAATATTATGTCTTTAAGACTTTACACTTTACACATTCTGCCTTCCCACAAGCATGTATTTATCCTTATTGCAGCCCCCTGAAAAACACTTTTAACACAACTCTATAAACATCTCCAAAATTCTCTTACCCAAGCAAATAACACTAAGGGTTAAGCTATTATTGAAAAAAACTAATCACATCCTGAAATTAATGTTACAAAAACTAAAAAGGGGGAAATGGTGAGGTGTGAGAACAATTATATCAAGCATTATTTACAATAAATTTTCTAAACCGAAGATCAGAATCAGATACATCAGCAGCAGAGCATTTCTGGCAAAAATTAGGCAAAAATACAGAAACAAAGATTAAGCAACTAGTTTATTGGAAGAATGAAGACAATAATCAATGGGAGAAGGCAGAAGTTAAGTTAGGATATGGGGTCGAGGTTTTGCTGTTATCATTACAGATAAAGGAGACCAGCTTTGGGTCCCATCCAGACATCTGAAACCTAGACATGAACAAGTCAAAGAAGCTGACACAAGAAGCAGAAAAGATGGTAACTTTTAAAGGGCAGAATGTCACTCTAACACAGTTATTCCTTGTTATGCTTACCTTAACAACCACAGCAGTAAGTAGTGTACCTTCACATAATTATACATATTGGGCTTATATTACTAATTCACCTTTTTTAAAATTGTTGACCTGTAGGGACAAATCCTACCCTGTTCATATTAATCAGTCTTTTCATTTTCCTGGGCCTGTTAATTCTTGCCTTCCTCTAAAACCTGAGGAGGAAGAGAAATTTATTGAAAATTTAGCCTTGCCTTTTCTTGAATGTCTTATCTGCATAGGATCCATCAATCCATGTATACAGCCCCAAAATCATAGACTACAAGGTGATAAATGGCATGCATGCCATGGCTCATATGAGATTGTGCTCTTTAATTATTCCTATGAAATAGTTGGGGAAGGCACCTCTGTGAGGTTACCAGTCCCAGAGAATGGCAATTATACTGTAGTTAGTTGGACTGGAATAAATCAACCTACTGTATCTGTCTCTGAAATCCACCCATATCCATGGCTAGGGAATGGAACTAATTTAACCAATAATAGGCAAATTTGAGGTATCAATCAGGGATGATTTATCCCCTCCCCTTAGGATAACTGCTCCAAGAAAAAATATAAGAATTTATGGAAAGTATTTTTGGGATTAGCCCCTACTTATACATTAACTGGGGAGAAAGGACCGACAAATACTTCTCTACACTAGAATGGTAGGTCACATCATAAAGTATGTGTGCGGGGTTCCATTGTTTTTATAGTAGGAACAGTAAGCATTAATCAAACATGGTTTTTCTGCAGCAAATGCTCCCTTTACACTTTTGTATCAGAATCTGTTTTACAGGAGAGTTCTACTGTCGTTCTAATGGGACAACAGCATCATGGAATATGGCTTCTGGTTCGCATGAATCGCTGCTGGCAGTCTTCCCCTGAGAGTCAAATCCTCTGGCAATTCCTAAATCATTATTTGAAAAGAACCAAACATTAATTGGATTAATTATTGCTGCTGTATTAGGGCTTATAGGTATCATTACAGCTGCTGCTGTTGCAGAAACTGCCCTACATGAGACTATCCAAACACAACAATATGTTAAAAATCAGCATCATAATGCTAGTGAGCAATGGCATAGTCAGGCATATATTAATGAACAAATTAATAATAAGGTTGATGACTTAGAAATGGCTGTTACACAAACAGAAGATCAGGTATATAATCTAAATTTAAAACAAGGTTTGAAGTGTGATTGGAATGAAAGTGCTTTTTGTATCACTCCTCTCCCATACAATGATTCCTATAATGAATGGGAAAAAATTAAAAATCATTTAATAGGTCATGATACAAATTTATCTATAGAAATTACAGATTTGCAAAAAAGAATTTTTAGCATGTCTCAGAATCAACTTACTACACTTTCAGGTACTAAACTTTGGCAATCAGTGACAAATCAATTAAATAAAATAAACCCCTTACATTGGTAGAAATCAGCCTCTGTAATTGCTAACTTCGGTGTGGTGATCATTGGTGCTCTGTTACTCTTAAATATATTAGGAGGCATTTGCAAAGCCCTGCTGTCCCATATTAACAGGGCTGAAAAGGCCAGCCATGCCAATAACTTGATTCTGCTTAAAACGCTTAACTCTCAAACCCCTGTCCATGGAGCTTGGCTGGTGGACAGTGATGGATAAGACCTTCAGAGTAAGGCAACCTAAGACAGGCACAGTCACCCTGGACAAAAAATAAAAATGGGGGAAATGTTGAAAAAGATGCTGAGAGCCAGAGCATAAAGGGTTAAGCATTTAGAAAGCATGCTTGCTGGCAGAGAAACATAAGTAAATGTCTCCAAGGACACTGCATACTGCAGATATCAGTAGGAGGAGGCAGAGTGGAATGAACTCACCACTAAGAAGTTATTGTATGAATTCCTAAGAAAGATTATCTAGGAACACAGGAACAGGCAGTGCTCTTACATGCCAAGTAAAGGAACTAGTGAAGGATGCCCTACTTTAGATATCAGCTTTGTAGTATAAAAAGCAGCTTCAGCATAAATAAACTTCCCTGCATTCCACATGGAGCGAGGTTCCCTGATCCCAGTCTTTGTTTTCTCTTCTTCATTCCCAGCAACACCTAACTCCATGGTGAACTACAACACATACCAAAACAGAAAGGAGAAAGGAAACAATTTATTATTGATTAAGAGTGATCAGGTTTGCATGCAGATAAAGTAACATGCAAGTGATTATATTGTCTGGACATAATTTCATGCAAATTCACAGAGTAAAGCAGATGAAAGAACAATGAAAACTTGTCTTATCTCCTTCAGAGATAAATGATTGCACTTTGTTATTGTTTCCTCTATACTCAGTGCTGGGAATTGAATCTAGTCCTGGACAAAAGACATGTTTAAGTCCTAACCCCAGGTGCTGTGGTTGTGAACCCATTTTGAAATAAGGTATTTGAATATGATATTAGTTGAGAGGTCAAACTGAATGAGGTTGGGCCTTAATCCAATAAGATTGAAGTCCTTATAAGCAAAATATAAGCAAAAATTGGAAACCAGAGAAGCCAGAGAAGGAGAGAGATTACCATGCGATGAAGGCAGAGATGCATCTACAAGCCAAGAACACCAAGGATTGCTGGCAAGCTATCACCAGAACACTATAGATCCTGGGAGAAAGCATGGCATGTGGATACTCTGATGCTGGGTTTCTAGCTTTCAAGTTCATGAGACAATATATTCCTGTTATTTAAACCCACTAGTATATGTTATTTGTCATAGATGACCTGGTAAACTAAGACACTCAGTGAGTAACTCCAGAATTAATTTTGGAATCATGTCTTTACAGTTCCAAGGGTTAAATGGCCCAAGACATTGTAGTGTAAAATCAAAAGTTCAGTATTCCTATTGGGCTTATTATGTTTACAAGGAGATAATCTAAGGAGGGAGAATAGGAGGCAGCTGCCAATCTCTTCTTCATTAAGCAAGGAAAATTTCATCCTTTTTACCCTAACACAACTGAGAAAAACAATCTGAATGATACTTGTTAAGAATCTGAGTACCCAAGAGAGCTATGTTTGTGTGTTTATACATGTGATTCACTTTTTTAGCAAATCAATTTTATTGATACATATTAATAAAGAATTAATCAATTCAAAGTGCAATAATGGTATTCAGTATAACCAAATAGTTGTGCATTCAACAATTCAGTCAGTTTTAGAGCATTTTCATTATTCCAGTAATAATATTACTACTAAAAGAACCCAAACAAACAAACAAATGTCATCACTTCTCAATCTCCCTATACTTCCCATGCTGTAAAATAGATACTATTCCATTTCCATCTCTCTAGTTTATTTGTATTTGTATTTTGTAAAAACAGTCTTATATATGCAATATCACCCATATTCATATTTTGCATGAGGTTTCACTATACAATCCCATGTTAAATTTTGTTTCCTTCTAGTAATATAAATGTCCATACACTTTCATTTCAACCACTCTCATAACCATATAATAGCTCTGCTAATCATGAACAGCATGATGTGCTCTCACCATTTCCATTCAGTTTCAAAGATTTACAAACAACCTTTTAACCAGTTCTGCATTGATTAACCCTCATCTTTCCATTCTCTACCATCATCCTATTTTCTGGCAACCTATATTCTAATTATTAATTCCATAAGTTTACATAATATATTTAGTTTATAATAGCACAATCATACAATATTTGTTCTTTTGTGTCTGACTTGCTTCACTCAACATATTGTCCTCCAGGTTCATCCATTTTGTCATATGCTCCACAACTTCATTTATCCTACCTCTGCATAATATTCCATCCTGTGTATACACTGCAATTTGTCTATCCACTTATCAGTTTATGCACACCTGGGTTGTTCCCAACTTTTGGCAATCATGAATAATGCTGCTGTGAACATCAGTGGATGTCTATTCATGGCACTGCTCTCAGTTCTTCTAGGTATACACTTAGCAATGGTATTGTCTGGTCACATGGAAAGTTGGTATTTAACTTCATTAGTAACAGCAAAACAGTCATGCACAGTGGCAGTACCATTCTACATTCCCACCAAAGTGAATAAGCATTCCTATCTCTTCAAATCCTCTCAAACACTTAAAAAGTTTTCTAACTTTTTAAAAGTGGCAAATCTAATAGGAGTGAAATCATATCTCGTAGTTTTGATTTGCCTTTCCCTAATTGCTAGTGATGTTGAACATTTTTTTCATATATTTCTTTCCCATCTCTATTTCTTTTTTGTACAATTGCCTTTTCAAGACCTTTGCCCACTTTTTAATTGGATAGTTTGGTTTTTTGTTGTTGTTGAGTTGTGTGATCTCTTTATATATCATGATTATTAAATGTTTTTTTGGATATGTGATTGCCAAATATTTTCTCCCATTGAGACAGTTGCCTTTTCATGCTTTTGGCTAAGACCTTTGAGGTGCGAAAGTGTTTAATTTTGAGGAGGTGCCATTTTTTTTCTTTTGTTGCTCATGCTTTGGTTGTAAGTTTTAAGAAACTACCACTTACCACAGTATCTTGAAGATGTTTTCCTACATTATCCTCTAGGATTTTTAGGGTTGTCACTTTTTATATTTAGTTCCTTGATCCATTTTGAGTTAATTTTTTTGTCTAATGTGTGAGATAGGGATTGTCTTTCTTTCTTTGTGATATAGATATCCAGTTCTGCAGGGCCATTTCTTGAATAGACTGTTTTGGTCCAGCTGGGTGGGATTAACAACCTTGTCAAAAATCACTTGACTGTAGATATGAGAGTCTATTTATTAGTTCTTAATTCAGTTCTATTCATCACTATATCTCGTTATGTCAGTAACATGCTATTTTTATGACTTTAGCTAAGTAAAATTCTTTAAAGACACGAAATGAGAAGCTCCCATGTTATGCTTCCCTTTAAAGATATTTTTGGCTATCCAGGGACACTTATCTTCCAAATAAATTTGATAATTGGCTTTTTTTTCCTGTAAAAAAAGCTGTTGGGATATTTATTGGGATTGCATTGAATCTGTAAATCAGTTTGGGTAGAATTGACATCTTAATGATATATGGTCTTCCAGGCCATGAACATAGAATGTTCTTCCATTTATTTATGTCTTCCTTGGTTTCTTTTAGCAATGTTGTGTAGTTTTTCTGAATACCAGTCCTTCATGTCCTTGGTTATGTTTATTCCAAAATATTTTATTGTTTAGTTACTATTATAAATGTTTTTTTCCCCTGATTTCCTCTTCAGTTTGCACATCAGTAGTATATAGAAATGCTATTATTTTTTTCACATTAATCTTGCATCCCACCACTTTGCTGAACTCATCTATTAATTCTAGTAACTTTGTTGTAGGTGTTTCAGGATTTTCTAGATACAGGATCATAACAGCAAATTGTGAAGGTTTTACTTCTTCCTTCCTTATTTTGATCCCTTTTATTTCTTTATCTTGCCTAATTGCTCTAGCTAGTAATTCTAGCCCAATATTGAATAATAGTGATGACAGTGGGCATACTTGTCTTTTTTGTAATCTCAGTGGGAAAGGTTTCAGTCTTTCACCATTGAGTATAATACTGAAGCCTTCCTTCTATTCCTACCTTTTGGAAGGTTTTTATCAACAAAGGGTGCTGTATTTTGTCAATTGCATTCATTCCATTCATATTTGCACTGAGCTTTATATTTGCTTCTTTCAGCTTGGTTTGGGATTAGTTTGCTGTTCTTTATCTTGTTCCTCCAGGTATCAGTTAGATCTTCAAGTTTAGCTCTTCTTTTTTAATGTAAGCATTGAGGACTATAAATTTCCATTTCAGCACAGCCATTGCAGTGTCCTATAGGTTTTGATATGATGTGTCCTCATTTTCATTCATCTCAAGATATTTGCTGAATTTTCTTGCAATTTCACCTTTAACCCACTAATTATTTAAGAATTTGATGTTTATCCATATATTTATGAATTTTCCAATTTTCCATCCATTATCAATTTCCATCTTTATTCTGCTATGATCAGAGAAAATTTTTTGTTTAATTTCAATCTTTTAAAATTTATTCAGACTTGTCTTGGAATCCAACATATGGTCTGTCTTGGAGAGGGACCATGAGTACTTGAAAAGAAAGTATATCCTGCTGTTTTGGGGTACAATGCTCTATAGATGGTTGCTAGGTCTAGTTCATTTATCATATTATTCAAGTGTTCTTTTTCTTTATTTATCTTCTTTCCAGAAGTCCTATCCAATACTGAGAGTGGTGTATTTAAGTCTCCAACTCTTACTGTAGAGACATCTATTTCTCCCTTCAGTTTTGCCAGTCTGTGCCTCATGTAACTTGGGACATTGGTGTTAGGTGCATAAATATTTAATATAGTTCTTTCTTCTTGGTGACTTCCCTTTTATTAATATATAACGACCTATTCACCCCTTAAAACAGTTTTCCATTTAAAATCTATTTTTTCCAATATTAGTATTACTACCCCAGTGTTTAGGGTTACTAATTACATGGAATATCTTTTTCCAACATATAACTGAATATCTGGTATTGTCCTTATGTCTGAGGTGACTTTCTTGTAGACAACATATATATATATATGGTTTAAAAGTTTTATCCATTCTATCAGTCTATGTTTTTTGATTGGCAAGATCAAGACATTAACATTCAATGTTATTAATGTAAAGGCATTACTTACTTCATCCATTTTGTCTTTTGACTTTCTGTTATCATATCATACTCTTGTCTATCTTTTTACACTTTAATTTACCCTTCCTCATAATCTTCATTTCTACACTCTTCTCCAAATTTCTTGATTTTCTTTTTCCTTTCAGGCTGCAACACTCCCTTTTGTAACTCTTTTAATTCTGGTCTTTGGTAACATTCGATCAGTTTTTGTTTGTCTGTGAAGAATTTGAACTCACTCTCATTTTTAAAGGACAGATTTCCTGAATACAGAATTCTTGGCTGGCAGTTTTTCTCTTTCAGCACTTTAAAAAGACATCATACCATCTTCTTCTCTCTTCCATGGTTTCTTTTGAGAAGTTGGCACTTAATCTTATTGAGGTTCCTTTGTATGTGTTGCTTTGCTTTTCTCTTGCTGGTTTCTGAATCCTCTCTATATCTCTGATATTTGTCATTCTGAATAGTTGATGTTTCATGGTAAGTCTATTTGGATGTATTCTATTTGGAATATGTTTTCCTTCTTGGAAATTGATATTTGTGTCATTCATATGGTGTGGGAAGTTTTTGGTCATTATTTTATCAAATATTCTTTTTGCACTTTTTCCATTCTCTTCTTCTTCTGGGAAACCAATAATATAAATATGTGTGTGTTTCACATTGTCATTCAAGTCCCTGAAATCCTGTTCCATTTTCTCATTCTCTTCTCTTTCTGTTCTCCTGTGTTTCCCAATTCAGATGTTCTATTTTTGAAATCACTAATTATTTCTTCAAGCAATTCAAATCTGCTCTTATGTGCCTCTAATGTATTTTTCATCTTATCCATCATGCCTTCCATTCCCATAAGGCCTGTTACATTTCTTTGCAGACTTTGAAATTGTTTTTAAACTCACTCAGTGTTTTCTATATATCTTTTATCTCTTTAGTCATATTTTCTTTCAATTCTTTGAATTGATTTAGGAGAATTCTGTGATTATCATTGATTAATTTTCTAAATCTTATATATCTTCAGAATATTTGGTTTGTACCTTTGGCTGGGTCATATCTTTGTTTCCTGATATGGATTGTAATTTTTTTGGTGATATCTAGGGATCTTAATCTGTTGGTGAATTTACTCTGATGGCCAGTTTCTCTCTCTTGCCTATTCTTTTCTTTCCCACAGCACTTCTTTGATATTTGATTCTACTTATTCTAAGTCTTTAAAATTGCCCAGCTTAAGCTATCAAAATCATGCTAAGGACTCAATAATGGGGTACAGATTTTCTCCCAGGAGTTAGGGTACAGAGAGTACCCAAAGCAGTTTTGCCCATGCAATTTCCATAACTGCCTGAGGATGGTGCTCATCCATAAAGGTATTTCTTTCAATCTCTATTTTCCTGTGTCTTGGCTATAGCTGAGATTGAAAGCAGACTCTGCTGGATGAATTCACTCAAGAAAAGCCTCCAACCACACTCTTTTTCCTTGTAACAGCTGACAGGGAGGAATATGTTTGTTCTCCTTTCAGTCAGCTGCAGTGAACCAGGGGTTTTAGCCAGTTAAATATCTTGGGGATGCTGGAGTGGAGCCCTTCCCAGATGCCATGAGAGTTTGGTAACCCACACTTGTTGTTTTGAGTTCTTTACCCTCCTGAGAATTGTGAAACACTGTCCTGGTCTGCTGACATGAAAAAGCAGGTCACTTGGACAGCTTTTGACTCTTTCTCCATTGCTTTTGTGAGAGGGTTGATCCCTGCCTGCCTAATCCAATGCCATTTTACCACAATTCTGGTTTCAGTTTTTTAAAGATTTGCTTTATTTATTTATTTCTCATTCATCATTGTTTGTGCTTGCTGTCTGCTTCTTTGGTGTGTGCTTATTTTCTCTTTAGGAGTCTCCCATGTGGGAGGAGAAACAATTGCTTGAGCCACCTCCATTCCCTGCCTGTTATGTCTATCATTATATTTCCTTATTGTGTCTCTTGGTTGCATCATCTCATTCTGTAATCTTGTTGCATCAGCTTATTGTGCCAGCCCGTTGTGTCAGCGTTGTGTCTGGTTTGTCTTCTTTAGGAGGCACAAGAAACCAAACCTGGGACCTCTCATGTAGTAGGTGGGTGCCCAACTGCTTGAGGCATATCTGCTTCCCTGGCTTCAGTTTTAATATTAAGGAGTTTCTCCTTGGAAGTTTTCTTTGGTGACTTATGGGTCCATTCTTGAAGGAGGACAGCAGTCCTCTAATTTTGGAGGTGTAGCTTTTTTATGTCTATTTAAAAGATTTCACAGAGCTGTTCTGTATATAAGGCAAGCTATTCCCAATATGTAAGGCATTATGGAAAAAGGGTGTGATTCTTTCCTGTAACTGAAGACATCAGTCCCAAACCAATGTGAATTTTAAGCTTTTTTCATCACCCAATTGGATATTTTCACTTATAGCAAATTCTGTGGTTTGTTTCAGCCATTGGTGAAGACAATTGAATAGCAATGTGCTTAACAGTGAGATGCAGTTACTGTTGTACAGGATCAATAAGGAAGTTTCAGAGAACTCAAACACAACTGGATATTGTTCTAACATGTGGTATCCAAGAATAGAAAAAATAAGGGAGATTCTTTTTCTGATCTCTTTAAATGGTTGCATCTGTCCAGGAACTGATATCTGGCCATGAGCCACCCCTTCTGTATCAGACACTGAAATACAGTAATTGTCTTAATATAGGTATCCAGCATCACTTGAATAAGAGAAACTACTAAATAACTCAAATCTCTTCCTCCTCCTCTTATAGGATTGCAGAGATAAGTTTGTTCTTCAGCTGTACATAAATTCTACTGAACATTTAATTAATACTTTTACATATTATAATCACCTAGTACTTTCCAATGAAGATAGACATTTCTGTTAAGTTTCTTCAAAAGGCACATAAATGCATAATTGGTTAAATTTTACAAATGCCATCTGTATTTCTTGGATATTAGGCAAGGTCATTCAAATCCAATTTGTCAAAATCACTTCTCTCTTGATGATTTCTAGTTTTTGCATTACAGGTGTTTTGATCAATTTCACTGTTGCAACACACCTTTTATGATGGCCAAGGCACTGCCATTAGGGTGGCTCCAGCACAGGAATATTACCCTTCATCCAACAAATAATGGGAAAAGAACTTTAGGTCTTGATCTGCTAAAGAACTAAGCAGTATACAAAGTATTCTGGAAGGCAATTGGATATCATGTAACCTTCACTATTTGAACAATCTTTCCACCCAGAAAAACACATGCTCTTGATTTCTCTGTCCCGATCTCAGTAAGTTTCAAATATATATATATATATATTTTTTACTGTTGCCATCATCAGGTCCACCATCTCACCTCCACCACCTGAGTGGAGTGCATTTATTTTGTTGGCTGAATTGTGGTATTTTTTCCCAAAATATTCAAATGCAGAGTAGGTTTAGGTCTGTTGGCTGAAAATAATGAGCTATTGCTAGGCATACATTTTTGGCAGTTTTGCACTGTGGCTTATCAAAGCAAAATCTGACAATCCTGAAATCTTTAGAATAAATAATTTACTCTGTTGAATTAAATTTCAGTTACTGCTTAGAGCTTAGGACTTTCTGCTTTTTTGTGGTCAATTACAGTGACAATTTGCTTAATACATGTCAAAGAGACATTTTGTTCAACAAGAAAATTTTTGTAGTGGAATTTTTATAATAGCATTGAATCATTTGGAATAAAGGACATTTTTAAAAGTTTTTTGTATTGAAGCTTATCTTTCATAAATGAATATCCATAAACAATAAGTGTATAATAAAAGTCGTGAGCTTATAAAGCAAACATGCATATCATACAGGGCACCCATACATTACCTCACCACCAACACCTTGCATTGTTGTGAAACAATTGTTACAAACCATGAAAGGACTATAGCCAATATCTTATATTAGGTGTATTTTTCCCCCAACCCACCTGGTTACTGATGCCCTATATTAGTATTATATACTTGTTGTAGTTCATAAGAGAATGTTCTCATATTTGTTCAGTTAACCACAATTTTCCACAAAATGATTCATTGTGTTATAGAGTCCCATGCTTTGTAATATCCAATCAAAATATACAGTCAGTGGCTCTCATATTCATCACAGAGTTGTGCTGTCATTCACCTCAATTTTCAATCATTTTCATTACTCCAAAAAGAAAAATCCCATACCCCATTATACACTATAGAAAATAGAATATGGGTTGAGAATGGAAGCTGGTAGTTAATGTATGTAGAATTTTTAATAATGTTCGTGTAAATGTGTGGAAATGAATAGAGTTGATGGTAATACATTATAGTGAGTATAACTAACACTGCTGATTTATAAATGTGATTGAGACGAAAGGGGTAGTCTGTGGTTGTAATATTTCAATTGAAAAGAAGATAGAGAATAATGAGGGATTGCATAATTTAATGATTTTGGTGGTGGATGAAGATTGTGGTTAATAGTATAAGAATTCTCTTTTACAAAGTGTTAAGATCAAAGGAATTTTGAAGTTACTGTATATCAGCATTCTCCATAAATCATATTATAACTTGTGTCTGTTGCAATGCATTTTTGTACAAAATTGACTTCATTTATGGCAATTCTCCTGGCAAAAGAACTGTCTCCAGTTTATTAATATTTGGTTCCAAATTAAATTTATCATCAGTTGGTGGTGGAAGCAGGAAATAGGATTTGAATGTAGGTTTTGGTGGCTTGAAGGAGAATATGTTGTCTCTGCCTCTTCTCCCAGGACCTGCCACTACCAGTGACCTCCCAACATCTCCAGACACCTCTGGGCATAGAGCACCAGGTGCTGAAGGCCAGGCCACACCTGGAGCATAGCCAAGCAGATTGACAGGTTGGGACATATAGGAGCAACTGCCAGAGAAAGGATGAGCAGAGGCAGGCATGGGCCTATGCTGGAGCAGCAGCCCAACCCAAGAAGGTGCCTGCCACCCCACCCCAAGAAACTGCACTCATAGGGCTTGTGGCCTGCAGCTCAGGACCTCTAACTATTTGTAGAATTTGAAAGCAGTATTAGGTGAACTCTCTGACTTGAAAATATCTACTAAATCAGGGGGCTTTTTGACTGCTGAACTAGCAAAGTTGATGCTGCTATAATTTTGCCAAAGAGCCAGAACCCAATTAGTACAATTAAAGACCCAATTAATGGTAGCTCAATGTGAAAGCTTCCAAGAGTCCAAGGTTTTGCTCAGATATGTGATGAGGTAGACTCTGTTGCAAATAGGTTTTAAATCATATGGCCAGATTTGGGAGCATTTTAAAAATAATATATCAAGTTGTTTGGTAATTAAAATACTTGTGAGATTGGAGCTCCAGCATTAGCCTGTAATCAGCTCCTCCAATTTGCCCAGTTCCTATGGGCCATTTGCCTCAATTGTTAGTTCAACTGGAGACAGACAAGCCAACAATTCTTTGAACTGCAGGGCTTGCTTAAGCCAAATTTGATGGCATGTGGCCCTCAGCATTTAACATGTTTTTAAGGAATGGCTTATTTGGGGGATTTGAGACCCTGGGTTGCAAACCAATGGAAGTACACAGAAAAATAATAACAAAAACCAACAATATGGTGTAGGTCTGTATCCAATTGGCTTTTCCTTAGTTTATGCTGCTTCCCCACTTAGCATGAATTATTACCAATAATAATACTGCTAATATTGTCTGTTTCATCATGGTGAGAGGGTGTTTTTGTTCCTACATTATTTTCTAATGTGATTATCATTTACCAAGTGGAGTTTCTAATTTCCCCTTCTTGTTGGTACATACCTTTATGTAAATAGTCCTGGAGCAATAATTTAAATTTACTGAAGAAGATTCAAGGGGAAAGATTAATCATCCATCCCATATGTGCTGAAAAATGTGGAACATTCCTACATGGTGAGAATTTAGGTTTAAATATGTCCTATAAAAAATGGTCCCATAACAGATGTTGGGACTGAATGATAATCTGTCATTAATGGGCCCCAGGAGAGTATCTGTCTCAATATGTCCTCCAGTCCTGATGGGTTGGAGGCAAAATAGAAAATCCATATTATGAGAATAGATATTATTGAAGGGTTCATGTATACAGAATCCTCATAAACATGAAGATGAGACATACCCCTATTAAATATTTTAAAAAGCAATGGGAAAGTTTGTAAAAATTGCTGTGTGATTAAGTTTTCCCAAAGGTCTAGAATTAAAAGAAATTAAATTAAATTAAAGTTTTGGGCAAAAGTAAACCCCAAGCAACAAGAATCAATGGTGTGAGTTCTGGGAAGATGGCATCATATTAGCTCAAACAGGATGAAGGTACAAATAGGAGAGAAAATGTAGAAGTCATCCTAAGGAGCTGCTTTGGGGATTTGCAGAACAGGAGAGTGCCACACACATCATCAAAGAGAACTGGAGATGGAGAGAATAAGGGGTCAAAGGGAAAACTGTGATTTGTTGACCTGGGAATGACACCCATCCCCGACATTTGAGATGAACAACCTCCATAAAACCTGCAAATAGATAGGGGGAAAGACATAATCTTTCCAGGGAAGAAGGAGGGTGCTTCAGAGGTCTGACCATGGTTTCTGTTCAGGGAATTCAACCAGTGTAACCTGGCTTTGAATCTATATCTCAGAAGTCAAAGATTCATCATATTGGAAAGCTTTGCCATCTGATGGCCAGCCAGGAAAGTGAAGAAAGCACCATCTGATGGCCAGCCAGGAAAGTGAAGAAAGACAAACCTTGTCTCCCCTGTTTCTTTCCCAGTCACCTTAGATCTATTCTATACCCAATTAGTGGCTCCCTGCCTTTCTTTTGATAACTTAAACAGGAAAATTTTAAGTTTTAGAAAAAAATTGAACCAGAAATTCAAGAAGAGCTGTGAAATAAAACCACTAGGACCCCTTGAGGGACGAAGAAGACTGCCAGAAGAAGCCTGTGAGAACCTGATCATGAGAACCCCATTTGGAATGAGATCTCATTTGGGGTCAAGGAAAAGCCCCAGATACCCTCAAGAGGCCTCACCACTAGGTCCCCTGGGGAACTGAAGGGTGGGATAATCAGAAGAGCAAACAGCTGGGGCCCCTGCCCCAAACATTAGCAAGAGGTGCAATAATTAATAGCTTGAAAGGTAACACCACAAGCCAAATCTCTCTCTCTGCCTGAAGAAGCCCACACCTACATCTCTGTTCTCCTCTCCCATTTTCTCAATAAACTACTCACCTAACTAAACTGGCATATCCTTAAATTATTTTATGTAGCATAGCTAAGAATCTAGAGGAATCCATCACCCCCCAACTTCCCCTGACTTCATATCTAGGCATAATGCAAGTCCAAGTGATTCTCATACATGATTGTCTTAAAACTTGTCATGAATTTATTTTACTGAATGTGTGGTGGATGCACTTTCTACCTAATGCTTGGGAAATGGCTGTGCACTGGGCAGCTGAGTGAGATCTGTGGGAGTCATGGGCTGTGGAAGCAGCATTGTGCACAGCATTGACTAAATCCAGGTCATAGCTGAAATGCAGAGCCCCAATGACTGTCTCATTTGTAGTACTCTTTCTCACAGTCTTTTTTATTCTAATAGACACTTCAATCCCATATATTTGCCAGACAGACACAAACTCTCCTCTCTTTCCAGTTTACTTTCAAAGGACTATACTTCTTTGGAATAAGGAAATGAAAACAAAACAACAAATGCAACTTTCTAAAATAATAGTGGCGAACCAAGATTATAGCTTAATATGAGATAAAGTAGAGTTGTCCATTACCAAACTTCAGAGATTTTCATATATGTCCATAAACTGCCTACTTTACCAATGAGAAAGCTGTTTTCTTTTTAGCTTTTCTTTGTCCATTCCCCAGTAGGGGAACATTTGGGTCATTTCTAGTTCATGGTGATTAAAGCTGCTATAAGCACTCTTCTACAGGTTTTCACTTGGGTAAATAGCTAGAAGTAGAATTTCTGCATTGTATGCTAAGTGTGTTGAACTGTAAAGACATCACTTATTTTGAAAGTGGCTGCACCATTTTGAATTCCCATCAGCAATGGATGAGTATTCATTTGCATTCCATACTTTTGAATCATTATCAAAACTTGAGCCAGTCTAGTAGGTGTGTAGTGATACCTCATTGTAGTTTTAGTTTTCATTTCCCTGATGAGCAATGATGTTGAGCATACTTTGATGTGCTTACTGTTATCTATATATCTTCTTTGACTCAGTGCCTGTTCAAGTATTTTGTCCTTTAAACTTTTTAATATTATTATATTTCAAGAGCTCTTTATATACTCTTGGCACAATTCTTTAACAGGTATGTTATTTACAAATATCTTCTCCTAGTCTGTGACTTATCTTTTTAATCTCTCAACAGTGTCTTTCAAAGAAAAGAATGTCATTTTGAGGTCCAATTTGTTGATTTTTCCTTTCATGGATTGGACTTTTGGTGCCATGTACATTGGAGTATAAGTCAGCAATGACAGGGAACTAACTACTGATACACAATGATGTGGATGAGCTTCAAGGGCACCAATCTGAGTGAATAAAGCCAGAATCAAAGGGCTACACATGGTGCAATTCTGTTTATTTTACCTTCTGGAAAAGGCAAAATTAAGGGGACAGAAAATAAACCACCCCAGCAAGCAGCTGGGGGTGGGGGAGCTGTTGACTACAAAGGGGAGAGGGTTTTTTTCAGTAATGCAACTGTTTTGTAACTTGGTTGTGATGCTGGTTACACAACTATATGTGATTGTTAAAACTTGCAGAACTATCCACTAAAAAGGGTGGATTTTACCCAATGCAGATGAGACCTAATTTTTTTAAAAACAAGTTTATGTGTCATTGACCTCCTATTGCCTTTTAGTTTCTTCAGGGAGGAGTTCTAAAAAGCATCAAAGACAGAGTGAAAAGAAGTTAAGAGTTTAAGAAAGGAATCATATAATCTTATCTTAGAGCTGATAATACAGACCAGAAGCATTTTTCAAGAGTAGGATAGAATCATGTGTTCTGTGATGAGTGGGATGGTGGGACATGGTGTGCTCACTGTTTCCTAAAACCTTTTCCTCTATCTCCTGGGCACAGTGTCAGATGATCATTTTCAGTCTCCCTTGCAATGACAAAATCCTGCTGAAATTATGTATTTGAGGTCCAAGCCCGGCTCATCAAAACCTCTTGCTCTTCTCCACTCTTCCCTTCCCCCCAAATCTGCATGGATTCAGAAGATCCAGCAAGACCTATTAAGGCACTAGGGGATGGTGGAGCCACAAGGTGGAAGGAACTCATGAAGAGGATGGTGACACGAATAAGAAATGCACTTTAATTTTGTTTTGCCAACTAAGATTTATGAGACTTGTTATGGTACTTTGTGGTACTTACCCAAACCTTAACAGCACAATTGTATTTCCTTGCCTGTTTGGACATATTAAAATGTTGGAATTCTTGGTAAAAAGAATAATAAGATGATAAACCTATGAGGGTGGAGAGTTCTTTGGATATTTTTGGATGGGGTATTTTTGGTTGGAATTTTTTGAAGGTGTCTTTTGACCTTTGACTTTTAGGAACACTTTTGCACTTTTATTTGGGCTGCACTGTTACAAGTTGCCTGATTCATTTATTGATTAATGAAGAGCTGCATTAGAAAGATTTCTCTATGACAGAAGACTTTTTTCTTCCTTTTTTTTTTTTTTATTGATGACTACCCTTGTGAGTCTTTGCTCTTGAAAATGAGACTTAGCCTGCAGTTGTGGGGTGCCTAAGGGTTGCCACCTGAGAGCCTCCTTGTTGCTCAAATGTGGCCTCTCTCTAAGCCAAACTCAGCATATGATTGCATTACCTTCCCCCCAACGTGGGACATGACTCCCGGGGATGAGCCTCCCTGGCAACGAGGGATTAATACCAAGTGCCAACTGGCAGCTTTGTCCAGTGACCAGAAGACTTTTTTCTTTATCTCCTTGTATTTCTATTATTTTTGCTGATTGAGCTGATAGTTGCCTATAATTTTTGAATTTTTAACTCTTCCATGTATATGGAACTTTTTATTATTTTGAATGGACATTTTTCTATTAATGCTCCAAGTTTAAAATAATTTGGTGTTAGGGAAATTAAACAAGCTTTCCTTTGTTTGGTATTCCCTTAGCATATAGATTTTTTTTTTAATACTTCCTTTATATTTTAGACATATTGCCTATTAACAAGACATAGCTGGATGTAAAATGCACGGTTTGAAATTTTCTTCATTTTAAAATTGGATTTTTTTAAATTTAATTACAATAATTTTTGTAATTACTGATATATTTGGATTTATCTCTGTCATTTGATTTTGTGATCTATATGTGCCTCACTCTTTCTTGTTTATTCTTCTTTCTTAATTACTTCAATTTAAGTGTTTGATTACATTCTATTTTGTCCTTTGTAAATCATATCTACTTCTATGCTTTTTGATTCTCCCTAGATATTTTAAGCTGCATATTTAACTTGTCAAAGACTAATGTTAATAAAATCTTTTTTTCTCTTCTGTTCTAATTCAAGGATCTGGACACAAATAAGCATCCTCTTTGCTTATATACTGTGACAGAGACTACTGCTTGTTCATTGAAAATCCATTATCTATTCTTTTTTGGATGCAGTCTTAAGCTACCATTTTCAAGTCTTCCTCATAACTAGTTACAACCAGGTGACAGAGAATTAGTACTTTCCATCTCCAGGCCTGGCTCATAAAAACTTCCCATGCTTGTTATACAGTTTAGCTTTATATTTTTTTAATTCTCTAAGATATTATTATGATTTTCACTTTCAATATTTGGTTGCATTTACCTCCATATTTAACACTTTCTTTGTTCATCATTTCTTATTTCATCTCAGACCCTCCTCTTAGGATCTTGTTTATTTTACCTGAAGTATATCTTTTATGTGCTCTTAGAAAGGGCCTGTAAACTTGTAAATGGCAAATAGTCTCAATTTTTGTTTATCTGAATCTTTTTTCTCTTGAAAAATTTTTCATTTGTCATTCAAAAAAACATAAAATAGCAAAGTCTTTTTAAAAAGAAATGCAAGCCCTCTTCAAAAAAAACCCACAGAATTTTGCTGATAGTAAAGACTAAAAAAGGAAATTGTATCATGTTATGGAATGGAAGACTCAATATTGTTAAAATATAAATTCCCTTCAAGTTGTTCTTTAGGTGTAGTATAATCCCAATGTAAATTCTGGCAGGATTTTTGGTAGAAATAGGTAAGATGATTAAGCTGAGTCTAAAATTAATGTGGAAATACAAATGACTTAGAATGTTTAAAATTTTTTTTAAAAAGAACAAATTTGGAGGACATATATGACCTGAGCTCAAGATTTACTATAAAGCTAAATTAATAAAAAGACAATATGGTTTTGGTGAAGGAGTAGACATTTAGATCAATAGTTCAGAAATAGACTTGTACCTGTGTGTAAATTGATTTTCAACAAAGATGTGAAAGAAATTTACTGGGGAAAAGAACATCATTTCATAATGTGCTGAAACATATATCCATATGGAAAAAGTAACATCAACCTTTACTTTAACATACACAAAAAGATTAACTTGAAATGCAGTAGAGACCCAAATGTAAAAGTTAAAAGTAGAAAACATCTAGAAGAAAATAAATGATAAAGTCTTTTGCAATTTTGGATAGGAAAATTTTCTTAGATATTACACAGCATAACGCATAAAAAAACTTGATGAATTTGAATTTATCAAAATTAAAATGTTTGCTCTTCCAAAGACAAAATTAATGAAATCAAAAGACAAACTAAAGAATTGAGGAAAATACATGCAATAACTTTAGATGTCAAGACTTGTATCCACAATATATATGTAGACACAATTCAAAAATAAGAAGACAAAACACCCAATTTAAAAATGAACAAAAGATTTGAACAGATCTTCAAAGAATGATAGAATGGTCATTCAAAAATGGTCAATAGGGATGTGAAAAGGTGCTCAGATTGTTGGTTGTAAAGAAAATGCAAATTAAAACCACAATGAAGATTGACAACACATCATTAGGATACTGAAAATAAAATGACTGAGGATAAAAGTATCATTGAGGATTGGAAGGAACTTGAGCCCTCATACCCTTATGCTGGGTGTATAAAATGACAAAACCACTTTAATAATTAAACATACACCTATCACATAAACAAGCATCTCACTTTAGGTATGAAATGAAAACATGTCTTCACAGAGGTGACTTTCATAACAGCTTTATTTTCAATAACAAAATTTGGAAACAACCTAAATATCTTTCGGGGAATAAACAAAATGTGGTATGTTCACACAACAAAATACTCCTCAGAAATAAAAAAACAATGAACTACTGATACACAACACAGCTTGGACAAGCCCCAAAATCATTATTCCAAGTGAAAATAATCCTGACACAATAAAGTACATACTGTATGATGTCATCTATATGCAAAATTTAGAAAATGTAAACATCTATTCTGTTTTGGGCAAGTGACAGGGCATGACAAGTATTATAAAGTGGCTTGAGGAAGCAGGTTTTTCAGTGACAGAGGAATTCTGTATTTTGTTTGTGGCAGTGGGTTCACCGCTATATGATCAATAAAACTTCATTCAATTGTAAAAAAAAAAAAAAAAAAAAAAAAACCACTAGACAGGAGAAAGAAATTGTTGAACAGAGTAAAATCACCACCACAATCAGATGGCTTGATATTAGCAAAAAATAACAAGACATACTAAGAAACAGGAAGATATGGCCAAGCAAAGGAACAAACCAAGAAACCAGATGAGACACAGGAGTAAAGACAACTAATCGATGATGTTCACACAAATCTCCTTAATCAGTTCAAGAAGTTGAAGGAAAATATGACTAATGAGGTGAAGGATTTTAAGATGACACTGTGTGAACATAAACAGCAATTTGAAAGCTGTAAATAAAAATACAGAACTTATGGAAATGAGAGACACAATAGATGAGATTAAAAACACATTAAAGTCATATAATACAGAATTGATTTGTTTGAGGACAGATATACTGAATTAGATGACAGAGAATCTGAACTGGAGAAGACAGAACAGAAAGAGAAAAGAATGGAAAAATTGAACAGGGTTTCAGGGAATTGTATGATAGCATTAACACACAAACATATGCATTATACATATCCAAGAAGGAGAAGAGAATGGAAAAGGGGAAGAAAAATTTTTTTAGGAAATAAGGACTGAAAATTTTCCAATCCATATGAAAGACATGAATATCAATATTCCAGAATTTAAATAGAATAAATATGAATAGATTTACTCTGAGACATATACTTTTCAGAATGTCAAATACCAGACATAGAGGTTTCTGAGAGCAGCAAGAGAAAATAAATGTATCAGTTACATGGGAGCCTCATTAAATCTAATTTCTGATGTCTCACCAGAAACCACGGAGGTAAGAAGATGGTAGCATAATATATTTAAGGTACTGAAAGAAGAAACTGCCAGCCAAGAATTCTGTCTCCAGAGAACTATCCTTCAAAAATGTTTAAAGTCTTCACAGACAAATAAAAACTGAAAGTTTGTCACCAAGAGACTGGCTCTACAAAAGATACTGCAGGGTATGTTACAGTCTGAAAGGAAATGACAAGGATAAGAGGCTTGAAGAAGAGTGCAGTAATGAAGATAATAAATAAGGAAAGCTGGCTGGGTTAAAAGAAAGAAAATAGTAAGATATGAAAACAGAAATCCAAAGGATAAAATGGACAAGGTAAGCAATGTCTTTATAGTAATAACATTGAATGTTAATGGATTGAACTCAATCAAAAGACTTAGAATGACACAATGGAAAAAATATGAGCTATCTATTTGTGGACTGCAACAGACTCACTTATTTTTAGTTTTTTTAAAGGAAGTACTGGGGATTGAACAAAGACCTCATACATGGGAAGCAGGTGCTCAACCAATGAGCTATACCCAAGAGACTCATGTTATATATATTTTTTAATTTAAAAAAATTTTTAAATTTTATTTTTTATACATTAAAAAAATTTAATGATGCTTAGATTATATAAATTTTCCTTATAAAATATAAGGAATTCCCATATGACCCAATCCCTACCCCCTCACACTTTCCTACATTAACAACATCCTTCATTAGTGTGGCATATTTGTTACAATTGATGAAAACATATTGGAACATTGCCACTAAATGTGGATTATAGTTTAATTCTCTTCCACACAACTTTGTAACTTATGGCAATATAGATAATGACCTGTATCTGTCATTGCAACATCATTCAGGACAATTCCAATGTCCTGAAAATGCTCCCATATTTCACCTATATTTCCTTCTCCTTCATCTCAGAACCTCCAGTGCCCACTGCCTCCACATCAATGATAAAACTTCTTCCATTGCTAGAATCACAATAAGTGTATAGTAGGATAACAGTGTCAACTCTAGTCCATCTTTTATTCCCCATTCCTGAGGATTCTAGGATGGTGATGCCCTCTGCACCTCTAATGGAGAAGGGCCTTAGATCCTATGGGGCAGGTTGGTGGGGCTATCTTGCTTGCAGTTGCAGGTACTCTCTGTCCCTTGGGATGTTTATTGTCCATCATCATCATCTTGTTAGTTATCTTGGGTGAGTACAGCGAATTGTAGAATAGCTGTTGCAACTCTGTTGAGATTCAGCGCCGAACTGTCACATGGAAAGCCCAAAGACTTATGTCTCTTGGACATAAAATTATTAACTCTAGTACTAATTATAGGTTCAAGTAGAAGGGGCAGAAGAGTCATGCATAGGGAGACCACAACTGAGTCCAACTCTGTCAGACTGGGGAACATAAATTCTGAAGTAGAGCTCCCTAAGACGGGAATTCAAGTATGGCCCACTGCCAAATGCCTGAGGTTACTGCCTTGCCTATAGTGTCTAGATGTCTACAGAGCCCTCAGGAGCCCTGTTATTTAAGGCAAAATTTACTGTGGCAGCCAATAAGATCCTTCTGAGACATGCATAAGCTTAACCTCCGAAATGGCTTCCCAACTCATTTTGAAGTCTCTTAGCCATAAAAACTCACTTGTAGTACCCTTTCTCCTTTTGGGTCAAGGTCTTTTACCAGTTGCATTGGTACATGGCACTTGGTAGTAATCCCTTGGGAGGCTCATTTCCAGGAGTCATGTCCCATACTGGGGGGAGGGTAGTGCATTTATAGACTGAGATTGGCTTAGAGAGAGGCCTCATCTGAGCAACAAGGATGATCTCAGGAGGTAACTCTTAGGCAACATATAATACTAGCCTAAGTTTCCATTTCAAAAGAAAAAGTTCATACATACAGTCATCAATGTAAGGGTCTGTCAATGTTTTACCCTCTTTCACTAGCCACTGCCCCTGTACTTGGGGTATATTGCTGCCCCATTAGAGAATGTGGCAGAGCTCCCTTGGAAGGGAATTCCATATTCTTTCAGTTATTGTGTAGATCTTCACCCCCATGACAGTGCCCCCATGAACACTTGAACACATTCATGCCTTATAGGTATGCACCAGGTGTAAACCTCCTTCCAGGTATGCCCCATCTCTGACACCCAACACCAATGATCCTCCCCTGCCACAGTTGCAACACTTCTGTGATCCAAAACTTCTTCAAAAATGAAGCCAACAAAATAACCAAAGAAAATTAATAAGAAAGTGAAATAATAATGATAGTTTTAAAGATTAAAATTAAAATACAAAATTTTTTAAAAATTGAAATAAAATTTTTTTTAAAAATTGACATTAAGTTTTTCATCACTTTTAGATCTGTTGTCTTGTATGTACAGTGACTTTTTCTTCTGTATATTCCCACAGTATATTATTTTTTTCATTTTAACTTCAAAGAAATTTTAGGTTACAGAAAAGTCATGTACAGAATATAGGGGATTCACATATACACAACAGCCTCCCCCTTTTCCCCTTTCCCCTATTAATAACACTTTACATGTGGATGGTACATTTATTAAAATTGATGTACAAATATTGAAGCATTGCTACTAACCATGGTCAATGATTTACATTACGGTTTACAGTTTGGAACATACAATTTTATAAATTTTGATGAAATTTAACATGGCCCATATCCATCATTATAAGATAATGTAGAACAATTCCAATGCCCCCAAAACACCCCATGTTCCATCAACTCTATTTCTTCCTCACCCTCACCTCAGGACCCATAGCAATGACAAAGCTTCAGTCCTTTAAGAACAAGATCTATAGTTACTTGCAACTAAATTGAGGGCTTGATATACTGGTCTGTCCTCCCCTATTAGACACAACTTATTCTCTCAAAAGACTTCTACCCCTTGCTCTGAAAACTTAGCAGAACTCCCCAGGATGGGAGTCCAACCATTTCCATTCATTGTGTAGGTATCCACTCACTGATATAACACAATATGACAAGACGAACACTCACACACTCCCTAGAAGCCTGCCCTAGGTGTGCCCTGTCCTGAATGCCCCCCACATCCAATGCCCTAAACAAGTAACATTACATTGCCCTATTGTCAAAAGACCATTCTTAACATTGTAGTTTCAACCATGTACCCACCAGTCCCCACTGTTTACCTGCTTCCAACCCTCCCCATCAGTTCAATGGACAGTCTAAACTGCACCCCATCCTACCCCTCCACAGACAAGCTCTATCCAACCCAATAGCATCACTGCACCACTGTCATGCCCATCCACCGCACAACTACACCCTTCTGCCTTATAGATTTTGCCCGTATGGACATTGGCTCACAACCCTCTATACCCTTTCTGTCCCCTATAAACCTATCTTCCAGACTTTAGCACTGTGAGTCTGCTCAGTTTGGTTAATTCATATCAGTGTGATCATGTAATATTTGTCCTTCAGTGCCTGGCTTGCTTCACTCAACATAGATTTTCAAGATTCATTCATGTTATCCTGTGTGTTAATACTGCATTCCTTCTTACAGCTGAGTAATATTCCATTGTATATATATATAGCAGAGTTTGCTTATTGATTCATCTGTTGATGGACCTTTGAGTTGTTTCCAACTTTTGGCAACAGTGAATAACGCCAATATGAACAATGATTTGCATATATCTGCTCATGTCCCTGCTTTCAATTCTTCTGGATATATAGTTCTGTATATGGCAGTTCTGTAGTTTGCTTCTTGAGGAACCACCAAACTGTCCTCCACAATGGCTGCACCATTCTATATCCCCATCAGCAGTGGTTGAGGGTTCCCATTCCTTTCCATCCTCTCCAACACTTGTAGTCCTCTGATTTTTTTAATAGCTATCAGTCTGATGAGTGTAAGATGATATCTCATTGTAGTTTTGATTTGCATTTCCCTAATAGGTATGATGTTGGGCATATTTTCATGTGCTATTTAGCCATTTGTATTTCTTCTTTGGAGAAGTGTCTATTCAAATCAGTTGCCCATTTATTAATGGGTTGTCTTTTTATTTTTGAGATGTAGGATTTCTTCTTATATTCTGGATACAAGTCCCATATTGGATAGATGGTTACCAAATATTTTCTCCCATTCAGTAGGCTGGCTTTTCACTTTCTTGATAAAGTCCTTTGAGGTGCAAAAGTTTTTACTTTTGAGGTGGCCCCATTTATCTATTTTTTCTTTCTTTGCTGATGCTTTGTGTGTAAAGTTCATGAAACCATTTCCTAATCTTATAGATGCTTCCCTACAGTATTTTACATATTTATGGTCTTGGCTTCTATATTTAGATCTTTGATCCATCTTGAGATATCTTTTGTATAATGTGAGAGGATGGCCCTCTTCTCTCATTCTTTTGGACATGGATATCCACTACTTCCAGCACCATTTGTTGAAGAGGTCATTCTCTCCCAGTTGATTAGGCTTGCTGGCCTTGTTGAATTTCAATTGACTGTAAAGATGAGGATCTATATTGAAATTCTCAATTCAGTTCCATTGGTCAGTATGTTTATCCTTGTACCAATACCAAGCAATTTTGACCACTGTGGCTTTGAAGTATGTTTTAAAGTCAGGTAGTGTGATTCCTACAATTTCATTGATTTTCTTATGTTGAACCATCCTTGCATATGAGGGACAAAATCCAATTGGTCATGGTGTATGATTCATTTGATGTGTTGTTGAATAAGATTAGCAAGTATTTTGTTGAGGATTTTAGCATCTAGATTCATTAGGGAGATTGGGCTATAGTTTTCCTTTCATGTGGTGTCTTTGGCTTTGGTATTAGGGTGATGTTGGCATCATACAATGAGTTAGGCAATATTCCCTCCACTTCTATCTTTTTGGAAGAGTTTAAGCAGGATTGGTGTTTGTTCTTTCCAGAATGTTTGGTAGAATTCACCTGTGAAGCCATCTGGTCCTGGGCTCTTCTTAGTTGGGAGTTTTTTGATGACTAATCTCACTAATTGTGATTGTCCTGTTGAGTTCATCAATTTCTTCTTTTATCAATGTAGGCTGCTCGTGTGTTTCTAGGAATTTGTCCATTTCCCCTAAATTATCCATCTTGTTGCCATACAATTTTTCAAAGAATCCTCTTATGATACTCTTTATTTCTGTTGCATCATTCATGATATCCCCTTCCTCATTTCTTATTTTACATATTTTCATATTCTCTTTTTTTTCTTTGTTAACCTAGCTAAGGGTTTGTCAATTTTATTAATCTTCTCCAGGAATCAGCTTTTGGTTTTGCTTATGTTTTCTAGTGCATTCTTATTTTCAATTTCATTTAGCTCTGCTCTAACTCTTGTTATTTCCTTCTTTCTACTTGCTTTGGGGTTAATTTAATTATAGCTCTTTCTTCTTTTTTATATAAGTATTTATGGCTATGAATTTCCCTCTCAGCACTGCTTTTCTTTCATGTCATGGGTTTTGATATGTTGGGTTGTCATTTTCTTTCATTTCAAGGTAGTAACTCATTTCTTCTGCAATTTCCTACTTGACTCACTGATTTTCTGAGTGTGTTAACTGCCATATCTTTGTGCTTAATCTGATTCTCTATCCGAGCTTCATTCCATTGTGGTCGGAGAAAATAATTTTATAATTTCAATCTTTCTGAATTAATTGAGAGTTTTTCTGTGACCTTCCATGTGGTCTACCGTGGAGAATGATCTCTGTGCATTCAAGAAGAATGAATATCCTGCTATATTTGGTGTAATGTTCTGTATATGTGTATTAGGTCCAGATTCTGTAATGTATTATTCAAGGTCTCTGTTTCTTTATTGATATTCAGTCAAGATTTTCTGTCTATGGTGATAATGGTATATTAAAGTCACCCAGTATAATTGTAGAGGTATCATTTCTCCACTTAGTTTTTCCAATATTTGCCTCAGGAATTTTGAGACACTGTGGTTAGGTGCATAAATGTGTATGATTGTTCTTTCTTCTTGATAGATTACACCTTTTATTAATATATATTGTCCTTCTTTGTCTCCTACAACAGTTTTGCATGTAAAGCCTATTTGGACCAATATTAGTATTGCTACTCTCACTCTTTTTTGGTTATTTTTTACATGTAAAATTGTTTTCCAACCATTCACATTCAGCTTCCTTGTGTCTCTGGGTCTACAATGAGTTTCTTATAGACACCATATAGAAGTGTCATATTTTCTCATCCATTCTGCAATTCTGTGCCTCATGATTGGAGAGTTTAATCCATTATTGTTCAAAGTTATTACTTTTATTAGCCATATTTCTTTAGGTTTATGTATGCCATATGTTTTTTATTTCTTTTTATCTTTTTAGCTATTTTTACCAATAATTTTCTTTCTTACACTCTCCTCCAACCCTCTTTCTCTTGTTTTTTTTTTTTTTTTTTTTTCCTTTCAACCAGCAGATCTCCCTTTAGTATTTCTTGAAGGGCAGGTTTCTTATTGGCAACTCTTTTAATTTCTGTTTACCTGTGAATATTTTGAACTCTCCCTCATTTCTGAATGCCAGCTTTGCTGGATACAGATTTATTAGCTGACAGTTTTTTCCTTTTAGCACCTTCACTATGCCATATCACTGCCTTCTTGTGACAAGGTTCCAGATAAGAAAGCAGCTCTTAATCTTATTGAGCTTCCCTTTTATTTGATGGATATCTTTTCTCTTGCTGCTTTTAGTATTCTCTTTGTATTGAGCATTGGGCAATTTGATAAGGTTAGGTCTTGGGGTAGGCCTTTTAGGTTTTATACTGTTTGGTTTGTACTTCATTTCCTGGACATGTACACCCATGTCCCTCAGAAGAGTTGGGAAATTTTCAGCCATTATTTCCTCCAACACTCCTTCTACCCTCTTTCCTTTCTCTTCTCCCTCTGGGATGCCTATAATGCATATGTTTGTTCATTTCATGTTGTCATTCACATCCCTAATTCCTTACTTGGTTTTTCTATCTTTTAATCTTTCTGTTCTTCTATATGTCTGATTTCAGATGTACTGTATTTCACATCATTGATTCTTTCCTCTGTTGGCTCAAATGTCCTATTATGTGCATCCAGTGTTTTGTTTTTTTTTTTATTTCTTGCATTGTGCCACTCATCACCATCATTTCTGTTATCTTTTTATGTATGTTTACAATTTCTTCAATATGTTCCCTGTGTCTTCTTAATATCCTTAATCTCTTACTTCACTTCATTAAGTTGATTCATGATTTTTTTTTTTTTTGGACATCTCTGATTAGTTGTTCCATATTCTGCATCTCCTATTTTTCAGTTCATTCATTAGACTGGCCCATGTCTTCCTGTTTCTTAGTAGGGTTTGTAATTTTTTGTTGGTGTCTAGGCATATGTTTATCTTGATGGGCTTGTTCAGTTGGTTAGCTTCTCTTTCTACTCTAGGGTTTTATTTTGTTGTTTGTATGTGGTAAAGTTGCTCCTTGACACTTGGTTCCTCTTGTTCTATTTCTTTGGTTTTGCTGTGTTCCCTTGAAAAATATATATTAGTACCAGAGACAGCAGAAGAGGTAAGGGAGAAAAAAATAAAAATAAAGAGAAAGGTAGAAGATGAATCATATAAGATTAGGAAAATTAATAATTAACATGAGTAAAAATTCATAAGTACAAAGGAATAAGAATTTAAAAAGTGGTATAGAAAAATGAAGCAAGAAACAAAATAGAGGAAAATATATAGAATGAATTAAAAGGCTTGAATCATGAGAAGAGAGGAAAAGAAAAAAGAAAGAAAGAGAGAGAGAGAGAAATAAAAAAAAAAAATTGAAGGCCAAACAAAAAGAGGTGAAATGAAAGAACAACAAAAAAACAGAAGATAGAAAAATGGAGGAAAGAGAAGAAATAAAGTAGATAGAATAAATAGGTAAAATAAGAAAAAGGAAACAAAGAAAGAGGAAACACAACAAACAGGACACTAACACAAACAACAACAACTCAGGGAAACCAGCTTCCCCTCTTAGGCCCCTAAGGAGCTTCTCAGGCTGCCAGTGTTCACGAGTCATCCTGCAGTCTGCCCTCTGCAGGTGATGTATTAGGTTTTAGCAAGTAAAATAATGGGAAGAAAAAAAGGAAACTTTTAAAAAACAAAAAATAACAGATCCAAGACAATCTAAAACAAAATAAAATAAAAATGCTTGTATGTTTCCTCTTATTAGGTATCAACTTGTTACCTGATAACCCAGTGAATCACTCTCTGGATCATTTCTCTAAGTAGACCTGGTAATCATGCCAATGACTTCATATAAGCAAGGAAGGAATTCCTCCACTGACTAAACTCACCCCACAGTTTAACTAGGCTTCAAAAAGCATATCTGGCTCTATCCACCCCCTTTCCCTGAGGCAGGATAGATTTCTAACAGTGTGCTAGAAGTCTCCTGATTAGGTGCCCATCTCTGCCCCCTCTTTAATCTAATTCTTCTCTCTCCCCAGGTGGCTGGAAGTGACAGCCTGCCTGAGCAGATACCGGTCCCTTCTCCCTTTCAGGTTGGGGTCCCTTCCAGGACTCAAAGGGGGCTCAGCTGGTTAAACTCACTGCAAAGAAACCACTCTCTGTCAGATCCCTCATCCTCCCAGGGAATGCTCCCTCCCACTCTGATGGCAGCAGCAAGAAAATGGCTCCACCAAGGCCACTTGCCCTAAGGGAAGGCCATAGGTTCTGTCTCCAGCCACAGGGGTGAGCAACTTATGGTTTTCCTTGGGCTTCTTTATCTGTCCAGTTTCCCCCTGGATGACACAAAACACTATCCAGTTCTATATACATCCAAAGCAACTTCCTTGGACAGGTTACCACCCTTTCTCTATTCCTTTCTGTGAGAAAGTCAGGCCCTGCCTACCTACTTTGATGCTTTTTCCAGATGTCTGAGATGCATTTTTTAATTTTTTTTTATTTTTTAAAAGATATATAGATTACATAAATGTTATGCAAAAATATAGGGATTCCCATGTGCCCCACTCGCCATAACTCCCACACCCTCCAACATAAACATCCTTCATTAGTGTGGCACATTCATTGCAATTGGTAAATGCATCCTGGGGCTTTGCCACTGAGCATGGACCATAGTTTGCATTGTAGTCTACACTCTGAAACTCACTTTAGATGGAAGGACATACGCTGGAAGGGAAAGTTTGGAAAAAGCTATTCCCTGTAATATCTCTAATGAATATAGATACAAAAATCTTCAAGAAAATAATTCCTAACCAAATTCAAAAGCACATTAAAATTATACACCATAATGATATGTTTTTTGTTTTGAGATACTGGTGCCAGGGATTGAAAGCAGGACCTCATATGTGGGAAGCTGGTGCTCAAGCACTGAGCCATAAGGGCACCCCTGAGTTCATTTTTCCATTTGTTTGCTTATTGTTTGTTTTTGTTTTTGGAGGCACCAGGAGCTGAACACAAGACCTCTCATGTGGGAATATGCTTGAGCAACATCCACTCCCTGATCATATGGGTTTTATAACAAGTATGTAAAGATGGCTCAATGTAAGAAAATCAATCAGTGTAATATACCACATTAATAAATTGAAGGAAAAAAATCACTTGATTATCTGAAGTGATTCAGAAAAGACATTTGGTAAAATATAGCATCCCTTCTTGATAAAACTCTCTGGAACATAGCAATATAAGAAATCTTTCTCAATATGTTAAAGGTCACACATGAAAAACCCATGGCTAACATTGTACTGAATGGCAGAAGACCATTTTTCCCAATAAGATTGGGAAAAAAACAAGGATGCCCACTATTTCTGCTGTTATTCAATATTGTGCTAAGTATTCTAGCTAGAGCAATTAGACAAGTAAAAGATATAAAAGGCACCAAAATAGGAAAGGAAGAAGTAAAACTTTCACTATTCCCTGATAATATGATCCTATCTTAGAAAATCCTAAAAAACCTACAGGAAAACTAGAAGAACTAATAGACAACTTTAACAAAGTGACATAATACAAGATTAATATGCAAAAAAACAATAGAATTTCTATACACTACTAATGAGTGAACTGAGGAGGAAGTTAGGGAAAAAATTCTGTTTACAATATTGGCTAAAATAATCAAATATTTAGGAATAAACAACCAAGGACATAAAGGACCTGTATTCAGAGAACTATAAACCATTGTTAAAAGAAGCCAAAGAAGACCTCAATAAATTGAAGGGCATTCTGTGTTCATGTGTTGGAATACTAAATATCACTAAGATGTCAATTTTACCCAAAATAATCCATAGATTTAATGCAATCCCAATATAAATTCTAATAGCCTCCTTTGTAAAATTGGAAAAGCCAATTATCAAAGTTATCTTGAAGCACACAGGCCCCCGAATGGCCAAAACTATCTTAAAAAAGAAGAATGAAGTTAAAGGATTCTCATTTCCTGACTTTAAAGCATATTATTTACCTAAAGTGGTAATAAACAGCATGTACTGGTATAAAGATACATTGATGGGATAGAATCAACAGTTCAAAATAGACCCTCACATCAATAGTCAAGCAATTTTTGACAAGGCTGTGAATCCAACCCAGCTGTGTTAGAACAGCCTATTCAACAAATGGTGCTGGGAAAACTGGATACCCATATCTCAAAGAAAGAAAAGGATTCCTATCTCACACCTCATTAACTTAAATTAACTCAAATAGGTCAAGAACCTAAATGTAAAGATCTAGAACCATAAAACTCCTAGAAGGAAATGTAGGGAAGCTTTAAAATCTTGAGGTAGGTGGTGGTTTCTTGGCCCTTACACCCAAAATACAAGCAATAAAAGAAAAAATAGATAAATAGGACTACCTCAAAATTAAACACTTTTGTGTTTCAAACAATAGTTTAGAAGGTGAAAATGCAGACTATTCAATGGGAAAACCACATATCCAAAAAGGGTTTTATATCCATGTTATATAAAGAGATCACATAACTCAATGACAGAAAGACAAACAACCTAATTAAAAAATGGGCGAAAGACTTGACTAGACATTTGTTCAAAGAGGAAATACAAATGGCCAAAATATGTCATGAAAAGATGCTCAGCATTACTAGGTATTAGGGAAATGCTAATCAAAACTACAATGAGATAATATTTCAGGCCTCAAAGAATGGCAATTAAAATAAAAACAGAGAACTTTGGGTGCTGGAGAGGATGTGGAAAAATATGAACTATTCTTTGCTGTTGGTGCAAATGTATTAATAAATGGTGTTGTCTCTGCAGAGGATGATTTGGTGGTCCCTCAGGAAGCCAAATATAGAACTGCCCTATCATTCAGCAATCCTACTATAGGAACATATACAGAAGGTCTGAACTCAAGGATGTTAACAGATATTTGCACTCCCACGTTCATAGTGGTATTACTGACAATTGCTAAAAGGTGGAAGCAGATTAAATGCCAATCAAATGATCAATGGATAAACAAAATGTGGTATATCCATACTATGGAATACTATTCAGGTGTAAGAAGAAATGAAATCAGGATGCATGTGACAAAAGGATGAAATTTGATATATATATATTTTTTAAAGATTTTATTTATTTATTCATTTATCCCCCCCTTGCTGCTTGTGCTCACTGGGTCAGCTAACCATGCCGTGCGGGCGGTCCTGCCTTCACCAGGAGGCCCCGGGAACCGAACCCGGAGCCTCCCATATGGTAAATGGGAGCCCTACTGATTGAGCCACAGCCACTTCCCGAAACTTGAAATTATGTTGAGTGAAATGACAGAAACAAAAGGATGAATATTGTATGTTCTCACCAATAAGGACTAAATATGATTAGTAAGCTTATGGAATTATACTATAGAGTGTAGGTTAGTAGGAGACGGAATGCTGGTTAAGAAGGGGGAGATGATACTGAATGCATGTATAATGTTTAATAAGGTCAGTTATAAATATGTTGTAATGGATAAAGTTGATATTAGCACATTATAATGACTATTACACACACTGCTTATTTATAACCTGGGATTGTAGTTGAAAGATGTAGTCTAGGTAAGTTAATGTTAACTGAAAGATAGCATAAGGATAACCTAGGGGTTGTACAACAGTGATTTTGGTAGTAGATGAAGATTGTGGTTAATACTATAAACACAAGAATGTTCTTCAACTACAAAATGTTAGAATTTGGTGGTGAATAGGAAAAATACAACTAATATAATTTATCAACTGTAGTTACCAGTAATATTGTAGTATTTTTGTAGAAATGGCAAAGAAGATACTATATCAATATTAAAGGTTAAAAAATGGGTTTAGTTTTGTGAGATATGAATATGATTAAACATTTTTCTTCAATTTCTTCATTAAGAAGGAGAAGTTGGTCATGACATTTAACTGATCTCTAATCACTTATGTATCTCTCTTTTCTATACAGGCTAAAAATAGTTTATTTCCAAGACTGTGGCAGAACAAACTAAAATTAGGTCTTTTCCATCTCTAGACATACAAATGAACCTTCAACAATTATGAAGCACACAACCCAGTGTCCACATACTCTCCTTGTATCTAGCTGGTCAGAAAATATCTAATTATTAAAATCTTCAGTAACATAAGCCCACTGTCCAAGAGACTGAAGTAATGGAATTCCTTTTCATTCTGGCTAATATTCAAACATAAAAGCAATATTACTACTACTACTACTACTACTAATAATAATAATAACACTGACCCCTTACCAATTATTTTATTCAATAACACTCCAACCCACCAAAAAAGACCACCATCCTCTTTCAAGAAGCTGCCAGGTGGGCAGGTGGTAGGGCTCCACCTGGAAAACCAATCGTCTGAGCCCGAGCACAAGTACAGGGTCACAGGGCAGGGCCCAGGCAGGGTACTAGATCTAAGGGCGGCCCCACCCACGGATCTACCAGGGAGCAGCAATGGGAAGAGAGCAACCCTTTAAACCTACACACTGCTCTGGCGGTGTTTCCCGTCCAACCTGGCTTGGGCCATGGCCCAGTAAGAGTCCGAGGTTAGAGAAAGTCCAAGCAAGGAGATGCAGGCACTGGCTCTGCTTCTTAGCCTGGAAGGGGAGGAGGCTGGAAGCAGTGACAGCGCCCACGGACCTGACCTCCCAGCCGTCTCCCATGGAGGTGAGAATCAATCTGAGGAGCCCAGCGCCCGCCCTACCTCCCTCCTGCAAAGCTGGGGCCGGTGGGACACACCCCGCCGCGTCCTCTTGGGCCGCGCGGGGCAAGAAGGTCGGTCGCAGAAGGCTTCAGCTGAGGGCCGCGACATCAACGATACGTTTGCCCTCACAGTCAACACAGTACTTTTCCTCCTCCCTCAGCAGCTTGGACAGAATGAGCTGGTGCTGTTCCTTTAGCTTCTGAGCCTTCTCCCGGCAGGAGCACGTCGCCAATTCCGCGGCGGGAAGAGAAGCCCGAGACAACAAAGGGGGCGGCGGACTGAGTACAGCAGAGTGAAGGCACCTGGCGCCGCCGGGACTGCGGGAGGACTCAGCACAAGAAACAGTGGCGGCGGCGGTGGCGGTGGTGGCAGCGCCTATGTGTCCCGCCTCCTCGCCCGAGGGAGAAGGGGAGTTATTTTTGTATCTTTCTTAACTCTAGAGAAACAATTGAGTTTGTTTTCAGAATTAAATAAGATGAATGTGACTGGGCAGAATTTTTTAGACTAATGCTTCCATAAATTGTTGTTGCCTTTTGTCTATTATTTTATTTTTTGAGGTTGAGATAAAGTTAGAAAAAAATGAATGAGGAAATTAAGTAGCTCAAGTGGTTGAGCTCCTGCTTTCCATGTAGAGGTCCTGGGTTCAATCCTTGGTAACTACTAAAAACAAACAAATGAAAAAACTAACTCATTGGGAAGCACATGTCGTTCAGTGGTTGAGTGCCTGCCTCCCATGTACGAGGTCCTGGGTTCAATCTCCTGTACCACTTTTTAAAAAATTCATTGTTGTAGGGGTGACGTCATCAACACAGCGATGGAAGCCATGCCCAAGAAAAAAACCTCCCCAGATTCTCTGGAGAATGGTAGAGACTAGAGAAGAAGCCCACAAATGCTGAATTGAAGAAAGAGAAAAATATCAGGTAGGAAACTTCCATCCAGAACTTACAGGTTCTCTTCCCTTCCCTCTCAGTGGGTCCCGTGCAAAGCTTGGAAGTTCTCCAGAGGCAGCAAGCAGCCTGGATCCCTCTCACTGGGGAACTTACAGCAGTGAGTTAGAAGCCCATGAATATCCAAGTATGGAGACAGAAGCTCACAGAGACTCAGTCCTGAAAACAAGCTGCTGAGAATTCTGAAAACAAAAGGGCCCCCACTTTAGGGAGGTGGGGAGTAAAATCACAGTAGAATGGCTATGACCGAGTGGTGTACTTAATCCAGTTACTGTTGGTGGAATTCCTTAAATGCAGAATGGACTTTTCTGAGGTCCTACCTTTCTGGAATGACCCTGTCTGACTCTCAGAGGCAGGATAACCTAGTAGGGAAGAAACTTTTGGCAGAAAAGCTTCAAAGAGAAAAGTGGAGGGGGGGAGGTTTACACTGAACTGCTGCTAGACTGGAGAGTCCCAGAAATGAAAAGTGTAAGGAAACTGGGGCACTGAGTGAGGAAGAGAATTTAGACAAATTATACAAGCTGGGGACAAATATCTGCACAAAACCAAATAGAACAGATCAAGATTCTTGGAGAAGAAGTAGAGGAAATAACCTGGCAAGTTATGACAGATTATTATGTTTCAGGTTCTGGGGAAATGAGCACTTACAAGAGATAGAAACCAAGTTAAGCTTCAGTTTGCTGATGTAGGGATTAGCATTAAGGACTCCATCTAGGGCCTATTTAATTTATTTAAAATTTCCCCCAGTTTTATCTGGCTGTATGCCAGTGAGAGTTGTGATCAAAGGTAAACTGTTGAGCCCATTTTCAGTTACTGACTAAGGTCTTGGAGCAGTACTTGCAGGTTATTTTCATGTTGGGCTCATAGATGGTCATGATGCCAGTTTTTCCATGATCATCATTTTTATGTCATCCCAGACATAAATCATTTGCTGGGCAAATGATCCCAGACATAAAGAAATCACAAGTGGCTGGGACACACATTCAAAACCCTTGAGAGAAAACAGCACACCAGGGAGACTATAATGAGTACTAGAATGATAAAAACCCAACTGCCTACATCATAGTATTCTCCTAAGCCCAGGACCCATGATTTTACCCAACTGAAATCAATGTGATCAGATCAGGTCCTTGAGGAAGGCCTTGCCTGTTTAAACCATGTGGTCTATTTAATTATTTCATGCAATTGTATCTCAGTTTCCCCAGAAGTGTGTACTCAGGTACAACAGGTAATGTTGGCAATAGTGAAAATGCCTCCTTGTTTTGGCTAATAAATAACAAGTTTGGCAATACTGTTGTCTAAAACATTTTTAACTAATAAATCTAATGACTTTCTGTACAGCTAGAGCTCTAGCAGTAGATTCAGTAATTTCTCCTATAGTGATTGGTAAATATCTAAACCTGTTTTCATTTGTGTTAACCCCAAGCCAAGGTAGCAGCAATCTGCCAAAAGAGGGAAACTGAGAATCATTAACTCCTTGGGTAAATCCTATTTTGCCTGAGACTGTACATTGAGAAGTTTCAGATTTATTATAAATTCCTAAGGGACTGTGAGGAGACAAAATTCACATTGCCCAGAAATTTTTCAGCTATTAAGGTAATTTACTGCCCAGGCAAATATCTGATAAAATTTCCACAATAAATGTATTGCCTGACAGAACAATGTAAATAGAGTCAAGGTCATGTTTATAAATTCATTACTAGGAATGCTATAATTTGTCCTTTGTATCCAAGGTTCTGTGGTATTGAGAGTTCACTTGAGAGTTCAAGTGAAAAGCCGACCAATATTTATTTCTGTTGTGAATCTTTTGCAGATCCAGTACCTTAAACATGAAAATGGTCATGCATTGTTAAGGTAACTTGTAATTTGTGGAGGCATGTGGACTCTTATAGTAAGTTTTCCAAACTCTTCTATCATATCTTTATAATTCCTTCAACCAATTGTATCTATTAGTGTGACTGATACTGAGCAAGAGCAGGTTCTTTCCTTCCAATACACTAAAAACACAACCTGAGATAATGTGGTTCCAAGCAAGAAATTTTTTTGCTAGGATAACAAAGAGATCATTTGTCTAGCAATGGCCCCAAAACCTGCCTCCTTGATTGTGAGGAGTTTAGGGATTTTATGGATTCAAACAGGGGAGAGTAGATTGATTACAATCACAATAGTAAATATACACAAGCTGGTTTTCAAATAATCATAAATGTAAGGTTAGTTTAGAATAAACACCACAATAGTAAGTACACACAAGGGTGAGACTCATTTTGAAATAACCATAAACAAAGATAAAGTCAGACTGAAATAACCATCACAATAGTTAGTGTACACACTGGTGAGCTTTGTTTCCAACAACCATAAAGAAGGATGAGGTTGACCTAGCTAATTTCAGTAATTTCAGCTATTAGCTTTGGGCTATTCTATAATATACTGATAAAATAAGGGGGAAAGCATCTATATAATGATTCAATAATCATAAACTTTTGTTAATTCTTAATTTTTGGTTACAAGTTTACAGATCCAAGAAAGCTTAAAGCAGAGTAAAGAAGACCTTGGGTCTAGTATTCATATTTTATATGAAACAAATGGTGCTGTCTAATACAAAGAGACTGAGCATTTGTGATAAGAACGAACTTTGTTTTGGGTAGAACAAAGTGGTCCCTTGCAATATGCATAGATCAGGGTTTATGGTGACAGTTCCAACAGTCTGTAAAGATCCCTTCCTTTAAAACATCCTCAGAGAAGCAGACAATGACATTGTCTTTCCAGTCCAGTGCAAGGACAAAACATAGGGAAATATAAAGGCTTTATGCATTTTAAGTATTAGTAAGGTAGAATCTATGTGAGGACTTGTTTTTTGTTAGGACTTGATCTGTCACCTAGGGAATAAGTCATCTACTTTGTGACATTTCTACTTCCCTTTCTTGGTTGTTTTATTTTTAATTCTCCATAATTAGTCCAGGAATCAGATGGAATTTTTTTTTTTAGTTAAGTAATGTGGACCCATGGCTCAACACCCTGTAATTAACTTCCATTATCAGATGTTAGTAGCACTTGGCAGAGTTCCTCTTAATGAGGATCTAGGGCTGCTTTTGTGTGTGTCACTTTCAGTAGACCCATTATCCTGGTGACAGATTATGATTAATGGAGTGTCTGTCATGTGGGAACAAGGAAAGGTGTCCTTGTTGAAGATAATCTTTGGTATAATGCATTAAGGATTTGCAAATTAGGTCATGTCATTATGTGACAATAAGTGATCAGTTCTCAATTTATTTTCAGAGATAGGTCTGCTAGGAACAACTTCATATGGGGAGAATTTGAGCTTCATAAAAGGAATGTTATGAATAAACAGAGGGCCAAAGGTAAAATTTTGGGCCAGGAAAGGCTAGGTTTTTCAGTTAACTTAGACAATATTAATTTAAGTTTATAATTACAGCTGTTTTACTAGTGGCTGTTTTTGCATGAAAAATATGCAAATGCATTTAAAAAAATATTCAGACTCAGTCCTTTTTGTGTAAGCCTGTATCTTAATGATGGCAACAGTAATGGGAGGAAATTGGTAGAAAGGAGAGAATTTACTCATCTACAATTTTCACCTGGCATACCAGAAGAAGTGAGGAACGCTCTTTGATCCCATTGCATGCTGAAATCGCTATACAGCAGGGGTTCTTAACCAGGTGTATTAGTCAGACAAAGGGGTGCTGATGCAAAATATGAGAAAGCTGTTGGTCTTTATAAAGGGTACTTATTTGGGGCAGAAGCTTACAGTTACCAGGCCATAAAGCATAAGTTTCTTCCTTCACCAAAGTCCGTTGCCATGTGTTAGAGCAAGATAGATGCTAACATTTGCCAGGGTTCAGGCTTCTTGGGTTCCTCTCTTCACAGGGCTCAATTTCTCTATGGGCCTAGCTCCTGTTTCTTCCACAAGGTTATTTGTAGACTGTGAGTTTCTCTAGGTGCTGCCTCTCTCCACAAGGCCAGCTGTAGACTATCAGGTGAATGGCTTATCCTGGGGCCTTCTCTTCTTCCTCACACCAAGCTCCTCTGTCAGCTTGCCTCCCCGTGTTCCAGGATCAAAACTCCAACATCAAAACTACTCCAACTCTGTCCTTTGCCATGGATTTTATATTTGATTCCCCACCTACCAATGGGTGGGGCTCAACACCCTATTGATGTGACCCAGCCAATGCCCTAAGTATAACTTAATCATGCCCAGATTAACAGACCAGTTTACAAGCCTAATCCAATATCTACTTTTGGAATTCATAACTATACCAAACTGCCAAACTGCTATACCAGGGGAAAAATTTCAGGAGGTCTGTGAGCTTGAATTGAAATTTTTAGTTTAAATATACTGATGTTGATTTTCATAAAACTATTTGCTGCTACCTTCTGAAAAGGAGTCTGTGGTTTTCACCTGACTGGCAAAAGGGTCCATGGAAAAAGAACCCCTGCTATAGATGTTAACAGAATTTCCTTCTGATAGAAAGCAGGGCTGGTTAACAGCACAGAGTTTATCCTTTTTGGTGGAAGAAAATTGCAGATGACTACCTTATTCGGTCAGTATGTGGTATAGCCTATTTGGAACATACCCTTAACAATTCTAGCATAGAAATCATTAACAAATAGAATGACATCTGTATTGATCATAAGAACATGTATGGAGTCATTAATTTTGAAGTTATCAGTTTACAGTCATGGGGTATCCCTTCATTGGGTAAAGGTAGCAGAGTTGCAGGGTCAATGAAATTGTAGCATTTTAGGTGAAGATTAAGAGGTGAAGTAGAAAGATCACATAAGAAGTCAATTTTCTGGAGGAAAAATGTTAGGCCTGCTCAGAGATAAGTTAACTGAGGCTCTAATTAATTTGACAGTTTCTGCTGAATCTTTAACACAATTTGAGTAAGAACAGACAGGTGCATCAAGGTGGAGGCTGTAATATGCAACAGATTTGGAGTTTCCTCTGTTTTCCTGAATTAACAACCCTAAGACTTGGTTATATAACCATTTACTCCAATTATTTTCTGTTAACAAGGAGAATAGATCCTGACTGAATTTATGAAAATAATTCTAGTACCATAAATTTAAGAATATTCAGTAAGAGTCAAATTCTGGAGGGGTCAGGCAAGAAGATAAAGATGAATGTTTTATAAATTATGAATTATAGATAGCTTAATTCAGTAAAGGATCCCTTGTATCTGGAAACTAGAACAAGAAAACATTAATAATCCAAAGAAAACTATGATCATTCTTTATCAGTTCATTTAGCCCTACATAATTAATCTGTGTTTCATTAAATCTTCTGTGATCAATCTCAAGCACCTATTAGCTTTTTCATTAAAATTCTGGAGATCTTGACTCAGAACAGTGGTATGCTCTCAAAATTATTTAAGGAATGTCATTAGAATCTGGTGCCCCAGAGAACTTGGCATAGTCCTTCCCATATGTCTCTGAGACAGCCCTTTATGTTGAAGATAAAGCACACTGGCCTGTAACTGATTGCAAGTGTTTTCAGGGAAGCATCAGAATAAAAATTATCAGTAGATGACAGAAAACTTAAAATATCCATGGTTAAATTATTGCTGTTTTACAAAAGTGAACAATCATGTGAGAGGTCACAAAACATTATTTTAAGAATCACTGAAATTATGATAAATAATATTGTCTAATATCAGACTTACCAGTACTTGGACAACTTGTGGTCACTGAGGATATTGACCAGTCTCTAAGAACTTTATCTAATTTCTGAAATGTGTATATTTAAAACATTTTATCCTATAATTTAGCCAACAGAAAGTAACAAAATCATTTTTAATTTGATAACACTTCCTAGCAAATTGATAACATATCAAATAAAACTAACTGTTTTATCACCTCTTTTTTTACAAGGTGAAAGAGAAAAATCCTTTGTAATTCTACAAGGACCCTCTAGAAAATCCCAGTGAGTGTTTGAAATCAAGAAGATATTATTTATGGCTCAATTTTTGGAAGGAAAATGTCAAATGTTGTTAGGTTTTAACAGTTTGATAAATAGGATCATGGAAAACTGTGAAACAATATTTAGTTCCTTACTTAATGAAAGTGAAAATGAAATATTTTAAAAATAAAGAGAGGGTGTAGCATGGTGGTAAAAAATGCTTTATTTCAAAAGTGAGAAGACATTTTCTGAAGCAATTAAA
Source organism: Tolypeutes matacus (assembly GCA_026826555.1). Lineage (NCBI taxonomy): Eukaryota > Metazoa > Chordata > Mammalia > Cingulata > Chlamyphoridae > Tolypeutes > Tolypeutes matacus. The sequence continues at coordinate 300,474 of JAKSZT010054586.1, forward strand.
TGATGTTTATATAAAGGATATAAAGCACAGGAGGTTTTTCTTATAAGATACAGAATCTTTAAGCAAGTTACTCAGATGTTTTAGGAAACCCTTTTATTAATTCTTATTAAGAGTAGACCAATAATCCAAGGATACATTGTCATTAAAAAGGAAAGAAAATGAGATTCTAATTTTGCATCAAGATTCTGTCTAAGGAAACTCTTAAAAATCTTATACATCTATTAAATCTTAACCTCTTTTGACCATTACAGATTAAATTCCATTTCTGAAAAACTTCTAAAACTTCCTACATCTATTCATATTGTCCTACATATTTCTTTTTACCATTGTGTAAAAACCTGTCATTTCACTTTTAGACAAAACTCTTTTCCATTCCCTTAACAAAACACATCCTGCATACCTTACATATTTGTTATCAAAAAGATCTTGTAAACTGTCTCCAAACCAACATCCTTAAAAATTCAGTTTACATTTTTTGATCATCTTAAGGATCTAGTAGATATAATGCTAAATTATTTTATTAGAAGGTTGCATAAATTTTGGAAGAACACACCAATCTAGAATATACTTGTATGCTTATATTCTATATAGTATTGATAATTCCAAAGACATAGCTATTTTTATTTAGTTAATATTCAGTCAGTCCTATTTGCCTAGGGTTTACCTGAATTATGTGAAATTTATTTTTTTAAAGAAATTTGCATTTACTTCTATGTAATCTTTTTTCCATTGGAAATATTAGAAACATGTTTTCCTTAATTTTTGGAAGTATAGAAGCATTAATTTATATATACATGCTTATTTATCTTTAAGCCAACTTGAATAGTGCTCTTTAAAGGAATTCCACAAGTTACTTTGGTAATAGCTTTCAGAGGTAGGAAAATGTCATACATCAAACATACAGACAGACACAAATAGAGAGCTTATAGCTTCAATTATAACTTATTTAGGCTTTTGTCAGACACAAAAACATGGAAATAAAGAAAACATAGAATTCCTCTGAGCATACATTTCCTCATTTGTCTTTTGCAAAGAGTCCTTTAAGAAAAATTTTCTTGCATTTCTTAGTAAATTCTGAGTAGTAAATAAGGTAGGCATTCCATTTAGCTGTTCAGTTTTGGAGCTCCTTTTCTAGAGTGATGAGTAATTTTGTCTAATTGGACATTTCCCAAAATGGACATGGAAATTCCAGATTGTCTTTGGTGAGACTTTGCCATTTTGTTAGATTGTACAGCTTCCAGCCCCATAATTTTATTTTTTAAAGAAACTTTAGATTATATAAATGTTACATAAAAATATAGGGGATTCCCAAATGTTTCACTCCCTCCCCTAACACACTATCGATGTTAACAACATCCTACAGTAGTGTGGTACATTTGTTACAATTTATGGACACATATTGAAAAATTATCACTAACCATGGATTATGGTTTATAGTATAGGTTACACTCTGTCATGGACAATTTTTTAAGTTATGACAAAATATATAATGGCCTGTATCTGTCATTGCAATGTCATTCAGGACAATTCTAATGTCCCAAAAATGTCCCCATATTACACCTATTCCTCGCTCTCCCTCCCTATAGAACCTCTGGTGACTGCTGCTGCCACATCAATGTTAAAAGTTCTTCCATTGCTAGAATAACAGTAAGTTTATATTAGAATAATAAAGTCCATTTTAATCCATTGTTCATTCCCCAATCATGAGATTTTGGGATTGTGATGCCCACTCTGCCTCTAATTGAAAGAGGACTTAGATCCCTTGGGACAGATGGTTGGAACTGTGTTGCTTGGAGTTGCAGACTCTCTCTGTTCCTTAGAATTAGTGTTGTCCTTCATCATCACATTGTTAGTTGTCCTGGGTGAGTTCAATCAACTGGAGAGTGGGTTTTGCAACTCTGCTGAGATTCAGGGCCCACCTGCCATGTGGACAGACCAAAAATTTAAGTGTCTTGGACATACACCTATCAAGTATAATACTAACTATAGCTTAAAATAGAAGGGGCAGAAGAGCCATGTGTAGGGAAATCACAGATGAGTCCAGCTCTGTTTTAATAGGGAGCATAAATTCCAAAATAAGGCCTTCTCTCAGGGTGCCAAACTCCTGAGCTGTCTACCCTGCCTATAGTCTCTGGATGTCTCTAGAATCCTCAGGAGTCCCACTATTTCAGTCAATATTTACTGTGGCAATGAGGTCCTGCTGAGATATCTATAAGTGTAATGATCTCGTGACATTTTGAAATCTCTACTAGCCATAAAAACTCATTTGTATTTACCATTTCCCCATTTGGTCAAGGTCTTTTTCCAGGTGTATTGCTGGTTGGTGCTTGGTAATAATCACTGGGTGCCAGGGAGGCTCATCCCCAGGAGTTATGTTCCATGTTGTGCAAAGGTAATGTGTTTATATACTGAGTTTAGCTTAGAGAGATGCCACATTAGAGCAACAAGGAGGCTCTCAGGAGTTAACTCTTAGCAACATATGATTTATCTAATTTCAGAAAATTTTATCAACTCCAAAGGAAACCGCATACACACAAAAGGAGTTATTCCATATTCTCCACTCCCCTCAATCCCTACCAACCATTAGTCATCTTTCTGTCTCTATTGATTTGCCTCTTCTGAATATTGCATATAAATGGAATCTTTTAAAAATGTGACCTTTTTTTAAAATCTGGCCTAAGTTTTGAAAACGCTTAGCATGTTTTCAAGTCTTTTCCATGGTATAGCTTATACCATTGCTTCATTCCATTTTATGACTGAACAAAATTCCAATGTATGGATATTACACATTTTGGTTATCCATTTATTAGGTGATAGAAATTTGTTTTTTTTCTACCTGTTATTGTAAATAATGCTAATATGAATATTTGTACACAATTACTTGAATATCTTTCTTCAGTTTTGAGGGGTATCAAGGAAGATGTCTGCTAGATCATCAGCAAATTCTGTATATCTTATTGAGGAACTGTATAAATATTTTCCAAGTACATACCTACCAGCCTATGTACAAGGACTCCAATTTCTCCACATCCTCAATAACCAACAGTTATTTTAGATTTTCAAAATATAACCATTTCAGCAGGTTTGAAGTGATGTCACATTTTGTTGTTGATTTCCATATCCCTAATAACTAAAGATGTTGAGCATTATTTCATGTGTTTGCTATCCAATTGCATATATTCCTTGAAAAAATGTCTATTCAAATACTTTGCCCATTTTTAGTTAGATTGTCTTTATGTTAAAGGGTAAGGATTTTTAAAAATATATTCATTCTAGGATATTAGACCCTTCTCAGTTATATGATTGGATAGCATTTTTTCCTTTATATTAGGGTATCTTTTTAGTTTCTTGATAGGGTTTCCTTTGCTTAAAAAGTTTTTAATTGGGAAGAGGCTGTGGCTCAATCAGTAGGGCTCCCGTTTACCATATGGGAGGCTCCGGGTTCGGTTCCCGGGGCCGCCTGTTGAAGGCAAGCCTGCCCGCATGGCATGGTTAGCTGACCCAGCGAGCACAAGCAGCAAGGGGGGGATACATGAATAAATAAATAAAAATCTTAAAAAAAAAAAGTTTTTAATTTTTGTGAAAAACAATTTGTCTATTTTTATTTCTAGTGATTTTAATGTAATATCTAAGTAACAATTGCCACATGAAATGTAATGAAGAATTACCCCTATATTTGCTTATAAGAGTGGTATAGTTTTGCTCTTACATTTACATCTCTAAATGACTTAATTATTTATAAACATTTTAAAGTAAAGATCAAAATTCATGCTTTGCATGTTCATATCCAGTTGTTCCACCACCTGATGAAGACAGTGCTCTTTTCTGAGTACAAGAACTTGCTGCCATGTATTTTGAAAATAAATTGATGAGATATATATATATATATATATATATATATACACATATCTATACATATATGTTTATTTCCAATATATCAATTCTGTGCTTTTAGATGTTTACATTTATGCCAGTAACACACTATTTTAATAAATGTAGATTTGTATTATGTTTTGAAATATAGAATTGGATATCTTCTAGTTTTGTTCTTTTTCAGTATAATTTTATCTACTAAGGTCTCTTTATAATTCCATGATTTCAAGGGTAAGTGCTTATATTAATTTTTTAAAAACAAATCAACTTTGATACATATTAATAAAGTATAAATTCATCTGAAGTGTACAGTGAATGGTATTTGGTATAATTGCATAGATTACATTCATCACATCCATCATTATTAGAGCATTTTCATTGAGAAGTGAAGAATTTCCTTGTTTGTTTCTTTGTTGTTGTTTTTTTGTTTATTATTATTATATTTATTTTTTTAATGGGCAATGAGATTTTGGTAAGCATTCATTGTATCTCTAAATGTTTTGTGGGTAGAATTTCTACCTTAACCATATTATGTCGCTTTGTTTCCGGGCCTGAGGGTGATCAGCCCTGCTGCAGCCCGGG
>JAKSZT010054586.1:305328-348198 GCA_026826555.1 Tolypeutes matacus
AACAAATGCTTAATTGGAACAGATCACTTAGTATCTTAGTATATCTGGAATAAACCTCCTATTTATTCTTCTACAATAATAAACCTTACATCATAGATAAGATAGAAAATCAGAAGAGAAATCACATTTTATAAGGAATTTCAGAGATAATGGCAATCATAAAATAGGAAATTCAAGTCCTTATTATATCACCACTGAATTAATTGGTCTAGCCCATGCAACAAATAGGTGAATTATATCATACAATTATGAACTACTGTAATATCACAGATATGGTAGCCCAATAGAAACTGCAGTACCAGGAATATTAACTTGATTAGACTATCAGAACTTCTAGCACCTAGTATATAGCTCTGATCTTGTGAATGAATTATTCTCCAATCCATGAAAGGGCTAAACAAAAGAAATTCACCTTAACATGGCAAAAGTCAATAGTATTTTCCTCCAAGACTATGTTTCCTCCTGTCATTATTTTTCATAATAGAATACCAGGGGATTTAATCTAATGAATATTATGCAAAAATATTAGAATTGTTCACTATATTTATACCATGATGCAAAAGGGACTGCTGAGTAAGGCCCATTGAAAGAGAACTGAAGTACTTGAGTCAACTGTCACATTTATGAATGAAGCCATCTGGGACCATCTATCCCATTTGAACTGTCAATGTGTTTCCAGATGAGACCTGCATAAGAATTATCCAGTGAATCCAGCCCAAATTGCAGAATCAAATAATTTATTTTTTATTTTTTTATTTTTAAAGCTAAGTTTTGGTGTTGTAATTTTAAATGACTTATTTTGTATTAAAATTTGTAGCTTTAAGGCCCTAAAAAAAAAAAAAAAAAAAAGAATGTGCATTAGTGTATAGAAACACCCCTGATTTTTGCATATTGATCTTGTATCATACCACTCTACTGAAATAATTTATTAGGTCCAGCACCTTGTTGTAGATTTTTCAGGACTTTTTTGGTATAAGATCATATCATCTACAAATAGTGAAAATTTTTCTTCTTGCTTTCCAAATTGGATTACTTTTATTTCTTTTTCTTGCCTGTTTGCTCTAGCTAAAACTTCTAACAACAGTGGTGCCAAGACTTCCTAGTCTTGTTCCTGATCTCAATGGGAAAGTTTTCACTATTTCACCATTGAGTACAAAATTTGCTTAGGGTTTTTCATATATAGCCTTTATCATGTTGAGAAAGTCTCCTTCAAATCCTATCTTTTGTAGTATTTTTATCAAGAAAGAATGCTTTCCTTTGTCAAATGTCTTTTCTACATCAATCAAAAAGATCATGTGATTTTTCATTGATTTATTAATGTGATGTATTACACTGATTGATTTTCTTGCCTTGGACCACTCTTGCATGCCTGATATAAAACCCACTTGATCATTGTAGCAGTTTGGCAGTTTGATATAGTTATGAATTCCTAAAATAGATATTGGATTATGCTTGTAAACTGGTCTGTTCATCTGGGCATGATTAAGTTATGATTAAGGATTTGATTGGGCTATATCAGTTGGGTGTTGAGCTGCACCCCTTGGTGAATGGGGTCTCAAAATTAAAAGACATAGCAAAGGAAAGAGTGGGAGTTTTGAGTTGGAGTTCTGATGCAGAGTCTTGAGCTGGAGCCCTGAGAAATAAGCACATAGAGGAGCCTGGTCATGAGGAAGGAGGGTATGCCCTGGGAAAAGAGATGAGCCATTTGCCTGACACTTTACAGCTGGCCTTGTGGAGAGAGGCAAAGGCTAGAGGGCCTCATAGTCTACAGCTTGTGGAGGAAACAAAGGAGCTGAGCCCAGAGAGAAATGGAGCCCTGGGAAGAGAGGAACCCAAGAAGCCTGAACCCTGGCAAACATCAGCAGCTGTCTTGTTCCAGACGTGGCAACAGACTTTGGTGAAGGAAAAAACTTATGCTTTAAGGCCTGGTAACTGTAAGCTTCTACCCCAAATAAGTACCCATTATAAAAACCAAATGATTATTGGTATTTTGCATCACCATCCCTTTGGCTGACTAATACATTAATGAAGAATAATTCTTTTAATGTGTTATTGTATTCAGCTAGCAGGTATTTTCTTGAGAACTTTTGCATTCATATTCCTTAGGGAAATGGGTCTGTAATTTTATTTTTGTAGTATCATTATCTGACTTTGGTATTAGGGTGATACTGCTTAATAGAATGAGTTCAATAGTGTTCCTTCTTCAATTTTTTGGAAGAGCTTGAGTAAAAATGGTATTAAATCTTCTTTGAATGTTTGGTAGAACTCATCTGTGAAACCATCTGGTCCTGGGCTTTTCATTTTGGGGAGTTCTTTGATGATGGTTTCAATCTCTTTACTTGTGATTCATGTGTTTAGATCTCCTATTTCTTTAAGGGTCACAGTAATTTGTTTGTACATTCCTAGGAATTTTTCCATTTCATTTACATTGTCCAGTTTGTTGGTGTACACTTATTCACAGTATACTCTTTTTTTAAAGCAAATCACTTTCATTGAATAAAGTGTACAATTCATCCAAAGTATATAAACAATGGTATTTGGTATAATCTCATAGTTGTGCATTTATCACTTCAATCAATATTAGAGCATTTTCATTATTTCAACAATAATAAACAATTTCTGGCTATTCATGCAGAATTTTTTGTTTACTAAGCTGCTTTACTGAGATATATTCAAATACCATATGATGTATCCAAAGTGTATTGTCAATGACTTTTAGTATAATCACAGTATTGTGCATTCATTATTATAAAAAGATTTACAGCAATTTCATTACTTCAAACAGAAAATCTCCACATCCCTTGGTATTCTTTTCCCAGTTCTATATAACCACAGGTCTAATTTTAACTTTATAAATTTATTTATATTTGCATTTTATATAAATGGATTCATACAATATGTTTCACTATATGTTCAGTTCATAGTTGCACAAGCATACAATATTTGTCCTCTTGTGTCTGGCTTGCTTCACTCAACATAAAGTCCTCCAGGTTTATCCATGTTGTAATATGCTTTATTTTTTTTTTATTTTTTATTTTTTTTTATTACAATATTCACTTTATTGCAGTGATATGGAACTGAACCCACAATATCTCTGAAGCATTTTCGTATAAAGCATGGCAAATTACTGATATGACAATCTTAAACTTCTAGACAGATTACTCAGAAGGTAAAGTAAAAACTTTTATAACCACTTAAGAGTAAAACAATAATTCAAATTTTTAAATATTGCTTTATGACCTCATTTCTTCCTACAGGTGCATAATATTCCATCATTCACCACAATGTATAGCATTAATACACCACAGTTTGTTAATCCATTCATTAGTTGTTGGACAACTTGGTTGTTTCTAAATTTTGGCAATCATGAATCATGTTGCAATGAACATTGTTGTGCAGATGTCTATTCATGTCACTAATCTCAGTTCTTCTAGGTATATATCCAGTAATATTATTGCAGGGTCATGTGGCAAACTATATTCAAATTCTTTAGGAATTGCCAAACAGACCTCCATAGTGCTAGTACCATTCTACATTGCTACCAACAGTGAATAAATTTTCCTATTTATCCACATCCCCTCCAACACTTTTGTTGCACTTGCTTTGGGTGTAAGGTCCAAGAAACCACCACCTACCAAAATGTCTTTAAATGTTTCCCTACAGTTTCTTCTAGTAATTTTATGGTCCTGGGCTTTTAAAGTTAAGTATTTGATACATTTTGAGTTGATTCTTCTATATGGAATGAGATAGGGGTCATCTTTCATTCTTTTAGTTATGGAAATTCAGTTCTCCCAGCACTATTTTTTTTTTTTGAAGAAACTGTTTTGTCCTGTTAACATTGACTTTTGTATGATCAAAAATCAGTTGGCCAATCCCAGGGAATGGAGAGGGCCTGCATCTGCAGGCAGGATCATCCCACCCACCATATCCATGGGATATAAGCCCTCTCTCACTTGGAGTTGGAGTGGACATCACCATCCCAGTCCCCTCAGGATTGGGGGAAGAACTATGGACTAGTGTGGACTTGATGGTATTCTCTTGTTCACATATGGTGATTCTAGCAATGCAAGAAATTATAACAATGAGGTGGAGCCAGTGGCCACTTGACATTTTTGGGGCAGGGAGGGGATGAGCAGTTGAAATACAGGGGCTTCTTTGGGAGTTGGAGGTTGTCCTGAGTACTGTTGTGGCAACGGATGTAGGCCATTTTAAATCAGCACACACCACTCAGAACTGAGTGGGAGAGAGTGTGGTCTACAATGTGAACTGTGGTCTATGGTTGGTGGCAAGGCTCCAGGATGTGTAAGTTCATTGAGGGTGGTGGGCCACACTGTGGGAGATGTTTGTGTGGGATGTGATGGGAGGTGTGGGAGGTGGGCAACATGAGAATCCCAGTGGGTTCCATGTAATATTTTGGGTAATCTAAGCACCTCTTAAAATATATATATATATAAACAACATTTTTGTAAGCAAATACACATATATGCATATATATTTATATATCATTTTGCAAATGTTTGTATGTATTGTGAGAATTTTGATTTTTACCCATAATAAAATAAAAAAAAATCAGTTGGCCATAGAGATGAGGGTTTATTTCTGGACTCTCAATTCTATTCCACTGAGCAATGTGTCTATCTTTATGCCAGAACCATGCTGTTTTGACCGCTGTAGCTTTGTATTATGTTTCAAGGTCAGGTAGTGAAATTCCTCCCATGTCATTCTTTCTTTTTAGAATGCTTTTAGCTATTTGGGTGTACTCTCCCATCCAAATGATTTTGATAATTGCCTTTTCTATTTCTGTAGAATAGGCTGTTGGAATTTTGATTGGTCTTGCATTGAATCTATCAATCTCTTTGGGTAGGATTGACATCTTCATAATATTTAGTCCTACAAACCATTTGCACAGAATGACTTTCTATTTGTTTAGGTCTTCATTGATTTCTTTCAGCAATTTTATTTTTAATTTTCTGCATATTGATCCTGTACTTCTTTGATTTAATTGATTCCTATGTATTTGAGTATTTTTGTTGCTATTATAAATGGAATTTCCTCCTCAGATTATTTAATACTAGTGTATAAAAACATTACTGTTTTTGCATGTTTATCATGTATCCTGACATTTTGCTGAACTCCTTTATTAGCTCAAGTAGCTTTGTCATAGACATTTCAGAATTTTCTAAGTATAGATCATGTCACCCACAAATAGCATTTTTCTTCTTCTTTCCTATTTGACTGTCTTTAATTTTTTCTTGTCTAATTCTTCTAACTAGAACTCCTTGTAACATGTTGAATAACAACAGTGACTGTGGCAATCCTTGACTTGTTCCCAAACTTAGAGAGAAAGATTTCAACCATTCCTCATTGAGTACAGTATTGGCTGTGGGTTTTTCATATATGCTTTTTACCATATTGAGGAATTTTCCTTCTATTCCTATCTTGGAATTATTTTTATCAAGAAAGGATGCTGGATTTTGTCAAATGCCTTTTCTGCATCATTTGAAATGATGATGTATTTTATTTCCTTCAATCTGTTAATGTGGTGTATTATGTAGATTGATTGTCTTAAGTTGAACAAGTCTTGCATATCAGGAATAACTCCCACTGTGTCATGATGTACAAGTCTTTTGATATGCTGTTGGATTTGATTTGCAAGTATTTGTTGAAAAATTTTTAGCGTCTATGTTCATTAGAAAATTTTTTCTGTAATTTTCTTCTAGTGTCTTTATCTGGCTTTGGCATTAGGGTGATGTTGGCTTCATAAAATGTTTTTGGTAATTTTCCCTCCTCTTCAATTTCTTGGATGATTTTAAACAGAATTGGTGTTAATTCTTTTCAAAATGCTTGGTAGAATTCACTTTTCAAGCCATCTGGTCCTGGACTTTTCTTTGTTGAGATATTTTTGATGATGAATTCAATATTTAAATGTGACTGGTTTGTTAAGTTCTTGCATTTCTTGTAGTGTTAGTGTAGGTTATTTGTGCATTTATTGGAATTTTTCCATTTCATCTAGGTTGTCTTGTTTGTTGGCATACAGTTTCTCAACCTATTCTCCTGTGTTCCTTTTTTTATTTTTGTGGGATCAGTTGTAACTTCTCCCCTTTCATTTCTGATTGTATTTATTTGCATCTCTCTTTTTTCTTTGTTAGCCTACATTGGGGTTTGATAATTTTCTTTATCTTTTCAAAGAACCAGCTTTTGCTTTAATTGATATTCTGTATTATTTTTTAGTTCTCAATTTCATTGTTTTCGGTCCTAGTCTTTATTATTTCTTTCCTTCTGCTTGCTTTTGGTTTGGTTAGCTGTTGTTTTTCTAGTTTTTCCAATTATTCAGTTAGATCATTGATTTTAGCTCTTTCTTCTTATTTAACATAGGTGTTTAGTGCTATACATTTCCCTCTCACTACTGCTTTTGCTGTATCCCATAAGTTTTGATAATTTGTGGTCCTGTTTCATTTTTCTCAATATGTTTACTGGTTTCACTTGCAATTTCTTTTTGACCCCCTGATTATTTAGGAATGTGTTGCTTAGCCTCCACACATTTAAAAATTCTTACCTCTTTCTTAATATTGATTTCCAGTTTCATTCTATTGTGATCTGAGAAGTTACTTTATAAACTTTAAATCTTTTTATAGTTATTGAGAGCTGCATTGTGCCCATGTGATCTATCCTGGTGAAAGAGCCATAGGCACTTGAGAAGAATATATAACCTACTGAATTTTGGTGCAATGTTTTTTATATGTCTTTTAGTTCTACCTCATTATCATATAGTTCAAGTTCTCTATTTCCTTGTTGATATTCTTTCTAGCTGTTCTATTTAGCTATGTGTGTGTTGTGTTGAAGTCTCCAATGATTATTGTAGGGATGGCTATTTCTCCCTTCAATTTTGCCAGAGTTTGCCTCTTGTATTTTGGTGTATCCTAATTAGGTGCAATATATATTTATGACTGTTATATCTTCCTGGTGGATTGTCCATTTTATTAATATATAATGGCTTTCTTTATCTCTTATAACTCTTGCATTTAAAGTCTGTTTTTGTCTGATATTAGTATAACTACCCCTGCTCTTTTTTGGTTACTATTTGTGTGGAGTATATTTTTCCAACCTTTCACTTTTAGCAGGTTTGTATCCCTGGATCTAAGGTGATTCTCTTGTAGGCAGAATATGGTTGGCTTGTGTTTTTTATCCATTCTGTCATCCTATATCTTTTGCTTGGGGAGGTTAATCCATTCCCATTCAATGATATTACTGTAATTGAATTATTTTTTGGAAAAATAATATATTTTATAAAACATTACTTACATACATTTTTAACAAATCATTTTTGATACATATTAATAAAACATACTATTCATCCAATTTGTTTATTTCTTTATTACTATTGATAAGAAAATGCTCTAGGCATGATTGAAGTGAAGAATGCACAATTATGTAGTAATACAAAAAACCATTGATTGTAAATCCATTATTTACTTCCATCATTTTATTCTTTGGTTTTCATTTTCTATATCTTGTTTTCATCTGTCTTTTTACTCTTTTGGTTATCCTTTCTCCTCTTCCTTCTTATATACACTCCTCAAAGTCTCTCTCTCCAGTCTTTTTCTTTCAAGATCCAAGGCTTCCTTCACTATTTCCTGCAAAGATGGTTTCTATTTTTGAACTCTCATAGTTTGTTTGTGAATATTTTATATGCATCTTCATATTTGAAGGAGAATTTTGCTGGATACAAAATTCTCAGTTGGCAGTTTTTTTCTCTTTCAGGCACCTAATTGTATCATACCATTGTCTTCTTGCCTCCATCATTTCTGATGAGAAATCTGCCCTAAGTCTTACTGGGTGCCCCTTGTATGTGATGGTTTACTTCTCCCATGCTGTTCTCAGGATTTTCTCTTTATCTTTGATGTTTGACATTCTGAATAGTATGTGTCTTAGAATAAACCTATTTGAATATATTCAGATTGGGGTACACTGCACTTCTTGCACAGGTAAGTTCATTTCTTTTTTGAGAGTTGGGAAATTTTCAGCTATTATTTCCTCAAATTGTCTTTCTGCCCCTTTTTCCTTCTCTTCCAATTCTGGAACTCCCATTACACATATGTGGTTGTGTTTCATGTTTTCATTCAACTCCCTGACTCCCTGGCACTTTTCCCCATTCTTTTCTTTCTTTGTTCTTTACTTTCTTCAGTTTCAGCTGTTCTGTCTTCAGTATCACTTATTCATTCTTCTATCTGTTGTATGCCTTTAATGTGTTTTATTTTATTTTTAATTTTTTAAAAAGATACTTAGATTATACAAATATCACATAAAAAATATAGGGAATTCTCATATGCCCTGCTCCCCACACCACCCACATTTTCCCACATTAACAACATCCTTCATTAGTGAGGTACATTCATTGTAATTGATGAATACATTTTGGAGCATTGTCACTAAGTGTGGATTAAAATTTCCATTGTAGTTTACACTCTCTCTCCCAAAATTCTGTATGTTATGACAAGATTTATAATGGCCTGTATCTGTCATTGTAATGTCTTTTAGGACAATACCAAAGTCCCCAAAATGCCCCTGTATTACTCTGCTTTTCTCTCTCCTTGCTCTCAGATCCTCCAGTGACCACTACCTCCACATCAATGATATGATTTATTCCATTGCTAGAATAACAATAAGTCTATAGTAGAATACCAGTATGTCTACTTTAGCCCAAAGTTCCTTCCCCAATCCTTAGGATTCTGGGATGGTGATGCCCTCTCCACCTCTAATGGAGAGGGGACAGTGGTCCCATAGGGCTAATGGAAGGAACTCTTTTGCTTGCAGTTGTAGACTCTCTCAGATCCTTGGTATGGTAGTTGTCCATCATCACCCCCACTTTAGTTGTCTGGGTTGAGATTAATGTACTGGAGAGTAGGTGTTCCAACTCTGATGAGATTCAGGGCCCAGCTTATACATGGACAGCCCAAAGATTTAAGTCTCTTGGACATACACCTACCAACTCCAATACTAGTTATATGTTAAAATAGAAGGACAGAAGATCCATGTGTACTTAAACCACAACAGACTCCAACTCTGTCACATTGGGGAGCATATATTCCAAAGTAGTGCCCAGTGGCAAGGCACCAAACTCCTGAGGTATCTGACTGGCCTATAGTGTCTGGATGTCTCCAGATCCCTCAGGAGCCCTGCTATTTGGGGCAGTATCTGCTTTGGTAGTCACAGAGATCCTGCTGAGATGTGCATAAGTGTAAACTCTGGAATGACCTCCTGACTCACTTTGAAGTCTTTTAGCCGTATAAACTCATTTGTCTTTACCATTTCCACCTTTTGGTCAAGGTATTTTTTTCCAGTTGCATTGCTAACTGGGGCTTGGTAGTAATCCCTTGGTGCCAGGGAGACTCATCCTTGAGAGTCATGTTCCACACCAGGGGGAAGGTAATGCATTTATATGCTGAGTTTGCTTTAGAGAGAGGCCACATTTGAGTAACAAGGAGGTCCTCAGAGGTAATCCTTAGGCACCCTATAATACTAAGCTAAGTTTCAATTTCAACACTAAAGGTTCATAAGAACAGTCATCAATATCAAGGGCCAATCAATGGACCATCCTCCTTCACTAGTCACTGGCCCTGTTCCATTAGAGAATGTGGCAGAGCTCCCAAGGATTGGAATTTGATATTTTTATGGTTATTGTGTGAAACTCCACCCAAATTGACATGCCCCCTGAACACTTGAATACATTTATAAGCCTTATAGATATGCCCTAGGTTAACCTCCTCCTATGCATCCACCATCACTTACACCCCACACCAATGAGACTCTCCTGTCATAGTTGTAACACTTCTGTGATCCTAAACATCTTCAAATATGAAGCCAACAAAATAACCAAATACAGTTAATAAGAAAAAGGAATAATAATGATAATTTTGAAAATAAGAAGTAAAATACAAAAATTAAAATATATAGATAATAAAAATAATGAAAAAATATATTTTTTAAAATTTTGATGTGTCTTTCAACACTGTAATATCTGTTGTATTGTGTGTACTGTGGTATTTTCTTCCTTTTATTCCCCCATATCCTAATTTTATCATTTTGTCTTCAAAGAAGTTTTAGTTTTCAGAAAAGTCACATATAGAATATAGGGGATTCCCATGTATCCAACATCCTCCCCCTTTTCCACTTTCCTCTATAAATAACATTTTACATGTAGATGGTATATTTGTTACAAATGATGTACAAATATTGAAACATTGTTACTAATTCTCCTCAATGATTTACATTCTTGTTTACATTTTGCACCATACACTTTTATACATTTTGATGAAATTTAAAGTGGGCTACATCCATCATTACAAGGTCATTTATTATATTTACATTACCCCCCAAATGCCCCATGTTCCATCTCTTCCATTCCTCCCTCCCCTTCTACTCAGTACCTGTGGCAAACCACCAAGCTTCACTCCTTGTAGAAAATTATTCATAGTTACTTGCAACAAAATTGAGGGCTTGACATACTGGTCTATCCTCCCCTATGCTCTCGAGAGACTCCCACCCCTCTATTTGAGAAGGTAGGATCCCCAAGATGTGAGTCCCACAGCTTCCTGCTCATTATGTGGGTCTCCACCCAATGATCCAAATTATTCTGACAAGATAAGCACTCACACACACTCTAGAGGCTTGCCTCAGGTGCACACTGTCCCAAAAGTCCCCAACATCCAACACCCTAAACTAATAGCCTTGCCCTGCCATATTTGCCAAAGATATATTCCCATCATTGTTGTTTCAAACACATACTGCATATCCCCAGTTCACTGGCTCGCTCCCACAACCATCCCCCAGTTCTGTAGACAGCCCAACTCACCCTGTCCACACTCCCTCCTCACAAACTAGCACTGCCCAACCTAATGGGATCACTGCACCACTAGTCATGCAGGTCCACTGAACAGCTACACCTTTCTACCTTATAGATTTTGCCCATATGGGCATTGGCTCACAACCTAATTCTCCCTTTCTGTCTCCTGTAAACCTATCTCCCAGAAAGTAGCTCTGTGAGTCTGCTCAATTTGCTTAATTCATATCAGTGAGGACATGTAATATTTGTCCTTCAGTAACTGACTTGCTTCACTCAACAAAGTCATTAAGAGATATCCATGTTATCCCATCTGTTAATGTGGCATTCCTTCTTACAGCTGAATAATATTCCACTGTATGTATATACCACAATTTGTTTATCCATTCATCTGTTTATGAATATTTGGGTTCTTTACAGCTTTTGGCAATGGAGAATAATCACCCTATGAACAGTGGTGTGCATATATCTGTTTGTGTCCCTGCTTTCAATTCTCCTGGGCATATACCCAGCAGTGAGATTGCTGGATCATATGGCACTTCTATAGTTAGGTTCCTGAGGAACTGCCAAACTGTCCTCCACAATGGCTGCAACCATTCTACATTCCCACCAGCAGTGGATAAGTGTTCCCATTCCTCCACATCCTCTCCAACAGTTGGAGTCCTCTGGTTTTTTAATAGCCACCAGTCTAATGAATGCAAGATGGCATCTCATTGCAGTCTTGACTTGCATTTCCCTAATAGGCAGTGATGTTGAGCATCTTTTAATGTGCTTTTTAGCAAATTGTATTTCTTCTTTCAAGAAGTGTATTCAAATCACTTGCCCATTTTTTTAAATGGGTTGTCTGTCTTTTAATTTTTGAGGTGTAGGATTCCTTTATATATGCTGGATATTAGACCTCTATAAGTTATATGGTTACCCAATATTTTCTCCCAATGAGTAGGCTGCCTTTTTACTTTCTTGAGAATCTCCTTTGAGGGGCAATTTTTTCAATTTTGAGGAGGTCCCATTTATCTATTTTTTCTTTCATTGCTTTGGTTGTAAAATTCAGGAAAGCTTTTCCAAATATAAGATCCTGTAGATGCTTCCCTACATTTTCTTTTAAGATCTTTATGGTCTTGGCTCTTATATTTAGATCTTTGATCCATCTTGAGTTAATTTTTGTATAAGGTGTGAGATGGTGTTCCTCTATCATTCTTTTGGATATGGATGTCCAGTTCTCCATGCAACATTCATTGAAGATGTCTTTCTCTCCTACTTGAATGAGATTGGTGACCTTCTCAAATATCAGTTGACTGTATGTGAGGATCTATATCAGAACTCTTAATTAGGTTCTATTGGTCAGTACGTTTATCCTTGTGACAATACCATGCAATTTTGACCATTGTAGCTTCATAGTACATTTTAAACTCAGTACTCTGATTCCTTGAATTTTTTTTTCTTTTTCTTTTTCAATATATCTTTGCCTTTTCAGTGCCCCTTGCCCTTCTAAATAAATTTCATATTTAACTTTTCCAATTCAGTAAAAAAGTGCTGTGGTAATTTTTATTGGAATTGTGTTAAATCTGTAAATCCATTGCGATAGAATAGACATCTTAATAATATTTAGTCTTCCTATCCATTGACAGGGAATGTTCTTCCATTTATTTAGGTGTTCTTTGATACTTTAACAGTGTTCTGTAGTTTTCTGTGTACAAGTCATTTACATATTTAATTAAATTCATTCCTAGATATCTGGTTCTTTTAGTTGTTATTTTAAATGTTTTTTTTTCCCCTTGATTTCCTCATCAGATTGCTCATTACTGGTGTACAGAATGCTACTGATTTTTGCACATTGATCTTATAACCTGCCAATTTACCAAATCATTTATAAATTCTAGAAAATTTGTTGTAGAATTCTCAGGGCTTTCTATGTATAGGATTACATCATCTGCAAATAGTGAAATATATACTTTTTTCTTTACAGTGAGGACACCTTTTATATCTTTTACTTGTCTAAGTGCTCAACCAAGTATTTCTAACACAATGTTAAGTAAGAGTGTTGAACATGGTCATCCTTGTCTTGTTCCTGAATTTGAGGGAAAGATTTTGGGATTTCATTATTGAATACTATGTTACTTGTTCATTTTTCAAATATACCCTTTATCATGTTGAGGAAGTTTCCTTCTATTCCTATATTTTGAAGTGTTTCTATCAAGAAAGAGTGCCATATTTTTTCAAATGCTTTTTCTGCATCTATGGAGATGATCATGTGTTTTTTTTCTTTTGATTTGTTTTTGTAGTATATTACATTGATTGATTTTTTTTATTTTGGACCATCATTGCTTACCAGGGATGAACCCCACTTGTTCATGGTGTATAATTCCTTTGATGTGTTGTTGAATATGATTAGCAAGTATTTTGCTGAGGATTTTAGCATCTAGGTTCATTAGAGTGTTTGGTCTATAGTTTTCCTTTCTCATGGCATCTTTGTTTGGCTTTGGTATTAGGGTAATGTTGGGATCATAGAATGAGTTAGGCAATGTTCCTTCTATTTCTGTTTTTTGGAAGAGCTTAAGCAGGTTTGGTGTTAGCTCTTTCTGGAATGTTTGGTAGAATTCACCTGTGAAGCCATTTGGTCCTGGGCTCTTCTTAGTTGGGAGGTTTTTGATGACTAATTCTATCTCATTACTTGTGATTAGTCCATTGGGTTCAACATTTTCTTGCTTTTGTTGAAGAATTTGGGAGAGGGTATAAGGAAGCAAAGGTCTGTTATAGATTGAATGCTGTCACCATCTTTTACCTTTTCCTTCTTGTAATTTTCTCCTTCTTCCCCTTCTTCTTTGTCTACATCTACTTTTACTTCTAATTTTCTCTGCCATTTCCTTCCTTTCCTCTTTCACTTCCTTCATCTCTTTCTCTATATACTTCTTTTTTTTTAAATCTTCTTCTTATTGATTACCAAGGTTAAAACCCTGCAAATTCTACATGCGTCACTCAACTGAATAAGTTCTCAAATGTAATAGAAACCAGTTCTCCCTTACTTCTTCTTTTTTTTTTTAAGATTTTATTTATTTATTCATTTATCCCCCCCTTGCTGCTTGTGCTCGCTGGGTCAGCTAACCAAGCCGTGCGGGTGGGCTTGCCTTCACCAGGAGGCCCCGGGAACCGAACCCAGGGCCTCCCATATGGTAAATGGGAGCCCTACTGATTGAGCCACAGCCACTTCCCTCTCCCTTACTTCTTAAATACATTCTTTCTCAGTTATTTCTGCCTCTGATTTAAGGAAGTACATTACTGCTTCATGATATATGGTCAGGAGACCAGATAATCAGTGAGCAAAGTGAAAATATCAGTTTGTTCTTTCATTCTATGTATTGCTTGCTTTTAAACAAATACTCTGTTATCAGGGAACTTAAATTTGAATGCTGGTTCACTCATAATAGTTATGTGATCTTGACAAGTTACTTAAAGTATATTTGTCTCTGTTTTCTCATATGTGATCTGTGATGATAGGTAATACTTGGCTCACCTCTTGGAGTTTGTTATGAGGATGTAGTAAGTTAGTATATGTAAAATATTTATTTATTGCCCAGTAATGAATAAGCTGCAAGAAAAGTGCTAACTATGGCTATAACTACTATTTCTCTATTGACATTTCCATTCACTCAAAAACTACACAGTATTTACAACCCAAAACTTTCTAAAAAGTTTCAAAAAACCTTAAATAAAATTAGAAAATCTCTCAGAGACCTTGAGCTTCTTTGTCCAAAGCTACTCTCACTAGCCATTATGGTCACATGGTATCTCAGGGACACATCAGTTGTCTCCCTACTAACTGGGACTGGAGGCATATGCATTTAGGGATTTAGCCTCCAATACTAACTTTACCCTACTGCATGCAGATCTGAGAAAATATTGGAAGGGACTCCTGTGCTGTACCCAGTCCTATTACCAACAGGTTAAGGCTTTCTTACCACAAATCATCTTCTTAAACAGCCTCTTCATTACCTTTAACAGGATATTTTGTTTTTTGGAAAACACATCAGAAAAAATCTCTCCCTGATCCTCCATGCAAGAGACCTTACCAGATACTATTAAGAAAAAAAAAAAAAAAAAAAAAAAAAAGCACAATAAAGCTCCAGCAAGTCAATCCTTAGGTTCATGTTTACCAACCAAAGAAGCAATTCAGGATTTCACACAATAGAAAGGCTCCTCCAATAAGGGACTTCAAACTGAGGATTCACAGAGATGCTCTCAAAGCTGACACTCTTTGGTGCACAAAGCTACCCCAAGACATTTGGAACAGGTATATGACAACAGAAAATAAGCAGTTTCCACCCAAATGTTGTTCCAAGACCCTTATTTAATTCCTGTGTTTTTAAAATCTGTTTATTTATAATTATTCCTCTAATTTTCTATAACCTGCTCTTGTCATCCACCCACAGTGGCCCTTTTATTTTTTCTTCCCTCATTATTATAATTGTTATGTCAGCATATTCTTATTCTAATTTCACTCAGATTATCCCTAAGAGTTGTCACTCTCCTCAATCTTACTGACTACATGATATGCAATCCATCAACATGCCTCATGATAAAAACTTTTGGGCAATTCTGATTTCATCAAATAACACCACTTATACAATATGGATAAGTGACCTTAAACAATTCAACCTCTGACTTTGTTAGCATCTCTCTTTTCCAGAAAAACAACAATTTTTAAAATAATCTATTGATCAGATCTGTATTACCATAATCTTTTGAGCAAAGTAGTACTTTATATCATAACATTGGACATCCTTATTCTAAAAGTAATAGTACCATTCTACTACAACAGAATTCCCCGCTTGTTTTTCAGCCTCTATATTCCCGAGCCACATATCATTTTACTGGCACCTTTATCTCCCTACTTTTCTCCTTTTCCATCCTTACCATCTTTTCTACATTTCCATCAGGATCTACAAAACTTTATGTACTCCCCTTAAATAGAGTTATTACTCTATATATCTTTTGGTCCTTCCAAAGCTATTCCAAGCTGCTGCCTCAGATAGTTTTTGTGTTTTTACTACTTATCAAGGCATTTTATAAGTAATAAAAATTATCTGGGTAGGAACATATAATTGACACAGATGTTGTAATAATAAACTCTACTTCATAACAAAATATACATGAATTAATGAAAACGTAAATATCAAAAGGCTTATTTCTTCAAAAGCAATTCTAACCACAGAACTTGAAATACAATGAGATGAGGTTTCTAATAATTTAAGAAAAATATCATTCCAAATATAGTTCAAAGATCTAATAAAGTACACTGCTGAATATTAAGTTATTGTTTATTCAATCATATAAAGATTGATTTAGACATAGACTCATGAGATTATATCACATTATTAGAACCTTTTATAAATACATGTTAAAAACAGTCATGTTCAAAAATGTATGCCTAAAATATTTCTTCTTGATCAACAAAAAAATCAATATGACTCTAAACAAACAATGGTATCTTCTACTGTAATCACTTTCTCATTCTTTGCTTCCTCTGTCATGCTTTTTCATTTTTTCATGAACAATTTATTGTTCATCAATTGGAAAACAAATTCTAAACCAGAAAGCCATTGTAGAAAGTCATTCATGACCAATGCAGTGATGAAAAGAATGACTCATATTGAGTATGAACCTGGGATACCACACCGGAGTTAGGCTAGTTCTCAGCTACTTTGCCCCACCTGCTTGCTTGGGAGCATTAGTATAATCTGTCTATCTTATCAATACAAAAATACTGAAATATTAAAGATATATTAAAATTTGTTTTTTTAGTTTCTTTCACAATCTCTGAATTTCTTTGTTGAAATGGATTGTGCTTAACTGAATTTCAAATTCAGTCCTGTATTTGAATACTTAAATATAATAGCATATATAAAAAGTTTAGTTCTATCAAATTAAATCTGATTAAATTATTTATCATATGCATAAGAAAAGATATCAGCAATCTTAACTCTGTATATTGATAGTGGAATATATATTGATAAAAATAATCTTAAAAGGATACATTAAAAATAAATTTGTTTATTCAATCATGAATAAACAAATCTAGAGTTAATCAATCATGGATCAGCAGAAGGTCACACACAAAGTTGTTAATTGTGGTGATGCATCTAGAATTCAGAGTTAGGAAGTAACTGAATGTTACTTTAATAATACAGAAAAATGCACTTATTTAATAGGGGTAGATAAAGATTATAGCAATATCTTATTACTATTATGTTGTGGAGAAGGAAGCAAATAATTGGTATATATATAGTAAAATAAATAGATACCAAAATCATAGCTAAAAGAGGACATTAGATATCAAAATGGCATGTATAGTGCTCGCTTCGGCAGCACATATACTAAAATTGGAACAATACAGAGAAGATTAGCATGGCCCCTGCGCAAGGATGACATGCTAATTCGTGAAGCGTTCCATATTTTTTAAAAAATAAAAAATAAAAAAATAAAAATAAAAAAATGACATGTATAACCTATTAAAACATATTATATTTGTTATATAAAGATTATGCTTTTCTAAGGACATAAATCAACCTTTGAACAGGTTCCTATATAAGAAGGAGAATTGAAGTAGAATTGGGAATGAAAACAGTTAATGATTATGCAATAAGGAATTCAGGTAAGATTAACTCAATTTTGTTGTGAAAAGAAATAAAAGTAAGAGCAACACATATTCATAATTTGTATTCTTTCTGAATCTTTAAAAGCACTATAGGACATGTGAAAGAAATCTACTTTCATCCTCAGATATAAAACTTGGCAGATTCCCATGTTGCCCACCTCCCGTGTAATATTTTGGGTAATCTAAGCACCTCTTAAAATATATGTATATATATATATATAAATAACATTTTTGTAAGCAAATACACATATATGCATATATATTTATATATCATTTTGCAAATGTTTGTATGTATTGTGAGAATTTTGATTTCTACCCACAATAAAAATAAATAAAAAATTAAAAAAAAAACTTGGCAGAATATTGTATAATTATTGGGAGATTAAGGTGTGTATACGACAAATAATATATTTAACTCATGGTGTTTGATAGGGGATAGTACAAAGTAATACAAGAAAGCAGAGAAATTGTATGTAAAATAATATTTCTCAATAAGGAAATCAACGGTACCCTGGATAATTAACAAAGGCCCAGTGGCATAATTTCCTGGTCTCAGATGCATTCAAGCTCCCAGCGTTGTGACCGAAATAGGGGAGACACTCATAAATTCCTCTCATCTTCAGTGAGGCTAGCAAACACATAGGGGAGCAATAATACATTACTCATTTGAGGACAGAGCCATAATATCCATGATTATCAGATTAGCTCCAGTGACAATTCTTAACTCATGTTTTCTATTTAAATTGTGGGAATGACAATAGTACCACTTCAAGGTTCAGCACATTATTTTACACATATTAATATTCTCATTTTATAGAATGCTTTCTGTAGAAACTTGGTATTTTTAGCAGCAATATGCTTTTTGAAGAAGGCAAGCAATCTGTTTCAAATTTTTATGGTTACTATATTGATATAAGAAATTTAAATAATGAAAATTCTGGATGAGAAAAGAGTAAGTATTGTCTGAAATCCTCAACTAAAACATGATCTCAGCAAAGATGGTGATGGTCAAGTCAAGGTTATTGATATGCATTATTTCCTTAAATGCTTAATTTCTTTGAAAATTTTAACTTATTGTATATAATACATTATAAGGTACCTAATTCTGACTGATTTTGATGTCTTTCCTTATTTTCAGTTTGATGTCTTCCCTTATTTTTAGAAATATATATTTCTTCTTATGCACTCTCTCTCTCCATTCTTGTGGTAGTACTTGTATATATATATGTATAGTATACCATTTGATATTGTCCCAGTGTTCTTGGATAGTTTTTCTTATACTTTATTTTTTCTTTAAAATTAGTTCCTGTTTCTTTAATTCTCTTGACTTATCAGGTTCACTGACTCTTTCTTCATCTGTATTTACTCTACTGATGATCCTGTTGATGCAATTTTTTTCTTATATTCCTTAGGTTGTGCATGTGCTTTCTAAAAGTTCTGTTTCTAGTATTTCATTGGACACTACCTGATAGTTTCCATCCCTATCATGCAGTTTCTCATTGTAACTGATCACATTGTCTATCTTCTCCACTAGATCTTTTACCTAGCAATTGTCAATGTTCTCTAGTCAAAAACCACCAAGAATGCTTGTGGATGAGCAATTTGATTTTATTATTCATGGCAGTTGGCAAGAACACGTGCCATGGGGAAATGTACCATTTCTAAGAGGGTTTTAGAAAGAATCTATAATAAGATTTAGTTATTGGTATTGTAACTAGGAAGAGGGTATAAAGAGCATTAATTTGGATGTTGTCAGATAGCAGGAGCAATTCTATAATTGAGTATCTCAATAAATTGTATCTGTCATTTGGCAGACTAATGTAAGTATAAAGCTATAATTGATAAAGTAAAAGCAGTTCCTAATCTAGTAAGAAAGGATTAGGAGGATATTTGGTATTTCACAGATCACACAGTGAACTTATCTGAAGATATCCCAGACTAGTCTTTCTCATGAGCACTTGGTAGAGACCAGCAGAAAAGATATTGACAGTGAATGCAAACCCTTTAATTTGTGGCTCCCTGTTTTCCCAATGGCACTCTAGCTTAGACTTGGCTTTAACATTTCAGTAAAATTTATTTTTGTTATTCCTGTCTTCTTGTGCACTGGACAAATCTTTCTCCCAACCTCTGTCAAAGGTGAAACAGTTCATTTGTCTCATCTCCACTTTGAGTGGCTTGACCTTACTTGTTATTCAATTTCTTGGATATTTCCATCCTTTTCTTTCAGGTTGGCTCATTAAAATCTAGGATTTTGTAGTTTAGCAACTTTTTAAAACAATTTTTTCTGACATTATACTATCCATCCAAAGTGTAGAATCAATGGCACTCAGTATAATAACAGAGTTGTACATTTATCACCACAATCAATTTTAGAACATTTTCATTATTCCAAAAAGAAAAAAATTCATATCCCTTATACCCCCATTATTGACCCTTAAAATTGGTATTTTTTTGTAATAATAAACTTTAATTTTTTAGAGAATTGTTTATTTAGAGAAAAATTACACCAAATATAGGGAATTCCCAAATGGCTTCCCCCAATACCCAGACACATGATTTCCACTATTATTCACACCTTACATTAGTATAGTACATTTGTTACAATTGATGAACAATTATTAAGCATTGCTTCTAACCAAACTCTATAGTTTTGTTCACATTTTGTGCTATACAGTTTTCTAGGCTTTGACAAATGTATAATGTCATGTGTCCATTATTGCAGTTCAATTACCAATCAATTTTCCTGAACTAAAAAATCCCTGTATTCCACCTATTGATTCCTCCCCCTCTCTTCTGCACGTCTGGCAACTACTATCTTTTTATCAGTGTTACAAGATCTTCTTTTAACACAAGACAATAAATACAATAACAGTGAATCTCCATTTGTCTGTGGTTACACTATGCCCTTATATTTGTTCATTTCTTAATCTTAAGGGGTTTGGAATGGTGTCCACTTTGACAGCTTCAGGCCATGAAGTGTCTTAGATATTATGGGGCATATGGAAGGAATTGTTTAGCTTGCAGTTATAGATACTCCTTGAGCTTTGAGATGGAACTTGTCCATTACCATCATTTTGTTGGTTTTCCAGGGAAAGTCAGAATTGGAGTGTAAGAGTTGGCTGCAACTCTGCTGTGATTCAGTGCTCATTAATCATATGAACAATCCAAAGATTTAAGTATCTTAGAGAAATATTTAATGGGTATATTGATAGTAACAAATTTAAATGAAAGGATTAGAAGAATCATGAGTACAGGAATTATAAACTAGTATAACTATGTTTTATTGAGGAAATAGGTTATTATATATTCCCAAATCAGGCCCACTGAGGGGGTGTTGATTTCATGAGACTATGTGACTTGCCTTTCATATCTGGATCTCCCTAGAACCCACAGGAACACTCTTGCTTGAGGCTTTGTTTACTGCACCAGTTAGTAGTCTGCTTGAGACCTGCATAATCATAAACTCCAGAATGACCTCCAAACTTGCAATCTCTTAGCCATAAAATGTGTTTTTTATTGCATGTTCCCCCTTTTGGCCAAGCTTTTTTTCCCCAAATATATCACTGGTTAGCACTCAGCAATAATTCCTCAGTGCCAGAGAGAATCATCCCAGGGAATCATGCCTCACATCAGGAGAAAGGTAGTAGGCTCATTTGCTATCTTTGACTAAGAAAGAGACCACATTTGAGTAATAAAGAGGTTTTCAGGAAGTAATTCTTAAGCATTAATTAAAATTAGTCCAGAGGATTGTGGGAAGATGGTGATCACCTAACAAGCAGAGCTGAATGCTCTCACAAAAACAATAGAGAAAGAACCAAAAGCTGTCTGAAAGATCTGATTTGGGAGTCAGCAGATCAGGATAGTGCTACACAACTCCCAGGAGGGTGGGGGACAGAGAGATGAAGAAGCTGAAATAACAAATGTCAGTTACCAAGCCTCTATGGTGGCTGGGAAGGGCTCATTTCCCTCACTTTCAAGATATTAAGCTGCAGTAAAACCCCTGGTGCACTGCAGCCAACTGAGAGGGGAGCAGACAACTTCTTCCCTGTCAGCTGTTTCAAGAGAAAAGGGAAAGGAGGTCAGGGTGCTTTTCTTCAGCAAATTCAGCCAGCAAAGCAAGCTTTGAATCTCTGATCAGGAGATTAAACACAGGGACACAGGAAAGTGGAAATTGAAACACCTCTGAGGAAAAGTGTGCTGACTAATGCCACCTGCTGACCAATCAGGAAATTGCATGGACAAAAACTTCATGCTTTCTGTGTCTAACCCCTGGGAGAAATCTGTGCCCCACTACTGAGTCCATAGCCTGATTTTGTAAACTTAAGCTAGCAATTTTAAAAACTGAAAATATATTGAACCAAATACCAAAGAAGAGCTGAGAAAAAAAAAATAGGCAAGAGAGAGAAATTAGCCATCAGAGTAATTTTTCCAAAATATTCAGATACCTAAACATCAACATAAATTGCAGTCTATACTAGGAAACAGTAAGAGATGGTCCAGACAAATAAACAAACAAACAAACATATCCTGAAGAGATACAGTATTAAGGCAACTAATCAGTGATAATCACACAATGCTCCTAAATCACGTCAAAGAACTTAAAGAAAATATGACTACAGAAGTAAAGGACATTAAGAAGACATGGGGTGAGCATAAAGAATAGTTTGAAAGACTGCCAAGAAAAGTAACAGACCTTATGGGAATGAGAAATACAATGGATGAGATTAAAAATACATTAGAGGCACGTAAGAGCAGATTTGAATTGCTTAAAGACAGAATTAGTGATGTCAAAGACAGAACATCTGAACTGGAAAAGACAGGAGAACAGAAAGAGAAGAGAATGGAAAAAATGGAGAAAAATCTCAGAAAAAATGAATGTCAATGCAAAACACTCAAACATTCTCATTATCAGTGTCCCAGAAGGAGAAGAGAATGGAAAAGGGGCAGAAAGAATATTTGAGGAAATATTGACTGAGCAATTCCCAACCCTTATAAAGGACATAAATATCAATATCCAAGAAGGACGATGCACACCAAACAGAATAAATCTGAATAGACCTACCCCAAGACACCTACTATTCTGAATAACAAATATCAGTGATGAGGATTCTGAAGCAGCAAGAGTAAAGCAAAGCACCACAAACAAGGTAAACTTAATAAGTTTAAACTTAAGTGTTGACCTCCCATCAAAAACCATGGAAGAGAGAAGAAAGTGGTATGATGTATTTAAGGTACTGAAAGTGCAAAACCTGCCAACCAAGAATTCTGTATCTGACTAAGCTTTCCTTTGAAAATGAGTGTGAGTTCAATGCCGTCACAATAAACACCTAATTGAATATATTACCAAAAGATCAGATTTGCAAGAGATACTAAAGGGAGTGCTCCAGCCTGAAAGGAAAAGATAAGGGAGAGAGATTTGGAAAAAAGTTTATAAATGAAGATTAATTAGAAGGATAAACTAAACGAAAAAAAGATAGACAATAGAATGATATGACAACAGAGAGCCAAAGGACAAAATAGATGAAAAAAGTAATGCCTTTAGGATGAAGAACAAGACAACCAGCAAGATGGCAGCAGAATAAGGGGCTCTAGAATCAGGTCCTGTTACACGGCAGTTATTAATCATCCAGAGATATCTAAAACATTGTTTGGGGGCTGAAGGAGACCAGAAGTGTATCCTGCAACATCTTTAAAAGAATGGAAGGAGGAGACTGCCCATCTGCAAAGAAGATTCATAAGTAGAGCACTCCACACCTCCAGGCCATCCTCCACTGGAGTCACAAGCCACCTCAGGAGCTATTCTGTGCCTGGAATTGGAAGCTCCATTTCCCAAAAATGTGTGAGAAAGAGATGGTTGGGCACCAACTTCAGCTACTGATTAGTAAATTTGGTGGGCTAAAGTATAATCTTAAAAACATCTATTATTTGGACCTATCCAAGTCAGAAAAAGGCCAGTTAGCTGCCATCTTAACTCTACATCTAACATGAGCAGAAGCAGGGCTGAATGAAAAATCACAGTGCAGGTAGGCACTGGCTTCTTTCCATCTAGATCATATTGCAGCTCTATCCTAAGCCCCAGGCCCACCTCGTGCAGAGCAGAAGCTGTGGGGAGCTGCACCAGCCTCTCCAGGAAACCCCAGGCAGGAGCTATTCTGTGGCAGGAATTGGAAGTTCCATTTCCCAAAAACACGGGTGGAAGAGATGGTTGGCCACTAATTTCAGGTACTAATTAGTAAATTTGGCTGGCTAAGAACAGCTAAGGTTTAAACCTGTCCAAGTCAGAAAGAGGCTGGGAGCACCATTTTTACTCCACCCCCAGCATGAGGGGAAGCTGGGCTGACTGAAAATCACAGTGATGGTAGAGACTGGATTCTTTAATCCAGATTGGCCTGCATCCCTAGCCTAGGCTTCAACCCAACCTCTAGGAGGGAGGAAGATGGCAGGCCCTGCACTACCCTATCCAGGTAACTGCAGATACCATTTGCAGATACAGACTGAATAATTGGAAGTGTACCAGAGCAACTGCAGTTATCTTGGACCTGCACTGCATAGGTTGCTGTCCACACCTGCAGCACCATCCCCAATGCCAGGCAGGAGAGAAAGGGGCATGAAGCTTCATCAGTCTCTCTGGGCAACTACAGTCTAGGTTTCCATGAGTTGGATTATTCTACACAGCTGTGGCTCTGACCCTACTCCTGGCAAAGGAGAAAGTTAGGGGAAGGTTCCTTGGTTCTTGGGACAATGAGGGCAGCTTGAGAATCCACAGCTGATAGCACCAACTACATCCTTGGATCCTACTACACAATCAGCAAGGGAGAAAGGGCAGGAAGCCCTAAAGTAAAGAGAAAAACATCACCCAGAATAAATACTCTTATATCTGGCAAGATCGTCTTTCAAAAATGAGAGCAAGTTTAGAATATTCACAGATAACAGAAACTGAGAGAGTTTGTAACCAAGAGACCTGCTTTGCAGGAAATACTAAAGGGTGTGCTACAGCCTGAAAAGAAGACAGGAGAGAGATGACTGGAAGAGATTCTAGAATTGAAGATTATATCAATAAAAGTAACTAAAATTATCAAAAGAGTGGTGAAAATAACATATGACAGATAAAACACAAATATTCAGGAATAAACTTAACCAACAATGTAATGCACTTGTATTCAGAAAATTACAAGTCATTGTTAAAAGAAATTTCTAAAAAAGACCTAAATAATTGGAAGAACATTCCATGTTCATGGATTGGAAGACTAAACATCATTAAGATGTCAATTCTACTCAAATTGATGTACAGATTCAATGCAATCCCAATAAAAATACTACCAGCATTCTTTTTTTTTTTTTTTTTTTTTACCGGGAGGTACTGGAGATCAAACCCCAGTCTCTCCATATGGTGGACGGACGCCGAACCTCTTGAGCCACATCCGTTTCCGGGCAGCATTTTAAAAATAAATAGAAAATATGATTATCAAATTTATTTGGAAGGGTAAGAGGTCCTGAATAACCAGAAACATCTTAAAAAGGAAAAGTGAAGTTGGAGGACTCTCATTTCCAGACTTTAAGTTGTATTACCTAGCTACAGAGGTAAAAACAGCATGGCACTGGCACAAAGACAGACACATAAACCAATGGAACTGAAATGAAGTTTCAGAAACAGACCCTTACATCTATGGTCAAGGGATTTTTTATTTGCCTGTCAACATCCTCCCTCCCCTTAGCTCAGGCAGAACAGTCCATTCAACAAATGGTGCTGAGAAAACTGGATATCCATAGAAAAAGAAGGAAAGAGGACCCCTGTCTAATTTAATCTTATACAAAAATTAACTCAAAATGAATCAAAAACCTATATATAAAAACAAGAACCATAAAGCTTCTAGAAGAAAATATAGGAAAATATCTTCAATACCTGGTGGTAAGTGGTGGATTTTTAAAGGAGATAAGAGGAGAACTGAGAGGGACTACTGATATTTAATGTATGTAGAAGTTTTAATTAGCTTTACTGTAAAAGCATGGAAATGTACAGAGCTGATGGTAACACATTATAGTGAGTAACAGCTGGTTTATAAATAGGGATGTGGCTGAAATTGGTAGTCTTGAGATGTAAATGCCAACAGACAGA
This sequence comes from Tolypeutes matacus, assembly GCA_026826555.1. Lineage (NCBI taxonomy): Eukaryota > Metazoa > Chordata > Mammalia > Cingulata > Chlamyphoridae > Tolypeutes > Tolypeutes matacus. The sequence goes on from JAKSZT010054586.1 coordinate 330,937, forward strand.
AAGTTAGAAGATAATCTAAGGACTGAATAGCACAGTAAACCCAGATATGGATGAGAATTGTGGTTGATGATACAGGTGCAAGAGTGTCCTTTGCAAGCTAGAGTAGATGCAATCACTATTGCAGGTGGAGTGAATGTGGATAAGCTTGGGAAAAATACAACTGGAGTGACCTATGGACTGTGGTTAACAGTAATAATATAATATTTTTGCATCTATGCCAAAGATGTACTGTGTTAATAATGGGGGAGTATGGAAAATGTGTGCCAAATGTATGCTATGGACCTGGTAATAATTGGATATTATCTTATCATCCATAACAAATGTTCCCCTGTGGTGTGGTATGTTGATAGAGGGGTGATGTTTGGGAATTCTGCACATGTGCATGATTGCTTTGTAAGTTTAAAACTTCTATCATAAAAATATATTTTAAAAATAATAATAGGGTGGGTTGTGGGAAAATACAAAAATGTAAGATAAGGACTATAATTAGTACTAAGATTTTGACAATATTCTTTCATAATTTGTAACAAATTTCTCACAACAATGTTGTGGAGGGTGGATGTATGGGACCCCTGTATGATGTTATGAATGTTTGCTTTGTAAGTTCACAACTTTTACTATACACTTAATGTTTGGGTATGTTCATGTATAAATGACATAAAAAATAATAATAGAGTAATGTAGCCATTGGCCAATTTAATGTAATTATGAATTCCAAAAATATAATTGTATCATGCTTGTAAACTAATCTGTTAATCTGGGCATGATTAAGTTATGATTAGGGCATTGACTGGGCCACATCAGTAGGGCATTGAGCCCCACCCCTTGGTGGGTGGGGGAATCAAATATTAAAGGCAAGGCAAAGGACAGAGGAAGCAGTTTTTGAGAAGCAGTTTTGATATTGTAGAGAAGGTCCCAAGAGAAGAGAAGCAAGCCGTTCACCTGATCGTCTACAGCTGACCTTGTGGAGGAAACAGGAGCTATGCCTGGAGAGAAACGCAACCCCAGGAAGAGAGGAACCCAAGAAGCCTGATCCCTGGCAGTCGGGAGCTGTCTTGCTCCAAAATGTGGCAATGGACTTTGGTGAGAGAAGAAACTTATGCTTTCTGGCCTGGTATCTGTGGACTTCTACTCCAAATAAATACCCTTTATAAAGACCAACCCATTTTTGGTATTTCACATTAGCACCTCTTTGGCTGACTAATACAGAATTTGGTACCCAGGAGTGGGGAAGTGCTTTTGCATATACCAAAATGTTGGAATGGTTTTATAAATGGGTAAGGAGTATTTTTTGGAGGAATTGTGAAATGCTTGATGGAAAAGGCCTAGATCACTTTGAAGAGACTGTTGATAGTAATATGGATGCTAAAGAGACTCTCTATGATGCCTTAGAAGTAAATGATGAAACTTTTATTGGAAACTGGAGGAAAGGCAATCCATGTTTTAAAGTTGCAGAGAACTTAGCAAGATTAACTCCTGGTGTTTTTGGAAGACAGAACTTGAAAATGGCAAACCAGAGCATTTAGCTGAAGAATTTTCCAAGGTAAACTCAGAGAATGTGGCTTGGCTTCTCCTTGCAGCTTATAGCAAAATACTAGATGAGCGAAATACACTAAGGACTGAACTTTTGGGCACAAAGAAAACAGAAACTGATTCCAGAACTTCCAAGTTTCTGGAAATCAAATTCCCAGATGAAAATGCCCTATTTGAAGACTTTACTAAACTTGGAATTTGTAAATCAGAATTGAAGATGCAGTTATCTTGGAAAGACTTGTGGAAAGTCATACTGTCTGATGGGTTGGACCCCTGCTTCCTGCATGCTAAAACAACAAAGTTTTTGAGAGAGCTGCATGAACAAAAAGGGACATGGAAAGGAGAGATTGAAGGAGAAACAGCTTTAAGAAGAAAATCATGGAAGCAGAGATCTGGGATTAAGATATCTCCTTGGGTCAACAGAGGAGCCCCACCCTATGTACAGAGAGGGTGAGTTTTCCCCAGCAGTTGAAGAGAGTGGATGTCCCCACCCAATGTTCTGGGGGAGTTTTGCCACCCCAGGGTGCAGGGAGGGTGGTGCACATTCCTCAAAGATTAGGGCAGTTAAGGTCAACACCCCATAGGTCTAAGAGGGGTATACTTGTCCCCCACAGATTAGAGAAGGCCAGGTGGTCAGCCCATTGCTCTGAGAGGGTTGCACCTGTATGTCAAAGGTTAGGAAAGGCCAGGTGGTCAACTCTTTGCTCTGAGAGGGCCAAAGGTTAGGGGGAATGTTGTCTTCACCTCACTGTACTAGGGGGACTAAGACTCTAACCCAAAGATTGGGTAAGGTGTGGCAATCACCTCAACACTCTTTGGTGGTTAGGTCTGGAGCTTGGTCAACACCCAGATGCTTGATGAGGTTGGAACAAAGAAAATAGACATTGGGCAAGCCTGTGGAAAGGGTGGGTTCCTATGTGGTGTCAAGGAGAAGAAACTATCGTCTTAAGAAGGACTCAGACTTTAAAATTGAATGAAGGATGCCTTGCAAGTTTACTGAACTGTAAAGGATCCATGACTCATGTTTAACATACCAATTTCTCCTTATGATAATTAAAAATGTTTATCCTTTGTCTTTCCATTTGTGTATTGGAAGCAGTTAAATGGCTTTGTAAGTTTCAGAGGTCTATAGCAGACAGGACTTTGCCTCAAGATGAACTGTATTTCTTTAAAATGATTATGATAGTGTAGTTGAATTGTTACTTGATTTAAGGTTTTTTGAATATTGTAATGTATTCTTGGAATTCAGAGGGTGGAGTGTAGCCATTGGCCAATTTAATGTAATTATGAATTCCAAAAATATAATTGGATCATGCTTGTAAACTGATCTGTTAATCTGGGCATGATAAAGTTATGATTAGCACCCCTTTGTCTGACTAATACAGATAGCTTAGGGGAAAATACTTTGGATAGTAGTAATATTTTGAGGATGCTATTTAATCATTAGTTAAAAATGTTTAACAACATTGCAAGGTATTGGTGGTTTTGTGTGATATTAGAGCCCTATTTGATGTTATGTATATTTGTTTTGTAAGTTCACAAGTATTGTTATACACTTATTGTTTATGTATGTTCATGTATGAGTGATATACTTCAATAAATTTTTTAAAAAGAAAAAAATGCCTTTATAGTAATAACACTAAAAGTTAATGTATTGAACTCTGCCATTAAAAGACAAGGATGGATAGAATGAATAAAAAAAATATGAGCCAACTATATGTTGTCTACAAGAGACCTACCTCAGATGTAAGTACATAACCAGGTTAAAATTGAAGGGTTGGAAAAATGTATTCCATGAAAATAGTAACCAAAAATAGTTGAAGTAGACCAGATAAATGTAAAATAACAAAATCATAGTACATAAACAACAATTACTCAATGCAACCTGCAAATTGTTCCTGTGATCAGTATTTTATAATTTTTTTTCATACAAAATAAACACTTGCTTATAATTGAGGAGGGCTAGAGAAGAGAAGTATTTTTGAATGCTTCATTTTTCTTTAACCCTTTCTTATTCATACTCTTTAATTAAAATAATTTATCTGGATGAATAATGATTTACCATGACTATTGTTGAACAAGTTTTTGATGTTTTTCTGCCTCATAAAACTATGAGTTGGCAAATTGTTACCTGAAATAATTCATTCTAATAAGATGTGAAGAATTCCTAAATAGAAATATGATTATCTAGAAAGAAGTATGGCTTAAATGGAAATTAAAGGACCAAACCAATAATTTATATCATTCTTAGAGATTATTATATCCAATAGTTAGAGTTGTAATATGAAAAATAGAATTATGTTATAATTGATTTTTATTATATTTGAATTATTATTTATATTTATAAATGTGTGTTGCTATGCTATTTTTTATAATTGATTATTTTAACTCTAAACTAGCTTTGCACTCTTGTTTAAAATATGTAATTTCTTTCAATCTATTTTACTATTTATTTTATAATTACAATAAAGGACTTCTTGACAGCTTAAAAAATAGGTTAAATTTCATTTTTAAAGGAATAAGGTTCATATTCCTTTAAGATAGAGGGTTTGGCATATTTGCCTGTTTTTTGTTGTCGTTGTTTTGTTTTCCAGTTTTAATCCATATATATTAGTCAGCCAAAGGGCTGCTGATGCCAAGTACAAGAATTCTGTTGGCTTTTATAAAAGGTATTTATTTGGGGTAGAAGCTTACAGTCACAAGGCCCTAAAGAGTCCAATTTAAGGTACAATATGAGGTATTTTCTCACTCAAAGTCATTTGCCACATGTTGATCCAATATGGCAGGTGATATCTGTGAGAGTTCAGCCTCTCTCTTCCTCTTAAAGTTCCATGGGTCCAGCCTTTCACAATCTGAGTTGTAGGCTGAAGGGCTTGTCTCTTTCCCAAGGTCAGGTGGTCAGTACTCTGGCCTCTTCAGCTGCAAACTATCAAGTGAATGGCTCTGCTCTCTCCCTGGGGCTCCAGGTTCCAAAACACAACTCTCTGTGTTCTTTTCTGTGTATTTACTTCTGTGTGAGGGTATGTTTTATCCCCACTAAGGAGCTGGGGACTCAACCCTGCACATCTTAATGACATGGTCAAATAAAAGCCCTAATATTGATTTATTAAAGTAAAAGTGAAATCTCTGAATCTAAGGCAATCTAATATGCCCAGAGGAACAGACCAGTTTACAAACACAATCCAATATCTACTTTTGGAATTCATAAACAATACCAAACTGCCACACCATCCCAAACAGCAAAATTCAGAAAGTATCTACCCACTGGAAGAATGGTTTTATAATAAAACATTTTAAGTCATCCTTTCTTCAATATCCAAGGTGTGCTCTTTTATGTTTATCACATTTTAGAGCAAATTGATGCATGGAAATACTGTGTGTGAAGGACACATGACACATGCTATAGAAGTTTCCACTTTCTGGTATACCTCCCTGTCTGTTAAGGGGTGAGTTTTTTGGTTTGTTTCTTTCCCTGTTTTGATAGAAATTTATTGCAAAAGTTTTTCTTCTTTATAGCACATAGTTTTAAAAAATCCTTTCTTTCTTCCCACTTCATTTGGAAAAGTACACAATAGAAAAATTTTCCCCCCAGCTGTGATTACAACACTGAATGTTGAAGAATATCTGGTTTACTCAAAGTTCTTAGGTTATATAATTTGGCATTTACCAAGAAAGTTGAATGTCAAGTTCTATTACTCCCCAAAATGGCTAAAAGAAGGAAGGATTTAATCAGGACAGCTATTTATACAAAGCTGTCATTCTATGATGGAGCAAAACAGGCCTTCTCAAGCATCAATGATACTTAGAATTGTTGATCACAAATGCTGAAATTGGATTCCAGCCCTAAATAGAGAACATATTTCATAGAGAACCAGCAGAGTATAGAGATATATGAACAGAATAGAAAACTGTGAAGGCTCAGAGTAAAGAATCCCAAGAAATTTCAGTGCTATTTTGGTTTAATAAGCCAGTAGTATAGCAACTTAAAGACCTTGGCTGTGATGACACTAGAAAGTTTTTATGGAATTGCTGCAGGAAAACATGATTGGCAGATGGCATGCTCTGGCTCATTGTGCTAAGCAAGCAGCTCCAGTGCAAACTTTCCAGAGATACTTAAGCCTGCGGATTATAGCAGAGGTATTTCTCACCAGAAGAGAGTCTTTGGTGAAGATGCCTTAGGGAAATGTTTTTTGGCTTCCTCTTCAGGGATGGTTAGAAGGACCATCACACTATCTCCATCCTTCTAGTCAGCTGGGGTAGTTTTTTGCCATCAGCTGGAGAGAGATAACAACTCTGAAGATCTCATTAAAGTTCCTTTCAGGGATAGCTGGATAGAAGATAGCTTCAGTTTCTTATCAGGATAAAAAATAAACACCAAATAAACTGTCACAGACATGTCCTTTTTGTTCTCTTCTGGATCAAGTATTCTCAACAGGATGACAAGGTCCTAAATCCTATTATTGATGATGGGAAAGGTAATGTTTCTGTGGGCACATCACCATTGTACACATTGATATCCTTGCTCTAGGCAAGATGGTCTTCCAATTGTCTATTGAAAGGGCAATCTTACTAACAATCTTCATGATAAATTCTTGTGCCACCTTTGCAGCTCTGCCAAGCTCTGTGGTGCACTCTGGGGTAATATCCCAGGGCTGAGAGAAGAGAATGCCCCAGGTATCTCCTAGATAGTAATGAAAACTGAGTTTGCTGATGGTGATACTGTCCTCAAATTGGGGACTTTGTCCCTGAGAAGCAGACTTCCAGGCATTGTGGTGGTGGTGATGTAGGGGGATGAGGAGACACAGCTGTCACGGCCACCAGCCAGCTGGCTTTGGCAAAGTTGACCTGTTTTCTTATATATTCCAATATTTTTGCTATTTTATTTGAGAAAAAAAGCAAGGCTTCCCCAGGATTGGTGATTAATATTTTATTAGCTACTGTGTGGGCCTCTATCTATGGTAAAAACATACCAATGACAATGCAAATACATTCATATACCAAAGAAATATGTTTTAGGAAAAATTTTCCCTAAATATGACCCCACTCTCAACACCCTGTATTAGTATGATTTTGTTATAGATCCAGAAAGAACATTCTTATATTTGTATTCTTAACCACAGTCTTCAATCCAGATTTCAATGAGTTATTTAGTCATCTTTTATTCTCTAGCTTTTTTTTCTAGCATCATGTACAGCCCAAATGTCCCCTTTCAACCATGTTCACACTCACACTTCAGCACTATTAATTACACTCATTTCACTGCACCACCATGACCTCTCTCCATTTTGGAACCATTATAATCAACTTAATTATAAATTCTGCACAGATTAAGCACTAGCTCACCAATCTCTATTTCCCTTCAATCTCCTGGTAACCTTCTTTCTAAACTCTAACTTCATGCATCTGCTCACTCTCAGTGAGATCAAGCAATATTTATGCTTTTTGTGTCTGGCTTATTTTACTCAACATAAGGTCATTGAGGTTCATCCATGTTGTTGCATGCATCAGGACTTCATTATTATTTACAGCTGAATAATATGCTGTCATATGTATATACCACATATTCTTTTCCCATTTTTCTGTTGATGGACACCAGAGTTGTTTCCACCTTTTGGCAACTGGGATTGACAGACACCAGTACGTTCATTGGTGTGCATATATCTGTCTGTCTCCTTGCTTTCAATTAATCTGAGTATATACTTAGTAGTGGGATTGCCAGATGATATGGAAATTCTATACTTAGCTTCCTGAGGAACCACAAACCTGTCCTCCACAGTTCATTAGATTGATTGTAAATGTTTGGAAATGTTTTGAAGTGATGGCAACATATTATTGAGAATATAATTAACAACACTGATTCATGGATGTATTTATGGTTGAAAGGGGAAGTTCAGGGTCATATATGTCAATGAAGGAAAGCTAGAGGATATACTTGGGAATGTATGACATAATGAACCTCATTGTGAATGATGACTGTGGTTAATAGTACAAATAAAAGAATGTTCTTCCATGAACTATAACAAACATATTTCACTAGTACACAGTGTTAATAATAGGGTGGTATATAGGGAAAATACAACTAATGCAAACTATAAACCATAGTTAAGAGTATTTTTAAAAATATTTTTTCATCAATCATAACAAAACTTAGATTAAATCTAAGTTCTAGAAACACTTGTACAACCTACATTGATGAAAGAAGAAACAGAAGATTTCAATAGACCAATGATAAGTAATGTAATTGAATCTGACATCAATAACCTCCCAACCAAGAAAAGCCCAGGACCAGATGGCTTTACAGGTGAATTTTACCAATCATTCCAAAAAGAGCTAATATCAATCCTACTGAAACTTTTTCAAAAATTGCAAAAGCAGGAACATTTACCAAACTGTTTCTATGATGCTACAACACCCTAATACCAAAACTACATAAAGATATTACATGAAAAGAAAATTTAAGACCAATCTCTTTAATGAACTCAGATGAAAAATCCTCAAAAAAATATGTATCAATTAAATTCAACAACATATCAAATGAATTATACACCTTGATCAAATAAGTTTTATTCCAGGTATGCAAGAGTGGTTCAACATAAGAAAATCAATTAATGTAATACACCACATTAACAGATAAAAGGAAAAAAAACATATATATGATCATCTCTATCAACCCAGAAAAGGTATCCAACAAAGTTCTGCATCTTTTCTTGATAAAAAACACTCAAAAGATAGGAATAGAAGGAAACGTTCTCAACATGATAATGGGCATGTATGAAAAACCCAATGCTAACATCATACTCAATGGTGAAAGGTTAAAAACTTTCCCTCTATGATCCGGAATAGCACAAGGACACCCACTGTCACCACTCTTATTCAACATTATGGTAGAAGTTCTTACCAGAGCACTTAGAAAAGGAAAAGAACAAAAGGCATCCAAATTGGAAAGGAAGATGCAAAACTTTCAGTATTTGTAGATGACATGATCCTATATATAAAAAGTCCTGAAAAATGTTTAAAAAAGCTACCAGACCTAATAAACAAGTTCAGGAAAGTAACAGGATAGAAGAATAACATGCAAAAATTAGTAGTGTTTCTATACCATAGTAATGAGCAATCAGAGGAGGAAATCAGGAAAACAATTGTATTTACAATAGCAACATAAAGCTTGAAATATTTAGGAATAAACTTAATGAAGAATGTAAAGGACCTATATTCAGAATACTACAAAGCAGTGCTACAATAAATCAAAGAAGACCTAAATAAATGGAAGGACATTCAGTGTTTATGGCTTGGAAGATCAAATATTGTTAAGATGACAATTTTACATAAATTGATTGACAGATTCAATATAATCCCTATAAAAATTCCAATAGCCTTCTTTTCAGAAATGGAAAATCCAATTATCAAACTCATTTGGAAGGGTTAAGAGCCTTGAATAACCAAAAACCTTGCACTTTAAAGCATATTATAAAGCTTCATTGGTTTAAGTAAAAAGCATGGTACTAGCATAAAGCTACACATAACTAACATAAAGATAGACATAGTGATGAATGGAATGGAATTGAGAGCTCACAAATAGACCCTCACATCTCTGGTCAATAGATTTTTGACAATGCTGCCAAATCCACCCAGCCAGGACAGAACAGTCTCTTCAACAAATGTTGCAGGTAGAACTGGATATCCATACTCAAAGGAAAGAAAGAGGACCCCTATCTAACATCTTATACAAATGTTAACTCAGAATGGATCAAAAGCCTAAGTATAAGAGCCAGAACCATAAAACTTCTAGAAGAAAATGTAGGGAAACAACTTCAAGAAATTTTAGTAGGTGATGGTTTCTTAGACCTTGAATTCAAAGCATAAGCATGAAAAAAAAATTGATAAATGTGACCCTCTTCAAAACTGAATACTTTTGCACATCAAATGACTTTACCAAGAAGGTGAAAAGGCAGCCTACTCAATGGAAGAAAATATTTGGATGCCAAATATCTAATAATGGCTTACTATCCAAGATATTGGAAATAGATCCTTTAACTCAACAATAAAAATACTATCCAATTAAAAGTAAACATTATGTTGAGTGAAGCAAATGAGACACACAAAGACAATTATTGTATGATTTCACTATTATGAACTAATAAAACGGGCAAATTCATGGCATTAATGGCTAGAATATAGGTCACTAGAAGATAGAATGAAGAAAATGAATGGAAAGCTGAGGCTTAATCTGTACAGAATTCATAAAAAGTTTATTTGGAAATGTTTGGAAATGGATAGAAATGATGAAAGCTCATTATAGTGTTTGTAATTAGCAGCACTGTTTTAGTTTGCCAAAGTACTAGAAAGGGTATTTATAAAGGGTATTTACTTGAAGTAAAAGCTTATAGTTCCAAGGCTGTGAGAAGTCCATGACAAGGCTGGACTTCTGCTGTCTTCCCAAGTTCACCTATAAGCTATCAGGCAGATAGCAGGGCTGGTGTTCTCTTGAGCTGCTCCATGGTCCCAGCCTCTTGAGGGCTTTGTGCTTAAGCAATCTTCTCTCATATTTTGCAACATCAAATATGATGACCCCCTTTATACTCTGTCTGCCCCTGTATAAGTCTGTTTATATCAGAACCATCAAGGTCTCTCAAATGAATTTAATACAATCAAAGATCATCACACCCAGAGGAATAGATTAGTTTACAAACATAATCTTTCTGCTTTAGGGATTCATAAAATAATCTCAAAATGCCACAAGCATTAATATATGACAATGATATTAGTTGAAAGGGAAAGTCTAGGGCCATGTGCATCACCAGAATTAAAGATAAATATTGAAACATGGGACTGTATAGCATTGTGTACCATTTGTGGATAACGTGTGTGATTAATAGTGCATGTATAAGAATTTTTTCTCTGAAACAGAAAAAAATGTATGTTCATATAAGATTTTAATCATAGAGTGATATTTTGGCAATATAGAACCAAAGCAAAATATGGACCATAAGAAATAGTAATATATTAATATTTTTCCATCAATGGTAATAAAAAGGAAGTGTGCTAAGTGAAAGAATCTAGACACAAAGTACTACCTATTGTTTGATTCCCACTATACAAAAGGTAAATACAAATGAATTGAGATGGAAATAGATTAGCAGTTATGTAGGTCAGGGGAATGACAGAGGGATTGAGTGGTGATTACTAAGAGATAGCATTTTTTTCTTTTTGAAGTAATGAAAATGCTCTAATATTGATTGCAGTGATGAATGCACTACTCTGTTTATACCAAATGCCATTGATTGTACACTTTAGATGAATGTATGGGATTTGAATACATTTAAATAAAATTGATTAAAAATGGACAAAAGGCTTGAATAGACACTTTTCAAAAGAGAAAATACAGATGACTAAAAAGCACTTGAAAAGATGGTCAACATCACTAGCTTTCAGGGAAATGTAAATCAAAACTATATTGAGATATCATTTCAAACCTCATAGAATGGTCACTATTAAAAAAAGAGAGATAGAAAACTAGAAGTGTTGGAGAGGATGTGGAGAAATAGGAACACTCCATTTTTTATGGGAATGTAGAATGGTACAGCGGCTATGGAAGATTAATGGCTTTTTTAAATTGTTAGGTTGAGGATATATACTTTGCAGATTTCTAAATCAGATGTTAAATTTGAAATTCTTTACTCCCTTTTAAATCTTATTGACTGTTGTAGCTTTAAATATCACCTTTGTAGATAACTCCACATTTTCCAGTACAATATCTATTATGGTTTTAGTATTACAAGTTGAAAATGTAATGGAATCTCATTGTAAGTCTAACAGGTCTCATCCGTTTCTTTTACAATCTTCTCTCCCTCTTCCTCTGTTTTACTTGTTCTCATTAGCTTCATCTTCTTTTAATATTAATTTTATTGCTTCTTTTGATGTCTTTTTTTTTATACTCAATCTCAAAAACAGCAAATTCTACATATATTAACCAATTGAATGATTTGTCAAAACCAATGAAAACTAATTTTCTAATACTTCTTACATAATTCCCCTTTTACCATCTTATTTATAACATTGACAAAATGAAGACCTTTACTACTTCATTAAGCATTTTCAGAGGCCTGAGAATGCAGTTAGCAAAGTAAACACAACATTCCATTCTTGCATTCTATGTACTAAAGTACTTAAAAGCAGGGACTCTAGCCAGTGAGTTTAGGTTTGAAACATCTTAAGAACTATATGGGCTTCAGCTATCCCTTGGACTTTTTATGCATGTCTGTTTCTCTAAATGTGATTATAGGTAATAATAGGACCAACTCTTAGAGTTATATGAGGATAAATGCTTAGTACATGTAATGGATTTACATTATGGCCAGGAAATACAAAGCTGAATATAAGTGATAATACTTGCCTCTATTACTTATTCTGTGACTCATTATATATTCAAAAATATTTTCTGAATAAACTATATGTCCAGGGAATATGTTATGCCCTGGGGATACAATTGTGTGGACAAACATACAATTCTTGTATTTATGCAAATTACATATCAGTGCTGTATTAGAGCTAATTAGTAATCAAATATTCAGAAAAAGAAAGTTTTAAGTAATGACTTAACTGTTTTAAAAATAAGATTCCCTAGGGAAGGGAAATGAATAAATTCATTCTTGAGGGAAAGATATTTGAGTTAAGATATGAACAGTGAAAAGTTATTGAGAGTTAAAAATACCATTATTTGATATTAACCTTTCAGAGAGAAAATCATAATAGACTGCTAGTTCTCACCATTTTTATACTACTATTAGGGGGGAAAGGTGGAATAGTGGTATTTCATGCATATTAACTTGACATCTATTTTTGTCTTTCCTGTTGAATGAATGATCAGTCAGTTGTTTTTATGCATAAGTGAGTGTGGCCTTGCTTTTGTTGCTCACCTCTTCATTTCACATGGAAAGATTATTTTTGTAAATTTGAAAGAACATTTAGACTGTTAAAACCAGGAGGTTAACTTGATTGAAACTTTACCTTAACAATTTGAAACACTTGTTTGAATGGTAGAACTCTTTTAAAAATGATCCAGGAATAATGCAATACTAAAATTATGATAATTATTGATGGATATTTAGAAATACATTTGAAATAGCTTTTTCTTTGTTCCAGAAAAATCATCTCAGGAGATCATAGTCTGGAAATAAATTTTAAGATGCTGTGGTTTCAGGCAGCTTAATTTCTTTATAAGACAATTTGTTGTCCATATCATTGTCAGTGTTGTGTCTCTGAAAATTTGTTTGTTATTGTTTTTTTGGAAAAAATTTGAGAATATATTTATACCAAATTCTGCTATCAAATTTGAACTTGATTCAATAGAGATGTATGAGTTCTATATGCATAATGGACTAGAACATGAAGTTATGAAAATCATTGGTTGGTTTACAAGTTCATACTTAAAAAATCATAAACTCTTTGATACTTTGTTCTGATGGAATTGTTATCATGGAAACAGAAGACAAGCATCCCTGCTAGGAATAGAATGAAATTCATTGCAAGAAAATTAAATTTCCATCTTAAAATATCTTCAAATAAACAAATCTCAGAACAAAAAATAAATAACTCAGAATAAATAAGGAAGAGGCAGATGTGAGTTGAGATGATGTGAAACCATTTTTCAAGGATTTGTTCAGCTGTAAAAATTTAGGAATGATGATAAATGCAAGGTCATTTCTCATAGATAGAGGAAAAAGGCAGAGATAGGAACTGAGAAAGGGTCTAATATCAGAGGAATTACCAAAGTTAAGTTAGCTTTTGAAATCTCTGAACAAGTGTGTATAGTAGCCAGTTTTAAATTATTCTTCATGCTTTATTTTCATTTGTTTTCTTGGACCTTTATTATACACTCAATAAATATTGCCATATAATCTCAATACATGTTTGGAGTTTCAGCATGGATCTAATCAATTCTTCTGATTGAATAACAGGTAGTAAATAATGGAGTTAAAAACTATGGTATTGATCCAAACAGTACAAAAGTCATGTCCAAAGGAGAGATCTGATTGTCTGATTGCACATGGAACAAGTAAATAACTTTCTGGAGGCCTATCATAGGGATTCCAGAAGGGGAATTAACACAATGATGAAAGCCTAACTTATTGTAAATAATGTAAAGTTATATCTAGCCATCAAAACCTGAGGCTATGACATCTGATTATAGTTAATGAAAAACAAATTACACAAAGATTAATAATATCAATGTAATTTTCTAAATGAATGTTTAATATGGATCAATTTGAACAGAGCATAGGCATATAGTAGACACAATTTGTCTACATTCATAAAATGTTGCATTAATGGGGTGATCAATGTTTTCTTTGGAAATATCTAGGACCGAAAAAGAGTATTAACTGAGAACAAGGGGTTTTCTTCCCATGTTCTGACAACAGAGATATGGACTAATCACCAACATGCTTTTCTGTTTGACTCAATGCTAAACATGCACTTTAATAAAGGACCAATTTTTCTCAATCTTTTCATTGCCTTTTTAACATCTTTGTTCCTCAAACTGTAGATGATGAGATTCAGCATAGGAATCACAATGACATAAAATATAGACACTATCACATCATGGTCTAAAGTGTAGCTGGAACTTGGCCTCACATACATAAAGAGGATTGTCCCATGGTAAATTGACACTCCAGTTAGGTGAAAACCACATGTGGAAAAGACTTTCCACCTCCCTTCAGCCAAATGCATCTTTAGAATGGCCATCAGAATTAAACCTAGGAGATCAAGATAATTAGGATACTAGAAAACTCAATAAAGCTCACAAAGCAGAAGAGTAGAAGCTGGTTGATGTGAGAATCAGAACAAGAAATAGCTAAGAGTGGAGGGATTTCACAAAAGACATGTCTGATTTCATTGGGTGCACAGAAGGATAGGCTAAAAGTGCCACAATGTGTAAAGTGACATTCAAAATGCCACCAACACAGGAAGCAGTGATGAGTGACACATAGACTTGGGGTGACATGTTAACTGAATAAAGCTGTTGGTTACAAATTGCTACATAGCAATCATAAGCCATTGCAGCCAAAGATAACTCTTTGTAGTCCCAAAAGTAACTAAGAGAAGCATCTGTGTTGCACAACCAACAAATGAAATGATTTTATCCTCTGCCAAGAAATTCACCTACATTTTGGTGGTGACAACTGAATAATAGCAGGCATCCAAGAATGGCAACACACTCAGAAAATAGTACATAGGGTTGTGGACCCGGGAATCCTGAATGACCAATAAAAACCGTCCCAAATTTGCTGTCAAAGTAAAAACATAGATTGCCAGAAATAAGTAAAATAGGGAGACTTTCAGCTAAATATTCTCTGTGAAGACCATCAATATAAACATAGCGACTCCAGTCCCATTCTTCAACGGAATATCATTTGGCTCCAAATCTGATTGAAACCCTGACATTTCAATTTAATTTTATAGGTGCCCCAGGCAATATCTCATGAAAGAGATTTCACCCAATTACATCATCCTGTTTGTTTCTTGGAAGGGAAAATGATATTCCAGGCAGTGATGAGGTAGTCAATGACAAAAAAGTTGGGTCGAAGTGAATGTACTTCTCTGTATAAAATAAATGAAGAAATTGTTTCATAAACTTTTTGGCTAAATGAGGCATGTAAAAAAAAATCCTGCCAATTTATGTGATTCCTTTTCTAGTGAATTTTATGTTAAATTTTTTACCAACTGTTTTCATATTACATCACATTATAATTCACAAAGATTTAAGAATATTGTGAGTTTTTTATCTAAAAATGTTATAGTGGAATGTACACACTTGAGTGTTATTCCTATATATGCTATAAAGAGCATGAAATGCCTTTTGTTAATGGTCTTAATTATAAAATGGCAGCAATCACATTCACATCACAAGATTTTTTTAAAAATTTAAATGATAAGCTATGTGAAAATTATTTCATTTAAAATGTTTCCAGGTGACTTAAAAATGTGATCAGTTATTTTTACCTTTCAACTTTTTGACAGGGCTTTCTTTTCACAACCAACCAGGTTGTGATCTTTCCTGGCAGGAATCCCATTCCAGTAGTCCTTCAGGAGCAGTGATGAAAGAGCAGCAGATGATGTTCTGGAGGTAGATGTAACTTGTGTGCCATTAAAATAGGTACAGTAGCTGAGAAACTGACCAAAAGTGAGAGTCTTAATGCAAGCTCCATAGGCAATGATTCGGTAAACTGAGCAAGAGCAATTAATCCCAGGCTCAGCTTAACTTTATTTTATATGATGCCAAAGTAAGTCCTTTCCTGTCAAAAGAGGCAATACTAATAATTAACAGCAACAAAAGTCAAGCCTTAGCAGTTGCTATTTCTAAGATTTAGCACTTTCCCCTTAAATTCACTTATGTTCCCGAGCTTCCTGGTGTTAATCATTATTTTATTATAATTATAATAATAATGCCATAAAATGCCACACTTTATGATAATAGTATAAAAAGAATTGACAATAATTAATTTTTGCCTCCCTTCAAATTTGTTTTTACTAAATGAAAAAAGGGGTACAATAACTTTATTAAAAAAATTCCTATTTGGGGCCTTTGCAGCTTGTTATAACATTAGTATTGTTGTTCAAGTTTTAACTTAATGACTCTGTTCACAGGTTCACTATCCCTGCAAAGCCTTTGGGCATATTTTTGGGACATATTTCTGTCAAGAAAAAATCATAACAATTTCATGTAGTCTCTAAAATAACTCTGAAATAAATATCATCTTAAAATCACTACTAAAAATGTTTATAAAAGTTATTTCTAAAAAAAATATTAAATCACAATATTGACACAAGTAGTGTTTCATTTTTGTTTTTTTTCCCCTGTTCAATCAATTTTTTTCTCATTCAGTGGAGTGTCAAGAAAGAATAGTTTATGACAAAAAATAATAATAAAGAAAACATTACAGAGGCATTTGTATATGGACCAAAAACTTTAGTGACTAGACACAATTAAATCCAAGATCTACTATATTTAGTAGTGAAATGTAAACATAGTAGCAAATTTTTTCTTCCTTTACCTTGCCAGAGACCATTCTTAATTAGCTGGCTTCTGTATTTTTCAGTGTTTAATGGAATGAAACCTTTGCCATGCATTAAGCTGTGCTGCATTCAGTGATATACAACCAATTTTTAATCATGACATTAAATGTGCTATGATTTTGACATCTAGTGATGTTTATCTGTCAAGGAGAGAATGAGTAAATCAGCTTAAAATCACTGGAATGAAAATAAAAACATGACTTTATTTTCCCAGAAAGGATCCTTCAAATGTAGATGAAGAAATTTTTTAAAAATACATAAAATAAATAGCTTCAGGAATGTAAGGTTAGAGAACAAACAAACAAAAAAATGCTTATTTGATCCTTAGAGAATTTTAGATTTAAATTATATAATTAGGCTAAATTCTTATTTTTGAGTAAATTTATACATTTTACCCATGTCTTTTTCAAACACACACACACTAACAAATTTTATAATAATTCCTAATTTAGTATGAATGGCTATAAAGATATCATTTAATAATAGAAATATGAATTAAATACTTGGTGATAAAATATATGCTTTTTACAAACATTTCCTCTTTCTCTTTATTTCTACCCCATCTTTTATTTCCCATTTTCCCCCTTCCTTCTTTTTGGCCTCCCTCCCTTCCTTCCTTCCTTCCTTCCTTCCTTCCTTCCTTCCTTCCTTCCT
>JAKSZT010054586.1:348208-544039 GCA_026826555.1 Tolypeutes matacus
CCTTCCTTCCTTCCTTCCTTCCTTCCTTCCTTCCTTCCTTCCTTCCTTCCTTCCTTCCTTCTCTCTCTCACTTTCCCACTCTTTCTCACACACCCTGTCTCTCCCACTCCCTCTTTCATTTCTCTACCCATTTCTTTCTTTATGAGAACGCATGGAATAATACATTAAAAAAATATTTTCTGAAAGGGTCAAGCACAAAATAGGAATTAGCAAGATAGCAAGCAGAAGAGTGAAAGGAAATAAAAATATGTAATCAAAGGTATAAAAATGTTATTAAAAGATATTATGCTAAAGGACCCAACTATGTAATACATATTGACTAACGTACACCACAAAAGTTTCAGCAACATTACACTTCTACACTTTACCAGCATGTCTGAGACAAGAAGATTGTGGTAAAGTAAAGGACTCTAAAATCATGATTTAATCTATTTTTCCCAGAATTACAGTTGATTTATAAATGCAACTTCATACTTTGCAAACAAATAACCAAGTTTGAACAAAATTTTCAGGCATATCAAGTTGAAATTCATGAACATGGTGTCATTGAAGAGTGCTTCTATATGAAATACATTAAATATTTTATCATATTAAATATTTGGCTATATATGGAGGCATACAATTGAAATATGACTTCTATTTAATTTATCAAAAATAAAATAGTTATAAAATTGTCGGGTTTTTTCCCATCAAAACATTGAGCGGTGTGTGACCCCCAAGCCATAAGCTAAATATTTCTTCTTGAAGTTATACATATATGATTGTCATATGATACTAAGTATATACTAAAATAATATTCTATTGTGCTTTTATCACAATGAATCACAATATTCTATGTTATTAGGCATAAAAATTAATCTCTGTTGCCTCATTATGTTTTTTGGAAATTTCAGCAAAATAATACTGCATTTTGCTTAAATTGACCTGGTGGTTAGTATATTTTTGTGCATTATCTTATATAATTTATATTTTAACATTCAAACTAAATGATTTAGTGCAGTCCTATACATGAGAAAACTGATGCTCTTTGGACATTAACTTAACTGAAGCAACAGTATTAATCACTAGCAGAGCCAGTATTCAAGCTAAGATTTCCCTGAATTCATTCTCTAACAAGCTATTTTCACCTGACCATATTGCAATATTCATGTGACATGCCAAAATTCTGAAATTTTGTCCTCTAGTAAAAATTAAGAACAATATTTCCACATAAATTCTTTTAAAACTCATTAATCTTAAATAGACCATGAAATTAACCAAAAAAATTAAGTGGACTCTAGATCAATTAGCCAACCCATAAAATACATTTAAAATACATTTCTATTCCTCTATCAGAAAAAAAATTAATCCTAAATTGGCATATACCCAATGGACAGTGGAATCTTAATAATCACTCCATTTAAAACTTACCTAATTTTTAAATATAGTCCTTTATTTCTACAGTCCCTGTTCTGACTATTATTTTCAATCAAGAATATTATAGCAAATTTCTAATTTACAGCTCTTTTGATCTAAATATAGACCCCTTCCTATATTCTTGCTGTGTACTGGTAGGCATGCAATTCAATTATACTCCAGTCTGAAATTCAGGCTTATAGTCTCTAAAATATTGTGTAATTGATGAAAAACCTTTCCTTATACCTGTGAAAATGAACTGCTCACACAATTAAGGTATACTACTAATATTATTCAGTTGGATTGTTATACCAATTTATCAAGTTCTTCATGAAGTTCACAGGGGATGCTCCAAGGAAAAAACATACCATCTTCTGGGACAGAAAAGCAACAGGATGATTTTTTTCTGTAGTAAACAAGAATGCACTTTTGTCTCTGGTGAAAAGAACTCTCAGTGGAAATCCTATGACATAGGATTGGAAAAAAAGAAAACCTGTTCGTATCCAGTCATATCCTGATAATCCTAGTCCTAGTCTCAAGAAATTAAAAGCCTGAAATCCATTTTCCTTTTCCTGGAAAATAATCTCTTTGATTCTCTCAAAATTCTGATAAACATGTACATAATGAAATAATTTGAAAGCATAACCTATGCCAGATTTTATAAATGTTCAATAAAAAATACTATGCTTTTATTTTAATTGTCTAGTATTACACTTCTAAGTGTTATAAGAGACAGTTTAAGCTGAATTTCATGAAAGAGATAAAATACAAATAACATAAACTTATGGGTAACAAGTACACCCAGGAGAGTTGGGGCAGTCATCACTTAACTTCAATATTCTATGTGGTAGAACACTTGAAGACAAGATGTCTGGTAGAGTTAAAGGTCTCATGTTTTGTCTTATGTAAGGTCTTTCCTTATATTGGGGATCCCATATACTAATCTATATTATTATATATAGTAGTATATATTATAGCATATATAATACACTAATATACATTATATTATATTATTATATTATATTATGTTAACATAGAGTAGGCTGTTAATAAGAAATTCTTAGAAAATTTTGAACAATTCTTGGATTTTGAATTCCAGCCCCAGAGATTCAAATTTAGTTGATAGATAATTTTTTCTGTGTATTCAGAAAGCACAATCTGAACTAAAATGAAGAAATAAATGAAGAAATATTTTACTGATAGGCATCTGAATTGGAAACAACCAATTAGTTAATATCAATGCCAAACTGACCTATAGATTCATTGCAACCACAAATTAAATTTAAGCTTTTTTTTTTTTGCAAAACTAGAGAAGCAGATTCTACAATATAGATGACACAATAAACAAATAAGCTATTTAAATTAAATTTGGAAAGGAAGAATAAAGTTGGAGGACTCACATAATCTGATTTTAGAACTTCTCGTAAAAAATTAATCACAAGGAGAATAAAATATTGGTGAAAAGATAAATCCCTAGATATATGGAACCAAATAGAGAATTCAGAAATAGATTCATACATTCCTTGTCATTTGATTTTTGACAAATAAGTTAAGGAATATTCATGAGGAAGCATAGTCTTATTTTTTAAATGGTGTTCAAAAAATTGTGCAGTCTTTTGCCAAAAAATGAGACATTAAATCAATCATTTCAGCATATAAAAAACATTTCTCAAAATAGACAATAGAACACAGGACAACATCTATGCGACCATGGGCTAGTCCCATTTGTCAGATAAAAAGCAAAATTTAGGAACCATAAGAGAAAAATGGATATATTAGAATTCATCCTATTAAAATCTGCTGTATGAAAGATACTTACATTGGATTTCTCATATACTGATCTACATTATTATATATACTAGTATATATTATAGAATATATAGTAGGCTAATATATATTATGAACAAACAAGTTACAGAACCTGAGAATATATTTTATACATAGATATTTGACAATGAATATGTATCCATAATATATTAATCACACTCAAATTTCCAAAACATGAAGATAAAATAAAAGGAAAAAAATTAAAATGTGCAAAAACTTGAACAGGCACTTTACCAAAGGATATTCACAGATGGCATCTATGCCCATGAAAAGATGTTCAATATCACTAGTTATAGAAAATCACAATTTAAAATGACAATGTGATTTCACACAACTGTTTAAAAGGATAAAATAAAAATATATACTAATCACTAATACAAAGCTCAAACAAGAATGCAGAGCAACTGAAACTCTCAACAGTTGCCAATAAGAAAAAAAATGAAGCTATCATTTTGGAAAACAATCTGATATTTTTTATGAAGTAAAACCACTTACCAAATGATCAAAGAATCCAATCTTTATTTACCCAAGAGATATGAAAACATATGTCCACATAAAAACCTGTAGGCTAATATTTATATTACAAAATTGGAGACAATCCATATATCCATCAACTTGTGAATGGACAAATTAGGTAACTGTGGCACCTGCAAACAAAAGAATACAACTCAGCAATAAATATGAACAAACTACTGATATATTCACATGCACAGATGGATCTCAAATACATTATGCTGAGTGTGAGAAGCCAAATTCAGAAGGCTACATACAATGTGATTCCACTTATATCACATTCTGGACAGAGCAAAATTATAACAAGAGAGAATACATCTCTGGTTGTCAAAAGTGGTGTAGAGGGAGATGATTGACATCAGAGTGCTTGAGGGAAGTTTTTAAGGTGTTGGAAATATTCTATAACATGATTGTGATTACACAATTGTACATGTTTATCCAAATTCATATAACTGGCACATCAAAATGGTAGAGTTATACATTTTTATTAAAATAACCATAATTTAAAACTACCTGTTAGGGTCCTTCTGCGAAAATCTTGCTGAGGTGGATAAGCAGAATCTAACCCTCTTCCAACAAAGGAGTGGAGAGAGAAACAAAGACCTATCTGAAGGAGCTGCTTTGATATTTATAGAAGGGGAAGGTGCTCTGTGTCATTTATTAATGTCCTGGAAAGATAAAGAAGCCAAAGAAAAACCAGAACATAGACAAGGGCAAGAAAATAGAATCAGGGGAACAAAGTGTCAAAATGAAACCTTACCACACACAAAAAAACAACAATATAAAACTCAAGAGTAGAAAGATAAGATAATCAACTGAAAAAAACCATCAAGAAAAACAGAAGCCTAGAAAACAACAAAAAATTACAAGCCATACTAAGAAGTAGGAACATGGCCCAGTCCAATGAACAAACTAAAAAACAGGAGGAGATGCAGAACATGGAACAACTAATCAGAGATGTCCAAACAAATATCATAAATCAACTTAATGAAGTGAAGGTAGAGAATAAGGATATTAAGAAGACACTGGGAGAACATACTGAAGAAATTGTAAACATACCAAAAAATATAATGGATATGATGGTGATGAACGACACAATGCAAGAAATAAAAAACAGACTGGAAGCACATAACAGCAAATTTGAACATGCAGAGGAAAGAATCAGCAATGTGGAAGACAGTAGATCTGAAATCAGACAGGTAGTGGAACAGACAGATAAAAAGATAGAAAAAGTCCAGCAGGGACTTAGGGATTTGAATGACAACATGAAATGCAAAAACATATACATTATAGGTATCTCAGAGGGAGAAGACAAGGGAAAGGTCGCATAGGAGTGTTGGAGGAAATAATGGCTGAAAATTTCCCAACTATTTGGAGGGATATGGATGTACATGTACAGGAAGTGCAGCATACCCAAAACAGTTTAAATCCTATCAAGACAACCCCAAGACATATACTGGTCAAATTGTCCAATGCCCAAGACAAAGAGATAATACAGAAGACAGCAAGAGAAAAGAGATCCATCACATACAAGGGAAGTTCAATAAAATTAAATGCTGATTTCTCATCTGAAAGTATGGAGGCAAAAAATCAGAGGTATGACATAGTTAAAGTGCTAACAGGAAAAAACCTCCAGCCAAGAATCCAGCAAGGCTGGCATTCAAAAATGAGGGAGATTTCAAAATATTCACAGATAAAGAGAAATTAAAAGAGTTTGTAAATAAGAAACCTGCCCTTCAAGAAATATTAAAGGAAGTTCTGCAAGTTAAAAGGAAAAAAAAAAAAAAAACATTGTGTACATATTTTATAATAGTGACATTAAAATTTAAAAATTGCCTTTAAAAAAAAAAAACAAGAGAGAGATGGAGAACAATGTAAGAACAATTTAAAAGATGGAACAAGAAATAAAAACAACATATGGCATACATAAACCTAAAGAAAATATGGCTAATGTAAGTAATTCCTTGACAGTAATAACATTGAATGTAAATGGATTAAACTCTACAGTTAAAAGGTGCAGATTGGCAGAATGGATAAGGAAATATGACCCATCTATATGTTGTCTACAAGAAATCCACCTTACACCCAGGGACACAAGAAGGCTGAAAGTGGATGGTTGAAAAAAATTTTACATGCAAACAATAACCAAAAAATGGGTAGGAATAGCTATGCTAATATCAGAAAAAAAATAGACTTTAAATGCAAACCTATTGTAAGATACCAAAAAAGAGCCATTATATATTAACAAAAGGGATAGTCTATCAATAAAAAAGAACAATCATAAATATTTATGCACCTAACTAGGGTGCCTCAAAATACATGATGCAAACATTGGAAAAACTAAGTGAAGTAGATGTCTCTGCAATTATAGTGTGGGACTTTAATACACAATTCGACAAAACATCTCAACAAAGAATCAATAAATAAACAAAGACCATGAATAATACACTAGAGGATCTGGACCTAATAGTCATATAAAGAACTTTACACCCAAATAGAACAGGATATACATTCTTCTCGAGTGCACATGGATCATTCTCCAGGATAGACCACATGGATGGCCACAAAAAACTACCAATGAATTCAGAAAAATGGAAATTACACAAATTAATTTCTCTGAACACATTGGAATGAAGCTGGAAATCAATAAGGGCAGAAAATCAGAAGGCAGAAAGATATGGAAGTTAAACAGCATACTCTTAAACATACAGTAGGTCATGGAGGAAATTGCAAAAGAAATCAGTTAATACCTTGAAATAAACAAAAATTACAATACAATGTAACAAAATCTATGGGATGCTGTAAAAGCTGTTCAGAGAGGGAAATTCATAACCATAAAATGCTTATATTACAAAAGAAGAAAGAACTAAAATTAAAGACATAACTGCACACCTGGAGGAATTTGAAAAAGAAAAACACAATAACCCCAAAGGAAGCCAAAAGAAGGAAATAACAAAAGATCAGAACAGAGCTAAATGAAATTGAAAATAATAGAGCACTAGAAAAAATAAACAAAACCAAAAACTAGTTCTTTGAGAAGATTAATAAAATTGACAGCCTTTAGCTAGACTAACAAAGAAAAAAAGAGAGAGCATGCAAATAC
Organism: Tolypeutes matacus; assembly: GCA_026826555.1. NCBI lineage: Eukaryota > Metazoa > Chordata > Mammalia > Cingulata > Chlamyphoridae > Tolypeutes > Tolypeutes matacus. The sequence goes on from JAKSZT010054586.1 coordinate 355,047, forward strand.
ATAAAATAAGAAATGAGGAAGGGGATATCATTATTGAACACACAGAAATAAAGAATACCATGAGGGGATATTTTGAAAAATTGTATACCAACCAGATGGATAATTTAAATGAAATTAACAAACTCCTAGAAACACACAAGCAGCCTACATTGAAAAAAGAAGAAATTGAAGAACTCAACAGACCAATCACAAGTAATGAGATTGAATTAGTCTTCAAAAACCTCCCTAAAAAGAACAGTCCAGGACCAGATGACTTCACAGGTGAATTCTATCAAGCATTCCAGGGGGAACTAGTACCAATCCTGCTTAATCTCTTCCAAAAATAAGAAGTGGTTGGAAAATTGCCTAACTCATTCTATTATGCCAACATCACACTAATACCAAACCAAAAAAAAAAAAAAAGACTCCACAGGAAAGTAAAACTATAGACCAATCTCTCTAATGAACTTAGATGAAAAAATCCTCAAGAAAATACTTGCTAATCGTATTCAACAACACATCAAATGAATTATACAACATGACACACTGGCTTTCATCCTTGATATGTGAGGATGTTTCAATCAATGTGATACACCACACAAACAGATCAAAAGGAAAAAAATCACATGATCATCTCTATAGATGGAGAAAAAGTATTTGACAAAATTCAGCAACCTTTCCTGATAAAAACATTTCAAAAGATAGGAATAGAATGAAACTTCTTTAACAGGATAAAGGGTATATATGAAAAACCCACAGCTAACATCATATTCAATGTTGAAATTCCAGAAGATTTCCCTCTAAGATCTGGAATAAGACAAGGACTCCACTATCACTCCTATTATTTAACTTTGTGTTAGAAGTACTTGCTCGAGCACTTAAGCAAGAAGAAGATGTAGAAGGCAGCCAAATTGGAAAGGAAGAAGTAAAAATTTCAATATTTGCAGTCAATATGATCATATAAATAGAAAGCCCTGAGAAATCTACAACAAAGCTTCTAGAGCATACAAATGATTTCAATAAAGTGACACTTTATACTATCAATGCAAAAATCAGTAGCATTTCTGTACAACAATAATGAACAAGCTGAGGAAGAAATCAAGAAAAAAAAATCCCTTTACAATATGAACTAAAAGAATCAAATACCTAGGAATAAATTTAACAAAAGTTGTAAATTACTTGAACGCAGAAAATTATACAACACTGTTAAAGGAAATCAAGAAGACCTAAATGAATGGAAGAATATTCCCTCTTCATGGAAAGGAAGACTAAACATCAAAATGTGTGTCCTACACAAACTGACTTACAGATTTAATGTAATCCCAAAAAAATTACCAAAGCAATTTTTACTGAATTAGAAAAGCTAACTATGAAATTTATTTGGAAGGGCAAAGAGGACCAAATAGTCAAAGACATACTGAAAAAGATAAATGAAATCAGAGGAATCACACTACATGACTTTGAAACATACTACAAAACAACAGTGGTCAAAACTGCATGGTATTGGCACAAGGATAGACATACTGACCAATGAAACCAAATTTAGACTTCTGATATAGATACTCACATATACAGTGAACTGATATTCAAGAAGGCCACTAAGCCCACCCAACTGGAAGAGAATGGCTTCTTCAACAAATGGTGCTTGGAGAAGTGGATATCCATATCTTAAAAATGAGAGAGGATAACCACCTCATGCCATATATGAAAATTAATACATGACGGATGAAATATCTAAAAATAAGAGCCAAGACCATAAAGATCTTGAAAGATAATGGAAGGAAACATCTACAGGATCTAGTATTAGAAAATGGATTCATGAACTTTACACCCAAAGCATGAGCAATGAATGAAAAAATAGCAAAATGGACATCCTTCAAAATTAAAAACTTTGCACCTCAAAGGAGTTTGTCAAAAAAGTGGAAAGGGAAGAAAGATGGTGTCAGTTTAGGAGGGCACTCACTAACTCATTCTCAGTGGATGGTTGATTGGGGACAGGATCCTGCCTGAGGGGGTCTGTGCTGGGGATGTACTGAATGAGAACCTTGGGGACATCAATCTGGAGGGAGCTGGATGGCAAGATGGATTGCTCAGGGAAGATTCATAAGTTTTTCCCCTTCTGGTGGTAATTGATGCAGATAGCTGAGCCCCACCTTCAGGGAAAAAGGCTGGTTTGAGTTGTGACTTCCGATGGCAACCCAGTGAGAGGGAGCATTCTCCGAGAGTGGGAGGGTTCTGGCGGAGGGTTGAGAGGGGTTTCCTTTCTGTGGATTTGGCTGCCTTGAATCCCTTGCAGCTTTGGGGAACAAAATAGATGGCTTGAAGCAGCACCAGGCTGAGGGGAGTGGTGAATCTGCTGAGAAATGTTGATTTACCTAGCTACCCAGGGATACACCCCCAACTCCCACCTGCAACCCGGTGAGAGGGAGCATTCTCTAAAAGTGGTAGACAGAAGGTGGAGAGGGGTTTCGTTTCTGTGGATTTGGTTGTCTAGACCCCCTCAAAGCTTTGGGAAACAGATAAGCCAGCTTGAAACAGTGCCAGGCTGAGGGGAGAGGTGAATCTGCTGAGGAAGCCTATTTACCTAACAGCCCAGTGTTACTGAGGCTTGGCTCCAGAGGGTGCAGAGTCAGCCAATTTTATTGTTCTGCACTGACAAGCATCAGAGCTTCAGCTCCCTTGGGGAGCCCAGGAAGTGGGAAGTGCTTGATTAGTTTCCATGAGCCTATTTAGGGTCCCTTCAGTGAAAGGGGTGGTCTACAAGAGGCCTTCTTTGGGATCCCTTATTTTGCCAAAAAAAAAAAAAAAGTCACTTTAAAAAATAAAAAAAAAAGAATTTTTTCTTCTTTAACTTAGTTTAATTGCTAAAATCTGCCTCAAAACCTGCAGATAGAACCTTGCAGGGCAATTGATTGATGAACACAAGCAGGCTGAGAGGTTCCACAAAGGCCTAAGAAGAAACACTGTTCTTCCTTAGCTTTGTTTGACTGCTTCCTTGTGTGGTAACTTGGTTTTTCTTTGTTTCTTTGTTGTCTCTTGCTTTTCTCTCCTCTTCCTCACCCTTCTTTTTCTTTTCTTTTTCTTTTCTTTTTCTTTTTTTTTATTAGGTGCTACTAGCTTGTCTCTTCTTTGCTGTGCTTCTTCTTCCATGATTTCCAATTCTCTGTCTATAGTGATTTTGTCTCCCAATGCTATTTCTTTTCCTTTCTTCATCTTTCTGCCTTCTGTTTTCTGTTGTGGTTCTTACAAACCACCTTTTTTCATTAGCCCACAACTTAAGGGTGTCAATTTCTATTCTATCTATTGTTTTCTTCTTTTTTTACTACTATTAACTTTTTTCCTTTCAGCCCCTTCTTTACTCTTTCACTCTCTCCCCATCATTCTGACATTCTAAATTATTATATATTTCCCTCTATTTAGTTTCCCAGTCCATTGTAGGCACTCCAAATTTTCCTATTACTATACACTGTCTACATGAGTTAAATATTCATTTTACTAAGTCTTATAAGGCCCCTCTTCTAACTTTTATCAATATCACTATGATCCTTCTTCCTTTCTCACATCTTTTGATTCCTCTGGCCCTAATCTTTTGCCTTCAAGGAAACATAGCAAGAAGCAAGGAAATAAAAAATGAAAACCAAAGTATCAAAGAGAAAACTTAACACCAGCTAAATATAACTCAAGAGCAGTGAGAGATGCTAATCAACTGAATAAATCCATCAAGATAAAATGATGACTAGAGGGCAACAAAAAATTACAAACGACACTGAGAAACAAGAAGTAATGGACCAGTCCAATGAACAAATTAAAAACCAGGAAGAGATGCAGAAGGAAGAGATTAAGGATATTAAGAAGACACTGGGAGAACATACTGAAGAAATTGTAAACATATATAAAAAGATAATGGATATGATGGTGACCCATGGCACAATCCAAGAAAAAAAAAAGATGCTGGATTCACATAACAGCAGATTTGAACAGGAAGAAGAAAGAATTAGTGGTGTGGAAGACAATGCATCTGAAATCAAAGAGATAGTATAACAGATAGATAAAAGATAGAAAACCTCCAGCAGGGACTTGGGGATTTAATGAACAACACAAAATGCACAAATATTTGCATTATAGGCATCCCAGAAGGAGTAGAGAAGGGAAAGGGAACAGAAGGAGTGTTGAAGGAAATAATGGCTGAAAATTTCTCAACCCTATTGAGAGAGATGGATGTACATGTCCAGGAAGCAGAACACACCCCAAACAGTATAAAACCCAACAGGCCAACTCCAAGACATATACTTGTCAAAATGTCCAATGCTCAAGACAAAGAGAAAATACTCAAGGCAGCAAGAGAAAAGAGAACCATCACATGCAAGGGAAGCACAAGAAGATTAAGTGCTGATTTCTCATCTGAAACCATGGAGGCAATAAGACAGTGGTATGACATAGTCAAAGTAATAAAAGTAAAAAACTTCCAGCCACAAATTCTCTATCCAGCAAAACTGGCATTCAAAAATGAAGAATAGTACAAAATATTCACAGATAAACAGAAATTAAGAGAGTATGCCAATAAGAAATCTGCATTTCAAGAAATACTAAAGGTTGAAAGGAAATAACAGGAGAGAGAGAGTGGAGAGTGTAAAAACAACTACAAAGACACAAAGAGAAATAAAAACAGCATATGACATACATTAACCAAAAGAAAATATAGCTGAATTAAGAAATTCATTGCAAGCATTAGCACTGAATGTTAATGGATTAAACTCACCAGTCAAAACACACATACTGGGAGAATGGATAAAGAAATATGATCCATCTATATGCTGTCTACAAGAAACACACCTTCGACCCAGGGATTCAAGGAGGCTGAAAGTGAATGACTGGAAAACAATTTTACAAGCAAACAATAACCAAAAAAGGGCAGGAGGAGCTATCCTAATACCAGACAAAAAAGACTTTTAAATGCAAAACTCTTGTAAGTGACAAAGATGGACACTATATATTAGTAAAAGGGGTAATCTCTCAAGAAGAGAGAACAATCATAAACAATTATGCACTTAATCGGGGTGCCTCAAAATACCTGAGGCAATCTCTGGAAAAACAAATTGGAGAAATAAATGCAACTACAATTATACTGGGGGGCTTTAATACACCTTTATCACCATAAGACAGAACATTGAGACAGCAAATCAATAAAGAAACAAAGACTCTGAATGATACATTAGAGGATCTGGACCTAATAGACATATACAGAACACTACACCCAAATACAGCAGGATTTGCATTATTCTCAAGTGCACATGGATCATACTCCAAGATAGACTACATGCTAGGCCACAGAAAAACCCTCAAATAATTCAGAAAGGCTGAGATTATACAAAGTAATTTCTCTGACCACAATGGAATGAAATTGGAAATTATTCTGTTTACCCGGGCCAGGTAAACAGTTAGGCACAAATATATGGAAGTTAAACAACACACTCTTAGGCAAAAAGTGTGTCAAGGAGGAAATCTCAAAAGAAATCAGTAACTAGAAACTAATGAAAATGAAAACACAACATATCAAAACCTATGGGATGCAGCCAAAGCTGTACTGAGAGAGAAATTCATAGCCATAAATACATATATAAAAGAAGAAGGACAAGCTAAAATTAAAGACCTAACTGCACACTTCAAGGAATTGGAAAAACAACAAACTAAACTAAAAGGAAGTAGACAGAAGGAAATAACAAAGATTAGAGCAGAACTAAATGATATAGAGAATAAGAAAGCACTAGAAAAATAAACAAAACCAAAAGCTGGTTCTTTGAGAACATCAATAAAATTGACACACACTAGGCCAGACTAATAAAGGAAAAGAGAACAGATGGAAACACACAAAATAAGGAATGAGCAAGGGGATATCACTACTGAACCCACAGAAATAAAGAATATCATAAGAGGATACTTTGAAAAATTATATGCTAACAAGAATGATAATTGAGAAGAAATGGACAAATTTTGAGAAACTCACAAATCACCTACTTTGATGAAAGAAGAAATTGATGAACTCAACAGTCCAATTAGAAGCAAAGAGATAGCTCAGTAATAAAAATCCTCCCAACTAAGAAGAGCCCAGGACCACCTTCACAGCTGAATTCTACCAAACATTCCAGAAAGATCTAATAAGAATTCTGCTTAAGCACTTCCAAAAAATAGAAGTGGGAGAAACATTGACTAACTCATTCTATGATGCCAACATTACCCTAATACCAAAGCCAAACAAAGATAACACAAGAAAGGAAAATTACAGACCAATTTCTCTAATGAACCTAGATGCTAAAATCCTCAACAAAATACTTGCTAATCGCATTCAACAACATATCAAAAAAATTATACACCAAGACCAAGTGGGTTTCCCCAGTTATGCAACGTAGTTCAATGTAAGAAAATCAATCAATATAATACACCACATAAACCGATTGAAATAAAAAAAAACCTCATGATCATCTCTATAGATGCAGAAAAAGCATTCGACAAAATACAGCACTCATTGATGGAAAAAACACTGCAAAAGATAGGAATAGAAGGAAACTTTCTGAATATGATAAAGGGTATATATGAAAAACCCAAAGCTAACATCATCTTCAAAGGTGAAATCTTAAAAGCCTTCCCTCTGAGATCAAGAACAAGACAAGGATGTCCACTATCACCACTCCTTTTTAACATTGTCTTAGAAGAACTTGCTCAAGCACTGAGGCAAGAAAACCATATACAAGGCATCCGAATTGGAAAAGAAGAAGTAAAAATTTCATTATTTGCAGATGACATGATCCTATATGTAGAAAGCACTGAGAAATCTCCAACAAATCTTCTAGAACTTATAAAGGAGTTCAGTAATGTCACAGGCTATAAGATCAATGCTAAAAAAATCAGTAGCATTTCTGTACATCAATAATGAGCAATCTGAGGAGGAAATCAAGAAAAAAATACCATTTACAATATTAACTAAAAGAATCAAATACTTAGGAATAAATTTAACTAAAGATGCAAAGGACGTATATAGAGAAAACTACACAACACTGTTAAAGAAAACCAAAGAAGACTTAAATAAATGGAAGAATATTCTTTGTTCATGGATAAGAAGACTAAACATCATCAAGTTATGTACCCTACCCAAACTAATCTACAGATTTAATGCAATCCCAATAAAAATCATCACTGTATTTTTTAAGGAACTGGAAAAACTAACTACAAAATATATTTTGAAAAGTAAGAAGCCCCAAATCGCCAAGGACATATTGAAAAAGAAAAATGAAGTTGGAGGTATCACACTTCCTGCTTGAAAACATTCTACAAAGCTATAGTGCTCAAAACTGCATGGTATTGGCACAAGGATGGACATACTGACCAATGGAACTGAATTGAGAGTTCTGATATAGATCTTTGCATATACAGTCATCTGATATTTGACAAGGTCACCAAGCCACTCACTTGGGATAGAATGGCCACTTTAACAAGTGGTACTTGGAAAACTGGATATCCATATGCAAAAGAATGAGAGAGGAATACCATCTCACACCTTATACAAAAATCAACTCAAGATGGAACAAAGATCTAAATATAAGAGCCAAAATCATAAAGACCTTGGAAGATAATGTAGGGAAACATCTACAGGACCTTGTAATAGGAATTGGAGGTGGAGTGGACATCACCATCCTAGTCCCCTCAGGATTGGGGGAAGAAATATGGAATAGAGTGGACTTGATGGTATTCTGTTGACACATATGGTGATTCTAGCAATGGAAGAAATTATAGCAGTGAGGTGGAGCCAGTGGCCACTGGACACTTTTGGGGCAGGGAGGGGATGAGCAGTTGAAATACAGGGGCTTTTTCAGGATTTGGAAGTTGTCCTGAGTGCCGTTGTGGCAAGAGATGTAGGCCATTTTAAATCAGTACACACCATTCAGAACTGTGTAAGAGAGAGTGTGGTCTACGATATGAACTGTGGTCTATGGTTGATGGCAAGGCCCCAGGATGTGTAAGTCCATTAAGGGTGATGGGCCACACTTGTGAGAGATGTTTGTGTGGGATGTGGTGAGAGGTGTGGGAGGTGGGGAACATGGGAATCCTGGTAGGTTCCATGTAATATTTTAGGTAATCTAAGCACCTCTTAAAAATATATATATATATATAAATAACATTTTTGTAATACAAATATTGGTATGTATTGTGAAAATTTTGATTTTTACCCACAATAGAAAATAAATAAATTTTTTAAAAAAAGAAGGAATAAAGTGCTAACACACAGAATAACATGGATGAACCTTGAAGACCTTATGTTGAGTGATGCACACCAGACATTGAAGGATGAACAGTACATGATCTCACTGATTTGAATTGAGGAAAATGAGCAATCTCTGAGGACCATTGTCTGAAAGATAGGTTAACAAGAGAGAGAAAGAAAAGAGAAATTTGTGAGCCATCACCCATATGGACATAATCTATGATAAAGTGATAGAGTATAGTTGCCTATTGAAGAATAAGACAGGTGGGGAGTGATATTACTGGGTTTGGTGGTTCAGGGTTGACAGGTAGGTAGATTAGGAAAGGTGGGTTAGAATACCCAGGACACTGGAGGGAGAGATGGGTGATGGGCCAGGTGAACATGGGATTTGTGGGTATGAGGTTGAAAGTGCAGGAGTGCGAATGCTCTTATGGCAATATGGCAAGGTATTGTCACTGGTTTAGTGTGTTGTTTGGCAGGCCATTCAGGATGGGACACATCTGGAGTAGGCTTCTGGAAAGTGTGTGAGTCTTCATCCTGTCATAATGTGTTGTTTCAGGGAGTGGAGACCCACACGGTGAGTGGGATGGAGATGGACCCCCATCTTTGGGAGGACCAATTCAACCAGAAACAGACTGGTGGCTGTCTCTTAGGTACAAGGGTGGATCCTTATAGGGCAGGACAATCAGTGTGTCAAGACCTCTTGTAGCATGTAACTATGAATATTGTTATCCAAAGGGTCAAGACTGGGGGGTGTCATGTGTCCCAGGGGGATGGGGAGGGAGGAACAGAATAGATCAAACAGGGGGTATTTAGTGGCCAGGGGAAATGTTTTTCGTTACCTTTCCGTGATGGACACAGGACATGGTAAATATCATCAAAAATTGATAAACTGTACCGTCAAATTTGTAAACTATACTGTAACCATTAACAATGTTTAGTAGCTATTTTTCACTATCTGTATAACAATTATAACAATGCTACCATCCACATACAAAAATGTTTTAATATGGGATGAGGAAAGGGGGAGGAGGTTGGGTATATGAGCGTCTCTACTATTCTGTATGTGACCTTGCTGTGACCTAAAATTTCTTTGAAAATTAAATGAAAATTTGGGAGGCAATGGGGAGTGAGAGGAGTAAGGTGTCACAGTACAGACTGGACACCCGATAATGCAGTGATAAAAGGAAAAAAGTTTTAAAAATAAAAATTTTCCCCATTTTTTGTATATCCCAATCCTTTAATTTTATTTTATTTTCAGTGTTTTTTTAAAGTTTCCATGTATTTTACCTCTTATATTTAAACTTATCATTATTATTTAATTTTCCTATTAATTGTATTTGGCTATTATATGGGATTCATCTTTAAGGAAGGTTTGGATCACAGAAGGGTTACAATGGGGGCAGGAGAGGATCATTGTTGGGGGGGTGTCTGGAATGGGGGTTTCATGGGAGGAAGTTCACCTGAATATATATAAAAGATGTATAAAATTGTTCAAAATGATTAAGGGGTGGGGCATGGTCACAGTGGGTGGAGAATCACTCAATAAATGAGAAAATATTGAATTCCCAGCCTGGCAAGCTCTGCCACATTCTCCAAGGGAGCAGCAACAGTTCACCAAGTGCAGGGCAGTGTCTGGCAAAGGATGATGGTTCACTAATGGGGTCTTGTTATTGATGACTAGTCTTATGAGTCTTTGCTCTCATAGTTGAAACTTAGCCTACTGTTATGGGCTGTTATGGGGTGCCTAAGGGTTGTCATCCCGGAGCCTCCTTGTTGCACAAATGTGGCCTCTCTCTAACCCCACTTCAGTACATGAATGCATTACCTTCCCCGCAGCATGGGACATGACTCCCAAGGATGAGTCTCCCTGGCAATGAGAGATTAATACCAAGTGCCAACTGGCAATACGACTGGAAAAAGATCTTGAATAAAAGGGGGAAAATGTAAAGACAAATGAGTTCATGTGGCTAAGAGACTTCAAAGAGAGTTGGGAAGTCATCCCAGAGGTAATGCTTATGCACACCTCAGTAGGATATCATAGAACACCAAAGTGGATATCACCCCACACAGAGGGGCTCCTGAGGGCTCTGGAGACACCCAGGTCCTATATAAGGGGGATAGCTCCAGAGATTGATGCCTTATCAGTAGGCTCTACTTTGGAATCTGTGCTCCTGTGAGTGACAGAGTTGGACTCAAATAAGTCCTCCTTGCACATGGTCCATCAGTCCCTTTTCTTCAAATATATATGTGGTGCTGGAGTTTGTCGGTGTACTTCCAGAGACTGGAGTCTTTGGCCTGCCCATGTACGAGCTGTGCCTAGAATCTCAGTGGAGCTGCAACTCCTACTCTACACTCAATGGACTCCCTCAAGTCACCTGGCAAGGAAATGATGATGGACAACGGACATCCCAGGGAATGGAGAGAGTCTGCAGCTGCAGACAGGATAATCCCATCCATCTTATCAATGGAATATAAGCCAACACTCATTTGGAGGTTGAGTGGACATCATTGTCCCAGACTCCTTAGGACTGGGGGAAGAGCTATGGACTAGAGTGGACTTACTCGTATTCGATTGTAGACATATTGTCATTCAAGCAATGGAAGAAATTACAACATTGAGGTGGAACCAGTGGACACTGGACACTTTCAGGGCAGGGTGAGCGAAAAGCATTTGTAATACAGGTGCTTTTTTGGTACTTGGGAATTATCCTGACTGACATTACAACGACAGATATAGGCCATTTTACATCAGCATATAACATGCAGAACTGTGTGGGAGAGAGTGTGGTCTACAATGTGAACTATGGTCCATGCTTAGTGGCAAAGCCCCAGGATATGTATATCCATTGCAGTGATATGCCCCAATAATGAAAGATGTTTATGTGGGAGGTTGTGGCAGGTGTGGGAGGTGGGGAACATGGGAATCCCTGTAATTTTTGTGTAACATTTATGTAACTTAAGCATCTTTTAAAATATAAAAAAAAAAAAAAACTTAAAAAAAAATCCACTGGGAGAACATATGGAAGAAATTGTCAATGTACATAAAATATAACAGCTCTTACTGTGATGAATGACAGAATGAATAAAAAATTGTTATTTAAAAAAAGTAAAAAAACAAAAGCAATGGGACTATGGATGTAAAAAGAAGAAATGTAAGTGCTGAAGGGATCACATGCTCAATCCTTCTGTCAGTGATTTATGACTCTCATTTATTTTTCTTCAACTTATCTACCATTTCAAATTCATACAATATTTTGAATATTTTGTATATTTAAATTAATAAGGTAGGCATTATTGCTAATTTTATAGATAAGGAGACAATGTTTCAAAGATGTTCAAGAGGTTCCCAGATCATCAAAGCAAGAAAATGACAGAGTTGAGGTTAAAAATGCAATTTTCTCTGAATTCCATGAACATTTATCACTGTTTTACTGACACATGGAAATTCATTCCAGAAACCTGAAATTTGTGATTGTGAAATAATAAAATTATTTTATTCTTTGTTCAAACCATGAAAACCTATTGCTTTCTGTATTATGTTTGAAGTCATCTAATAATTAGTTTGAAAATATAGGTCCTGATCTAAAGGCCACCAAAGAGGAATAAAATAGAGAAAATTTTGCAAGTAGAAGATCAATATGAAATTCACTCCTTTTCTGCCTTCTGTCATTTAGCAGAGGTTCTCTAAATTATATATTGTTACATTAGTCACACACACAAAAAAAAAAAAATCAAGGAAAGAAGAATGAGAAGCATAGTGGCATGGTGAAGGTTTCTTTTTCAGTAAAAAGTTGAGGGTGAAAGGATAAGTGGATCTGGAAATTTGCATTCATTGTTTCAAGTCATCAAGGAAAAGAGGCAAGTGTAGGAGAATATGTGCTGTTTTTTATGTAAGGTTTTTTAAGTGTTTAGTGTAGGGATTCATCTTCAAGGCATTGCAAAAAAAGTTAAATCTCCACAAATTATAGTGACATTATGAAAATAAATGTTCACAAGGAATTTGTGTGACTCAACATCCATTAATTGCTCACATATTATGAACAATGCATAGGTTTGCCCATGAGCAGAAAACTATCTCTTTCTGTCTCAATTTTTCAAGATCTGGAATATGTTCAGGATTTATGGGAAAACATAATATTGTATACAATACAAAAGATGTTACATTTCAATTTATACTACTTCATTATGTTATTAAAAATATACCCATTAAAAAAAAAAAGAAAGTGGAAAGGCAGCCTACTGAATTGGAGAAAATATTTGGTAACAATCTATCTGATAGGGGCCTAATATCCGGCATATATAAAGAAATCCTACACTTCAAAAAATAAAAAGACAAACACCCCATTTTTATTTTATTTTATTTTTTTAAAGATTTTATCTATTCATTCATTTATCACCCCCCTGCTGCCTGTGCTCGCTAGGCCAGCCAACCACGCCGTGCAGGCAGGCCTGCCCTCACCAGGAGGCCCCGGGGACTGAACCCGGGGCCTCCCATATGGTAAACGGGAGCCCCACTGACTGAGCCACAGCCACTTCCCAACACCCCATTTTTAAAATGGGCAAGTGATTTGAATAGACTCTTATTCAAAGAAGAAATTCAAATGGCAAAAAACACATGAAAAGATGTTCTACATCACTAGTTATTAGGGAAATGCAAATTAACACCACAATGAGATATCATCTTTCACCCATTAGACTGATGACAATTAAAAAACAGAGGACTACAAGTGTTGGAGAGAATGTGGAGGAAAGGGAACCCTTATCCACTGCTGGTGGAAATGTAGAATGGTACAGCCATTGTGGAAGATAGTTTGGCGGTTTCTCAGGAAGGTAATTATAGAACTGCCATATGATACTGCCATCCCACTGCTGGGTATATACCCAGAAAAATTGAAAGCAGACACACGAATAGATATATGCACGTCAATGTTCATAGTGACATTATTGCCTATTGCCAAAAGTTGGAAACAACCCAAATGTCCATTAAGAGATAATGGATAAATAAATTGGGGTATATACACACAATGGAATATTACTCAGCTATAAGAAGGAATGCAATATTAACAAATGGAATAACATAGATGAATCTTGAAAACCTTATGTTGGGTGAAGCAAGCCAGGAAATGTAGAACAAACATTACCTGACCTCACTGATATGAATTAACAAATTGAGCACACCCACAGAACTAGAATCTGGAAGATAGGTTTACAGGAGATAGAAAGGGAGAAGAAGTTTGTGAGTCAATTCCCATATTGGCAAAATCTATGATAAGTTGGAATGGTGTAGATGTGCAGTGGATGGTCATTGCAGTGGTGCAGTGATGCTATTGGTCTGGGCAGTACTAGTCTGTAAAGAGGGTAGAGTGGGGAGTGTGGGTTGGTCTGTCCATCTCCTTCCGAGGAGAACTATAGGAATTTGTGGGTATGTAGTTGAAACCACAACATTGAGAATGTTCTTTTGGCAAATATGGCAGGGGAGGGTTACTGGTTTAAGGTGTGGGGTGTGAGGGGCATGTGGGATAGGGCACTCCTGTAGCAGGCTTCTAGGGAGTATGTAGTGTTCATCTTTTCATAATGTGTTTTATCAGTGCGTGGTGACTCACAGAATGAGGGGTAACTCCCATTATGGGGAGTCCTGCTACAATCTCAAATAGAGGAGTGGGAGTCTCTTGAGAGCATAGGCAGTTCCTAATAGGGGAGGACAAGCCAGTATATCAAGCCCTCAATATTGTTGCAAATAACTATGAATCTTGTCCTTCAATGAGTTGATCTTGATGGTTACCATGGGTTCTGAGGGGAGGTCGAGGGAGGAATAGAATAGATGGAACATGGGACATTTTTGAGGTGATATAATTGTTCTACCTGATCTTGTAAAGATAGATATAGACCATGTTAAACTCCATCATAATCTATAAAAGTGTACAGTCCAAAATGTAAAACATAATATAAATCATTGGCCATGGTTAGTAGCAATGTCTCAATATTTATACATCAATTGTAACAAATGTACATCCACAGGTAATGTGTTATTAATAGGTAAAGGGGGAAAGGGGCATGATGTTGTGTATATGGGAGTCATCTATATTTTGTATGTGACTTTTCTGTATTGTAAAGCTTCTCTGAGGAAAAAATGAAAAATAAGATACTGGAGGAATAAATAGAAGAAAATGTCACTGTACATACAAGACAACAGCTCAAACAGAAAAGAAAGACATGATGTCAAAAACATTTTTTTTATTTTATATATTTTTTTAATTTTTTATTCTTTCAAACTTTTCTTTTTTTTTGTAGTTCACTCATTATGTTTAAAATTATCATTATATCATTTTCCTATTAATTGTATTCAGTTATTTTTTTGGCTTCAATATTGAAAATGTTTTGGATCACAGAAGGGTTACAACTGTGATGGGGAGGATCATTGGCGTGGGGTGTCAGAGATGGGGATGCATGGGAGGAGGCTTACCTGGCATATACCTATAAGGCATATGAATATGTTCAAATTTTCATGGGGCATTGTCACATTGGGTGGAGTTTCACAGAATAACCAAAAGAATATCAAATTCCCATCCTGTGGAGCTCTGCCACAATCTCTAATGGGACAGCATGAATCCTGATTACAGGGGCAGTGACTAGTGAAGGAGGATGGACCATTGATTGATCCTTAATAGTGATGACTGTACTTATGAACCTTTACTTTTGAATTTGAAATTTAGTCCATTATTTTAGGGTGCCTAAGAGTTACCTCCTGAGAACCTCCTTATTGTTCAAATCTGGCTTTCTCTAAGCCAAACTCAGCATATAAATGCACTACCTTCCCCCAGGGACATGAATACTGTGGATGAACTTCCCTGGCACCAAGGGATTACTACCAAGTACCAACTAGCAATACAACTGGAAAAAGACCTTGACCAAAAGAGGGGAAGGGTAAAGACAAATGAATTTATAGAGCTAAGAGTCTACAAAGTGAGTTGGGAAGTCATTCCTGATGTTACACTTATGCATATTATGGCACTTTGGCATTGTTTGTGAATTTTTAAAAAATAGATTTTGGATTATGTTTGTAAACTTGTCTGTATCTGGGCATGATTAAATTATGATTAGGACTTTGATTGGGCCATGTCAGTAGGACACTGAGTCTCTGCCCCCTTTGAAGGTGGGGACTAAAGAGAAAACTAACTACATGGCAAAGCAGAGGAGTTAGGTGGAGTTTTAATGATGGAGCTCAGGAAGTAAGCATATAGAGAGCACAACAGCTGAGGCCAGAAGGAAATGGAGCCCTAAGTAGAGAGGAACCCAAGAAGCCTGAGCTCTTGGTAGATGTGGGCACCCCTTTTGACCCAACCCATAGAAATAGACTTTGGTGAGGGAAGTAACTTATACTTTATGGTCTGGTAACTGTAAGCTTCTACACCAAATAAATACACTTTATAAAAGCCAACATATTTCTGGTAGTTTACATCAGCACCACTTTGGCTGACTAATAGAGAATTTGGTACTGAGGACTGGGGAAGTGCTTTTGCAATTATCAAAATATTGGGATGGTTTCATAAATGGGTAAAGGATATTTTTTGGAGGATTTGTGAGATGCTTGGTAGAAAAGACTTAAAGTGCTTTGAGCAGACTGTTGATAGGAATATGAACACTAAAGAGACTTTTTGTGATGCCTTAGAAGTAAATGATGAAACAGTTATTGGAAATTGGAAGAAAGGTAATCCATGTTTTAAAGTTGCAGAGAACTTAGCAAGATTAACTCCTCGTGTTTTATGGAAGGCAGAATTTGAAAATGGCAAGCCTGGGTATTTAGCTGAAGACTTTCCAAAGTAAACTCGGAGAATGCAGCTTGGCTTCTCCTTGCAGGTTAAAGAAAATAATAAATGAGAGAGATACGTTGAGGACTGAATTTTTGGGTACAAAGAAACAGAATCTACTTCTGTAAATTTCAAGCCTCTGGATATCAAGCTCCCAGATAATAGTGCCCCATTTTAGGACTTACCTAAATTTGGGACTTATAAATCAAGATTGAAAATGCAGTTATCTAGAAAAGCCATGTGGAAAGTCTTACTGTCTGATGGCATAGATCCCTGCTTCTTGCATGCTAAACCAACAAACTTTTTGAGAGAGCTGTATGAACAAAATCATTGTCAGCAGGAATAAAAGAGACATGGAAGGGGAGATTGAATGGGAAATGACTTCAAGAGGAAAGCCATGGAAGCTGAGATATGGAATTAAGACATTGCCTTGGGCCAAGAGAGGAACCTTACTCACATGTACAGAGAAGATGAGTTAGCCCTGACAGTTGAAATACAGATAAATAAGCCAAATGAAAACCATGAGTTACTCACCCTTGTGGTTGGAAACAGTACTTATGCCCCAACCTCAAGGCAAAAAACCTTGGTAAAACCCCTGGCTCACTGCAGCCAGCTGAGTGAGAGGGAGCATTCCCTGGGAGGAAAAGGGTCTGGCAGAAGGGGGAGAGTGGTTTCTTTTCAGTGAGTTTGGCCAGCTGAGCCCCCTTTGAATCTCAAAAAAGACCTCAACCAGCCCTAAGGTGGCCCCAGTTAGAGGGGAGGGAGAATCTGATCAGGTAGACTGTCACATACAAATACTATGGGAGAGAAAGGAACTAGGTCAGTGAGCAGATGGAGACAGGTGCCTATCAAACCTGGCTCAGTAAACTATGAGAAACCTAACTTACCTGAGGGAACAGGAGTAGAAAGACATAGATAAACTTTCAGGAGTCTACTTAACCTGTGGTGCTGGTGTAGCTCAATGGAGGAATTTTTACCTTGCATATGAAAAGCCCCAGGTTTGACTCAGTACATCCTAAGAGAAGTGGATCCATCAGGTTATCAGGTAATCAGCTGGTACTTTATGACAGGGAACATATAGATTTTTACTTGTTTTAGGTTCTCTTGGATCTGATATTTTTATTGGTTCCTTTTTTTCTTTTTCTTTATTTTATTTGCTAAAACCAGGTACATCACCTGCAGAAGGCAGGCTGTAAGAGGATTGATTGATGAGCACTGGCAGCCTAAGAAGCTCCCTAGGATCCTAAGAAAGAAGGCTGTTTTTCCTGTTTTATTATTATTATTATTATTATTATTATTATTATTATATTGGTTCATTTCTTGTTTTCTTTCCCATTTCTTTCTTACATTTTTTCTTTTATTTATTTTTTCACCATACTTTATTCTTTTTCTTTCCTTCATTTTTCTACCTTCTGTCTTCTCTTATTTTTCTTTCATTACACCTCTTCTTCTTTGGCCTTCATTTTAAAAAATTTTTCCCTTCTTTCTCTCCCTTCTTTTCTTTTTTCTTTTCCTCTCTAATCATTTTTATGGCCCTTTAATTCATTCTTTGTTTTCTGTATATTGTTTATTGTATCATTTTTTTTCTATTCCACCTTTTTAGTCTTATTTCTTTGTATTTTTTATTATTTTAACCTAATAAATAGGTTATTATTTATTTATTACCCTAGCTCTTGTATGGCTCCTCATCTACATTTTTACTATTATTATTATTATTATTCCTTTTCTCTTCTTATCTCTTTCATTTTCTCTGGAACTAATTTTATTTTTGAAAGGGAACACAGACAACTTCAATAATATAGAATAAGAGGAAGCAAATGTCACAAAGGTATATGACCCACACACATACAAGAAAAAAACACAACAAAAATAAAACCTTAGAGTAAAAAGAGAGGTTAACAAACTTAATAAGCCCATCAAGACAGATGCCTAAACACCAAAAAAATTACAAGCCATACTAAGAAAGAGGAAATCCTGCCCCCATCTAATGAACAAACTAAAAAAACAGAAGGAGATGAAGAACATGGAACAACTAGTCAGAGATGTCCAAACAAATATCATGAATCAACTTAATGAAGTGAAGGAAGAGATAAAGGATATTAAGAAGACACTGGAGTAATATACTGAAGAAATTGTAAAAATACATAAATTGAGAATAGATCTGATGGTGATGAATGGCACAATGAAAGAAATGAAAAACACACTGGAAGCATGAAACAGCAGATCTGAAGAGGTAGAGGAAAGAATCAGCAATGCAGAAGACAGAACAGCTGAAATCAGACAGATAGTAGAACAGATAGATAAAAAGATAGAAAAAATCCAGCAGGGACCTAGGAATTTGAATGACAACATGAAATGCAAAAACATATGCATTATAGGCATCTCAGAGGGAGAAGAGAAGGAAAAGGGGGCATAGGAGTGTAGGGAGGAAATAATGGCTGTAATTTTCCCAACTCTTTTGAGGGACTGCATGTACATGTACAGGAAATGCAGCACACACAAAACAGTGTAAATCCTATCAGGACAATCCCAAGACATATACTGGTCAAATTGTCCAATGCCCAAGACCAAAAAAGAATATTGAAGGCAGCAAGAGAAAAGAAATCCATCACATACAAGGGAAATTTGATAAGATTAAGTGCTGATTTCTTATCTGAAGCATGGAGACAAAAAGCCAGAGGTATGACACAATTAAAGTGCTAATAGAAAAAAACCTCCAGCCAAGAATTCTCTATCCAGCAAAGCTGGCATTCAAAAATGAGGGATATTTCAAAATATTCACAGATAAAGAGAAATTAAGAGAATTTGTCACTAAGACACCTGACCTTCAAGATATACTAAAAGGAATCCTGCTGGTTGAAAGAAAGAAAACAAAACAAAACAAAACAAAACAGGAGACAGAAGGTTGGAGGAGAGTGTAGGAATGAAGATTATTGGTAAGAATAACTAAAAATATTAAAATAGAAATAAAAACAACACATGATATATATAAACCTAAAGAATATATGGCTAATGTAAGTTATGTCTTAACAGTAATAACATAAAATGTTAATGGATTAATTTCCCCCATCAAGATACACAGATTGGCAGAATGGATAAGGGAATATACCCATCTATATTATGTCTACAAGAAACTCACCTTAGACCCAGGGATGAGTCAAAGACTTAACTGCACACTTAGAGGAATTAGGAAAAGAACAATCAACTAATCCCAAAGAAGGTGGAAAGAAGGCAATAACAAAGATTATAGGAGAGCTAAATGAAATTGAAAAAAAAGACACTAGAAAAATTAACAAAACAAAAAGCTGATTCTTTGAAAAGATTTAAAAAATTTACAAACCCTTAGCTAGACTAACAAAGAAAAAGAGAGAGAAGATACAAATATATAAAATAAGAAATGAGGAAGGCGATATCACCACTGGCCCCACAGAAATAGAGACTATCATAATAGGATACTTTGAAAAATTGTATTCTAACAAGATGGATAACTTAGATGAAATGGTCAAATTTCTAGAAATACACAAGCAGCCTACACTGATGAAAGATGAATTTAATGAACTCAACATACCAATCACAAGTAATGAGACTAAATCAAGCATCAAAAACATCCCAACCAGAGATTTTCTTTAAACAAAATGAGGGGGAACAACCAGCAGGATGGTGGCAGAGTAAGGTGCTCCTAGAGTCAGCTCATGTTACAGGGCAGTTAGTAATCACCCAGAGCTATCTAAAGCACCTGTTTGGGGGCTCCAGGACACCAGAAGAGCATCCTGCAACATCCTTGAAAGAATGGAAGGAGGAGATTGCCAATTTGCAGATTCGTGAGTAGAGCACACCACACCACAGAGGCTGGTGCCCATACTCCACTGGTGGCACAAGCCACATCTGGAGCTATTCATGGATGGAATTTAAAGTTCCACTTCCCAAAATTGGGGGAGGAAGAGATGGTTAGGCACCAACTTCAGCTATTGATTAGTAAATTCAGCCGAGTAAAATATAATCCTAAGAACAGCTAAACTTGGAACCTGTCAAAGTCAGATAAGGTCAGCAGGAACCATTTTAACTCCACCCCCAGCATGAGGGGAAGCAGGGATGACTGAAAATTAAAATGCTGGTATGGACAGGCTTCTTTCCATCTAGGTCAGATTGCAGCTCTAGCCTAAGCCCCAGCCCAAAACCCAGCAGAGAGGAAGCCGGCAGGACCTGTGCCAGCCTTTCCCGGAAAAGACAGGCCACTCTATGCAGGCTGGTGATCATCATACTCTGGCATCGCAAGCTGCCTCAGGAGCTATTCTGTGGCTGGAGTTAGAAGCTCCATTTCCCAAAAACAGGGGAGAAAGAGATGGTTAGCCACCAACTTCAGCTACTGATTAGTAAATTCAGCTGGCTAAAGTATAACCTAAGAACAACTATAGTTTGAACCCGTCCAAGCCAGATAGTGGCCGGTAGGTGTCATTTTGACCTCCAGCATGGGGGGAAGCTAGGCTGACTGAAAATCACAGTGACGGTAGAGAACAGTTTCTTTCACTCACATTGTCCTGCAGTTGTAGCCTAGGTTTCAGCCCTACTTCTAGCAGGGAGGAAGCTGGTGGGACCTGCACCAGCCTCTCCAGATAACTGCAGGTACATTTGGCTGGCACAGACTGAATAGTCAGAAGTCTATTGGGGTAGACTTCATTTTGGATCCTCAGGACATAGATTGCTGCCCACACCTGCAACTCCATCCCCACCCCAGGCAG
The DNA here is from genome assembly GCA_026826555.1 of Tolypeutes matacus. Lineage (NCBI taxonomy): Eukaryota > Metazoa > Chordata > Mammalia > Cingulata > Chlamyphoridae > Tolypeutes > Tolypeutes matacus. The sequence continues at coordinate 375,833 of JAKSZT010054586.1, forward strand.
GGGAGGAATGTCATGAAGCTTCATCTGTCTGTCTGGTGAACTACAGTCTAGGCCTGCCCAACTTGGATTATTACACAGGGCTGTGGCTCTGTCCTTACCCCCGGCAAAAGAGAAAGGTGGGCGAAACTTCATCAGTCCCTGGGGCAATGCGGGCAGTTTGAGCCTCCACAGCTTAAAGGATCAATTACATCCTTGGCTTCTACTATACAACCAGGAAGGGAGAAAGGGCAAGAAAGCTTAAAACTAAAGAAAGAAATTGCACCCAGAATAAATACATCTAGTAAGCCAGATGCCAAGACACCAATAAAAAATTACAATCCACACCAAGAAACAGGAAGATATAGCCCAGTTAAAGGAATAAGATAAGCCTCCAGATGGCATAAAGAAGTTGAGACAGCTAATTATAGATGTTCAAACAAATCTCATTAATAAATTCAATGAGATGGATAAAGAGATTAAGGATATTAAGAAGAGATTGGGCCTGAGTCCCCTGAGCCCTCTCTCCTGCACCCTGCCACTGCCAGTTCCCCCACTGCTGCCATGATGATGTGTGGGGTGCCCTCAGCCTTGCAGCTGGCCACAGCCAAGATGCAGCAGATAGCCAACCAGGTAAAGTCCCAGCTTGAAGAGAAAGAAAACAAGAAGTTTCTTGTTTTTAAGGCTGTGGAGTTCAAGCACCAGCTGGTGGCTGGGACAAACTTCTTCATCAAGGTGCACATTGGTGAAGAGCAGTTCACACACCTGCAAGTCTTCAGTGGTCTCCCTCATGAAAACAAGCCTTTGAGCTTGTCCAACTACTAGACCAACAAAGCCAAGGATGACAAGCTGACCTATTTCTAATTCCTGACCTCAAGGGGGCCTTTGTGCCTATGACTAACCTGTCTAAATGATTCTCTCACATTTCTGAGTGTTTATTTGGGATCCTAAATAAGCCACTAGTCTCCACTGACCTGTGGGGTGGAAGGGGGTTTAAGCAGCTTCTATTGTATCTCTGTCCTAAATTGTTCATTGTGTCCAGGTAATTTTTTCCTCCCAATCAATAATTTTAACTAAATTGCTTTCAGGGAGGACTAAGTATTATCTTTAAATATATATTTTTAAACTCTTAAAAAAAGCAAAAGAAGAGACTGAATGAGCACAGAAAAGGATTTGAAAACATACATAGAAAAATAGCACATCTTATGGGGGATGAAAGGTAAAATAAATGAAATTTAAAATACACTGGAATCATAAGACAGGAGATTTGAGGATAAATAAGAAAGGATTGGTGTACTTGAAGAAATGGCCTCTGAAAGCAAACTTACAAAAGGACAGATGAAGAAAAGAATGGAAAAAATTGAACTAGGTCTCAGGGAACTAAACGACAACAAGAAACATGCAAATATACATGTCATGGGTGTCCCAGAAGGAGAAGAAAAGGGAAAAGGGACAGAAAGAATATTTTAAGAAATAATGGTAGAAAATTTCCCAACCCTATGGAAGGACATAGATTTCCATGTCCAAGAAGCACAACATACTCCCATTCCAATAAATCCAAATAGACTAATGTTGATGTTCAGGAACTAGGTCCATGAAAATGGTGCCATGGATGAGAAAGAAACAAGAGATAGCCAGTGTCAGAGGACCGTCCATCCAAGGGGAGAAGAGCCCTGCTGCATAAAACATCATAGCTTTTATTTAGCTTTAGAACAAAGAAAATACATGTGCACATGTGCAAAGGTAACAGAGACATGACGGGTTACACGTTACTAAAGTCAGCAAATCTTTAAGGTTAGTGGTATAGTTCTCTTTACATTCCTGCACATAACAGACCTTGTTAATCATTATCTGACATATACCAATACACTCCTTGAAGCACAGAATGCTTCTCCACCAGGCTCGTACCAGATCTTATCTTAGTGTCTTGATACTAGAGATGCCTGTCCCATACATACCAAAGCAACCTGCTTTCTGTCATGAGTCATGGCCTTTAATTGAACTCCTACAGACCAACTCTGAGATACATGCTAATCAGAATGTCAAATGCCAAAGACAAAGAGAGAATTTTGAGAGCAGCAAGAGAAAAGCAATGCATAATATATAAGGGATACCCAATAAGATTAAGTGCCAATTTCTCATCAGAAACCATGGAGGCAAAAAGACAGTGTTATGATATATTTCAGATACTGTAAAAGAATAACTTCCAGTCAAGATTCTTATACCTGGCAAGATTGTCTTTCAAAATTGAGGGTGAGTTTATAATATTCACAGATAAACAGAAATGGATGGAGTTTGTAATCAAGAGACAGGCTTTGAGCGAATATTCTCACTGTCCTGATTCTGTGATAATCAGGGTGGGCTAAACATTCGCTATATTAGAAACCATGCATGTGTCCCCAGACCTCGTTTTCCTCCCTAGGTCTGGTTTTCAGAGTGCTGGTGATAAACTAAGCCTGATTTATTATATGTCCATCCTGTATGGGAAAAGACTGTAACTCTAGGTATCTCTGGTCAACCTTAAGAGATATAGCAGGGGGCTATATCTGGTTGGCGTCCATCTCCCATATGGAGGGACCTGGGTTCGATCCCCGGGACCTCCTGGTAAAAATTTAAAAAATATATGGAAGGTGTGTGGGCCGCCAGGCCCTGTGCGCGGGCGCACCACCAGTTCCCGCGAGCCACACAGCAAGATGATGACATAATAGGAGAGTGACACAAGGGAGAGGCAAGATGAGACGTACCGAAAAACCAGCAACTAAGGTTGCGCGGGCAGGATGCCTCTCTCCTACATCAGAGATTCCAAGGATTGAATCCCAGTGAAGACAGGAGGAGAAGGATGAGAAGAGAGGGCAGAAAATGGACACAGAGTTGCCCAGTGAATGGACACAGAAACAGCAAAAACGGGGGGGAGGGGGAAGGGGTGTAAAAATGGATAAAAGTAAATAAATAAATAAATCCTTAAAAAAGAAAAAAATAAAAAAAAATAAAAAAAAAATAAAAAAAAAAAAGAGACAGGCTTTGGTTGTGATGTGATAAAGTCTGAAAAGAAAAGACAGGAAAGAGAGACTTGGAAGAGAGTCTAGAAATGAAGATTACATCAGTAAACATAACAAAATGTCTCAAAAGAGTGATGAAAATAAAATATGACAGATAAAACCCAAAGGTCAAAATGGGTGAAATAGGAACTTCCTTTACAGTAATAACATTGAATGTTGATGGATTAAACTCCCCAATCAAAAGACATAGATTGGCAGAATGGATAAGAAAATATGAGCCATCTATATGCTGTCTGCAAGAGACTCACCTTAGACCCAAGGATACCAATAGATTGAAAGTGAAAGGCTGGAAAAAAATATTCCACACATGCAGTAACAAACAAACAAAACAAACAAACAAAAAAGCCGCAGTAGCTATACTTGTATCAGATGAAATAAACTTTAAAAGACACTACTAATTATCAATCTATGGAGGAAATCAATGATGTAAACCATTTATATTCAGAAAACTGCAATGTATTGTTAAAAGAAATAAAAAAACACCGAAATAATTGGAAGAACATTCCATGCTCATGGATTGGAAGACTAAATATTAAGATGCCAATTCTACCCAAATAGATATACAGATTCAATGTAGCCCTGATAAAAACTCCACCAACATTTTAAAAATAAATGGTAAACATGGTTTACAAATTTATTTGGAAGAGTTAGGGCTCCCAAGTTGCCAGAACATCTTTAAAAATTAAAGGGAAGTTGGAGGACTCTCACTTCTGGACTTTAAATATTACCTAGCTAAAGAGGTAAAAACAGCATGATACTGGCATAAAGACAGACAATGTAGACCAATGGACCTGAACTGATGTTTCAGAAACAGACCCTCAATCTATGACCAAGTGATTTTTGACAAGACTGTAAACCCACCCAGCTCAGGCAGAACAGTCCATTCAACAAATGGTGCTCAGAGAACTTGATATCTATAGCCAAAAGAAAGAAAGAGGACACCTATCTCACACCTTATACAAATAATAACTCAAAATAGTTCAAAAACCTAAATATAAAAGCAAGAGTCATAAAGCTTCTAGAAGAAAATGTAGGAAAACATCTTCAAGATCTGGTGGTAGTTGGTGGATTCTTAAAGGAGATAAGAGGAGTATTGAGATGGACTACTGATGCTTAATGTATGCAGAAGTTTTAATTAACTTTACTTTAAAACTATGGAAATGTATAGAGTTGTTGGTAACACATTATAGTGAGTAACAACCGGTTTAAAACAGGGAATGTGGCTGGAAAAAGGGAATAGTCTAGGGATGTAAATGTCAATTGAAAGAAAGCTAGAGAATAATTGAGGGACTGAATACCACAGTAAACCCAGAGGTGGATGAGAATAGTAGTTGATGTTACAGATGCAAGAGTGTTGTTTGTGAGCTAGAGAAGATGTATGTCACTATTACAAGGTGGTGGGAATGTGGAGAAGCATGGAAAAAATACAACTGAAGTGACCTATGGACTGTGGTTAACAGCAATACTGTAATAGTCATGCATCTATGCTAAAGATGTACTATGTTGATAAGAGGGGAATATGGAAAAAGTGTGCCAAATGTACACCATGGACCATGGTTATTGGTAATAGTCTGATGATATTATCTCATAATCTATAACAAATATTCCACCATGGAGTGGTGTGTTGATAGAGGGGTGCTGTATGGGAATTCTGCACATATGCATATTGTTTTGTAAGTTCACAACTTCTGTAATAAAAATATATTTTAAAAAATAATAATAAAGTGGGTTGGGGGGAAATGCAACATATGTTAAAAGATACAGTTAGTAGTAAGATTTTTGATGATAGTTTTTCATAATTTGTAACCGATATCTCAAAATAATGCAAGATGTTGGTGGAGGGTTGATGTATGGGACCACAGTATGATGTTATGCATGTTTGCTTTGTAAGTTCACAACTTTTAATATACACTTATTGTTTATGTATGCTCATGTATAAATGATATTTAAAAAACAATAAAGGGTATGCTGGGGGGAAAATACACCAAATGTAAGATAGTTTGATTAGTAGTAATATTTTGAGGATGCTTTTTCATCATTAGTTTAAAATGTTTTACAACAATCAAGCTCTTTGTGGTGAGGTGATGTATGAGAGCCTTGTATGTTGTTATGTATGTTTGTTTTGTAAGTTCACAATTATTAACAATACACTTATTGTTTATGTATGTTTATGTATAAGTGATATACTTCAATAATTTTTTACAAGTCAAAAATTAAAAATAAAAACAAACATCCCAACTAAGAAGATGCAGAACCAGATGCCTTCACAGGTGAATTCTATCAATCATTCTGGAAAGAACTAACATCAATCCTTCTTAAACTCCTCCAAAAAAGAGAAGTAGTGGGAATATTGCCTAACTCACTTTACAATAACCGCATCACCCTATTACTAAAGCCATACAAAGATCCCACAAGAAAGGAAAGGTATAGATGAATCTCTCTAAAGAGCTTAGATATTAAAATCATCAACAAAATACTAGCTAATCATATTCACAACACATCAAAAGAATTATACATCATGACCAAGTGGGTTTCATCCCTGCTATGCAAGAATGGATCAACATAAAAGAATCAATCAATGTAATACACCACATTAACAGATAAGAAGAAAAAAAATCATTTGATCATCTCCATTGATGCAGAAAAAGCATTTGACAAAATACAAAACACTTTCCTGATAAAGAAACTTCAAAAGATAAGAATAGAGGGAAATATTCCCAACACGATAAAGGATATATATGAAAAACCCACAGCTGATATCATATTTAATGGTGAAATGCTAAAAGCTTTCCCTCTAAGAACTGGAAGAAGACAAGGACGCCCACTGCCACCACTCTTATATAACATTGTGTTAGAAGTACTTTTTCAAGCACTTAGGCAAGAAAAAGATATAAAAGTCATCCAAATTGCAAAACAAGAAGTAAAAAATTCACTATTTGCAGATGACAGGATCCTATATGTAGAAAACCCTGAGAAATCTACAACAAAGCTATTAGAGCTGATAAATCAGTTCAATACAACGGCAGGGTATAAGATCAAAACGCAAAAATCAATAGCATTTCTGTACAACGATAATGAGCAATTTGGGGAAGAAATCAAGAAAAAAATCCCATTTGCAATAACAACTGAAAGAATCAAATACCTAATAAATTAACTAAAGAGGTCAAGGACTTGTTCACAGAAAACTACACAACATTGTTAAAGGAAATCAAAGAAAGCAGAGTTAGTCTCATTTCTAGGTTCCCTACATATAGCTTTTCTGCCCCTTTTATTTGAACCTATAATTAGCACATTACTTTATAAATACATGTCCCAGAGACTTAAATCTTTCTCTGTCCATGTGCCAGTTGAGCCCAGAATTCCAACAGAGTTGCAACACTTACTCTCCAAATCACTGGACTCACCCAGGCAACAAACAAGGAGATAATAATGGACAATGCCATCTCAAAGAACAGAGGGTGTCTGCAACAGCAGGCAAGATTGTTTCATCCATCTGCCCCATGGGATCTAAGCCCCCTCTCAATTAGAAGCAGAGTGGATATCACCATCCCAAAATCCTCAACATTGGGGAATGAACAATGGACTAAAGTAGACTTATTATTCTACTGTAGATTTATTATTCTAGCAATGGAAAGACTCTTATCATTGATATAAAGGCAGTGGCTACCAGAGGTTCTGAGGGATGGGAGAGGGAAGAATTGGTGTAACATGGGGGCATTTTTGAAACCTTGGATTTGTATTACATTACATTGCAGTGACAGATACAGGCCATTATATTTTTGGTCATAACTTACAAAATTGTGTGGGGCAGAGTGTAACCTACAATGTAAAAAACAGTCCATGGTTAGTAGCAATGCTCCAATACGTGTTCATCAATTGTAAAAAATATACCATGCTAATGAAGGATGTTAGTGTGGAAAAGTATAAGAAGGGGAGGGAGTGGAGCATATGGGAATCTCTTATATTTGTTATGTAACTTTTATGTAATCTAAAACTTCTTTCAAAATAAAAAATAATTTAAGAAATGAATATGTATACATACACACATAGATCTCATTACATGAGCTACTTTCAGTCATTCCCAAGACGAAAGACATTTTTATGTATAAGAAGTTTAATTTTGATATGTAATATATAATAACTTTCTAAACAATTGAGCCCAAGTATTTAAGTCATATATACAATGTATAATTATGTTTACCTTTACTCCTCTATTTCATAATATATATTATTGAGAAGGAATATGTCTGTAAATTTTAATGCCATATTTAATATATACATAGGAACTCTTTGAAGAATTCTAGAAATTAAATTTTGATTAAACTAGCATTTTTTGAATATCAATATGTACAAGACTATCCAAATACCAAAAAAAGATAAAACATGCATGTGACAGTATCCTTGACCTTGATGAATTATCATTGTGCTTTCCCAAGTAAACAAAAAGAAAAGAAAATGATCATTTCATAACATGTGTGCATAAGTTCATGCATCTATAAATACATCCTTACATATGCTAAAATTTGATCAAAATGCACTTGAATGTTTTGTATGTGATACATTTGCTTGAGTCATTTACATATAAATGAATAAGTAAATTCTCCTATTTAAAATAGTAAAGGATTTGATTGACAACTAAGCAAACTCAGACTCATTAAATATATAAAACAATAACTATATGAAGAATTTACTTTAAATACTTCAATTTCATTTATTAATAAAAAGGAGACTCATGTAATTGAACTTTTATCATGAAATTCATTTTTTATGAGTAACAAATATTTTCTCACAAAATTACTATTATAACAAAATCATGAAAATGCACATGACCAGAGCCTTCAGCCAGATAATCCATCCTTTAGCTACATGTAATATATTTGTTTTATGAATAGTAACATGCACACAAATATTCTGAATCTACTGGTTCTTATTATGATTTAAATAGCGATATGGATGGGTTTGTTGATCATCCTTCTACTTTTCATATCTGATACAATATAACTCTTAAAATGTTATTAAGTGTTTATATATTTATATATATGGACACATAGAAACTAATATTGTAGAATATTATTTTAGCTAGTCTGCTTGTCTAAGACTCATTTCCTCCCAAGTATCTGTATGACTCTCTACTTCACTTCTTTCAGGTTGCTCAAATATGACAATCCTTGAGGAGTTTTCTATAAATTTATAAATTATAAATTTCTATAAATTATTTTTGAGGTTTGCAAGCCTGACTATCTCCATGTACATCCCTGCTTAGCTTTTTACCAGAGCAGTGATCACGACTCAAATACATGAACTTTGTTGATTAATACACCCACCCCACACTATAGAATATCACTCTTATTAGATGAACCTCTTCCCAGTTCCTCAGTTGCCAGGGCTTTTCACTGGTATTCTCCATTTTGGAACATGTTCCTCTCATGAAAATGTATGAGTAAATATTCCCCTTCAAGTCTTTGAACAAATATCAAAATTTTATTGAGGCCTGCCCTGACCACACTATTTGCCCGTGCCTCCACACATCTCACCGACTAGTCTTTATTATATTTTGTTTCTGTAAATATTACCCTTCACATCTAACATGGCATATCACTTACTTCTGTATATTTCTCTGTATTTCTCAGTTAGAATCTAGGGTCCAAGTGGTGAAAGATATTTTATTGTTTATTATACTGTGTATGCAGTACATTGTAGATATTCAATAATATATATAATAAATAAATTAATTAAATTAAGTGGTAAGTGAACAAAGCATATCTAGTATACAATTAATCCAACAATAAAACATAAATTCTGAATAATATATTTGATCATATTAAATTTACATAATATAACAACATTGGGAACGTTCCTTCCCAGCAACTAATGAGTAATTTATAAAAATTCATCACAATGAGTCCAAAAATTTCAATAAATTTTCAAAGTTTAAATAATGGAGCTACATTATCTAACAAAAATACAATACATTTTAAATTAAATATCCAAAGCATAAAATCAGTAAGAATATCAATTTGATAATTCAAAATAACTAAAATTAAAAATGCAATCTTAAGTTTTTCTTGGAAAAATAGGCATTAAAGTATTTAACTCTAGAATATTTATATAATGTAGGCCAATATAAATAATTTATAGACCTGCATGTAAAATAAAGTGGCATTCAGATGAATAATGGAAATATTAAATTCTTGTATTATTAATCAGATAAATAATTAAAAGCAATCCATTATCTCTAGGTGCTAGAATAAAACTAACAAATTTAACCAAAAGAGTGGGATAAATAAAATGATAAAATAGAAAAAAATGAATTAAATGCTATTATTTAATAAGCAAAACAAAGAAAGAATAAACTATGAAAGGCAAATATTTGATTGATAACAAAAATAGGGGAAAATATGAGCTAGAGGGTTAAACTATATTGTCATTTAAATCAGAAAAGTTTTAAAATCTTTGATCAGATTTTGTCTTCAGCGTTGACAGTGTTAGTGGCAAGAAAATTCACCAGCCATCATAAACAAAGTACACACTTGAACAAAATGCATGTGAAAACTATTTTCAGGAATTGGAAAATAACATAATGATTCAGTTATGCATGAGATAATGGAAATACATGAGCAGGGATGCATTTTTACCCTGCCTTTCTGTACTGCTTGCTGACCAGGGAGATATAGAGTACCAGCAGAGTCTTGCATAACTGAAGAGGCAGATATTGGAGTTTCCAACAGTTGAAGAAGTTGGAATATAGAAAATAGGGTATCAAAAGGAAGTTAACTAAATATCAATATTGGGATTCTCTGTAGATCCTTAGCTGAAGGCTAAGCTGTATATTTCCAGATGGAGAAGCAACATAGCAAAAGTGGCAGCTGTAGGGCTGAGAACAGAACATGAATACCAGAATTTAATAAGTTCTGGGAGAAGCTGGATTCATGAGCAATGCTCTTTAGTAAATACCATGCCCTATGACTGATGATAAAACAAAATAGAACTTCCTTAACAAAGAATAATGTATAGCCTAAGAGGTTCAATGGCATTGTCAGTAATTTATTGCTGTCCAGAACAAAACTCAATACCCCTGATAGACAATATAATCTAAACTTCTTACAATGTATCATGTACAAAGTACAGATTATAAAAAATTGCCAGACATAAGACAAAGTAAGGAAATGTGACATACTAATGAAAAAAAATTAATAGAAACAGATTTCAAGATGAAACTAAAATTTGAATCAGCAGCCAAGGACATTAAAACAGCCTTAAACATATGCTTAGTAACTAAGGAAAAGATGATCCAATGAAGAAGTATAGGAAAAATCACAACAGAAAAATAAATGAAGAATACAGAAAAAACAATAAAATGCTTTTTAGAAAGGCAAAGTAAAATATATGATAATGAAAAATGCTTTTGTTACAATTGTTGAAAAACATTATTATAAATAAACTGTTTACTGCATAGATTGTTTTAGGATTATTCTGTGGTGTTGTACAGTTCTATGGTTTTTAAATTTTTTTATTTTGTAACATTTATAAAACCTAAAATTTTGCATTTAACCACTTGCAAATATAGAATTTAGTCATTTTATTAGTCAACTTGTGCTGCCATCACCATCGTCCATTAACAAAACATTCCATTACCCAAAACTCCTCATGCCCAACTCCTTCCCCAACCTTGACCCTGGTAACCCATATATCAGTTTATGATTCTATGAATTTGCATATTCTCATTATTTCTTATCAGTGAGGTCATACAATATTTAGCTATTTAGGTTTTGCTTATTTGACATAATATGATGTCCTCAAATTCTTGCATTCCTGTTTATGGTTGAATAATATTCCATTGTAAGTATATACCAATTTTGCTTATCCATTCATGTGATGATAGAGATTTGGGTTGCTTCCACATTTTGCCAATTGTAAATAGCATTGACCTGAACACTGGTGTGCAAATATCAGTTACAGTCCATGATATCACACCTTTAAGGTATATACCGGGTAATGGGATAGCTAGGTCATACAGTATTTCTATAATTAACATTTTGAGGAAACACCAATTTTTCCACAACAGCTACACCAGCATAATTTTACCTTCACAACAATGAACAATTATTTCCATTTTCCATATCTCTCCAACATTTATTATTTTCTGTATGTAACAGTTTGCATTCTAGTGGGTGTGAAATGGGATCTCATTGTACTTTCAACTTTCATTGCCCTATTGGGAATGATGTTGTGCATCTTTAAATGTGCTTATTGACCAATTATATCATCTTTGGAGAAAACATTGTTCAAGTTTTTTTCCATTTTAAAATTGTGCCATTTATCTTTCTGATGTCAAGTTGTAGGGGTTTTTAAAATATTGTGGATAATAAGCACATATCTGATATGTGATTTCCAACTATTTTCTACTATTCTGTAGGGTGTTTTTTAAAATTAATTTCATGATAAAGCATTTTAATGCACAATAGTTTTTAATTGTGATGAAGCAACTTTTATCTATTTTTTTCTTTTGTTCCTGAGCTTTTGGTTTCTCTCTGTTGCCTTCTAGGAGTTTGTCTTAGATTCCAGGCAAATACCACAGTGTGGTTTTAACAATAGAAATGTATTGTTTCATGGGTATGAGGCTGGTAGAAGTCCATAACCAAAGTTACAGAAAGGTGATTCTTTCTCCCCAAACACTGTGGTGTTCTGTGGCTAGCTCCCAGTGTTCCTTTACCTTACCTTTTCTGTCATGTGGCAATGCATATGGCCATGTCACTCTCCTTTCTACTATGGGCTCCACTGACTTCCATCTTCTGTGACTTTTGCACTGCATCTGAATTTCATTCACTTATAAAGGACTCCAGTAACTGGATTAAAGCCCAAACTGGTGTATTTGACCATACCTTTACTAAAAATGCCATATTCAAAATTTCCTATTTGAAATGGATTCACATCCACAGTAATGGCTAAGGTTAAGAATATGTTTTTATATTGGTGCATAATTCAATCTCCAACAGATTTAATAATTTTGTGTCTTACTGTAGCTTTGTAATAAATTTAAAATTGAGAAGTTTTACTGCTCTAATTTCTTCTTATTTTTCAAAAAGTTTCTGGATATTTGTGATTTTACCCTTTGTTTTAGTTTCCTGGCTAGTCTTGTTGAACAATGGAAATTTATTCACTCATGTTTTGAGGCAGGAAAAAGTCAAAAAGAAGGCATCAACAAGATGATGCTTTCTTTCTGAAGATTGTGGTTTTCAGAAGCTGGCTGCTGGTGATCTTTCTTCTTCAGCTTGCCACATGGCAAAAATAGAGGTGTCTCCTGGTCTTTCCCTTCTCTTCTGGGTTATGTTGACATTCAGCTTCTTTCACTTTGTCTGAATTTCTTCCACTGATAAAGGACTCCTATAATAGGATTAAGACCCATCCTAACTGGGCTGAGTTACACCTTAAATGTAGTAAACTCATAGATGGGTTTACAACCACAGAAAAGGATTAAATTTAGAAACATGTTTTTATGGGATACAAAAGGCTTCAAACCACCACACTGCACCTTCTGGACCCCCAAAAGGCATATTATTTCTTTATGAAAAATGCATTCATTCCAACACAATATCTTGAAAGCCTTAAATCAGTTCATTATCAATGGTAAGCACAAAGTCTAATCAAAATTAGTCATGGGTGTGATATTCCCTGGGGCACAATTCCCCTCTGTCTGTGGACCTGTGATCCCTAGAGAACAAGTAATGTGCTTCAAATATACAGTAAAGGGTTAGGCATAGGGCAAACATTTCCAGTGTTTTAGTGTTTTTTACAGAAAGGGTGCATGATTTTGCCAAATGATTTTGGGTATCAACTTAAAAGGTCATGTTCTTTTTTTGTTTTGTTTGTTTTTTACTTCATTCTTTTTATGTGGTATATTACATTATTTTGTTCTCTTATTTTGAACCACCATTTCATATTGTGATAAATCCCACTTGATCATGTATAATTCTTTTAATGTGCTGTTGGATTTGGTTTGCTAGGATTCTGTTAAGTATTTTTATATCTATATTCATAAGGGATATTGGCCCTAATTTTACTGTGGTATCTTTATCTGCCTTTGGTATTAGGGTAATGCTCACCACATACACTGTGTTAGGAAGTTTTCCCTCCAATTCAGGTTTGGGGAGGAATATAAACAGAACTGTGTTTTGAAATGTTTGTTGAAATTCACTGGTGAACCCATCTGGACCTGTGATTTTCTTTGTTTGATAGTGGGGTAGTTGATTACTGATTTGATCTCTTTAGTCATTATTGTTCTGTAAGATGTTCTATTTCTTTTTTATTCAGTTTAGGAATTTTGTGTCTTTCTAGGAATTGGTCAATTTCATAAATTTTATCTAATTTTGTGGGGCACAATTGTTCATAGTATCCCCTTACACTCCTTTTTACTTCTGTGAGGTTGATGGTAATGTCATTCCTTTCATTTCTGATTTTTATTATTTCGGTCCTCTGGCTTTTTTTCTCCATTTGTCTAGCTAAAGTTTGATTGTTTCTACTGATCTTTACAAAGAAACAACTTTTGGTTTCATTGACTTTCTCTATTATGTTTTTATTCTCTATTTTATTTATCCCCACTATAGTCTTTGTTATTTCCTTCCAACTGCTTGCTTGGAGTTTATTTTGCTCTTATAATTCTATTACTTCAAGTTGTGAAGTTAGATCTATATGAGATCTTTCTCCTTTTTTGTTGTAAGCTTTCAGTGTTATAAATTTTGCTTTATTGCATCTGTAAGATTTGGTGTGTTTTGTTTTATTCATTCATTTCATGATATTTCCTATTTATCTTTATTATTTATTTTTTGACCCATTGTTCCTTTAAGAATATACTTTTTTCCTTAACAAATCAATTTTATTATTTATTTTATTTATTTGTTAATAAAGCATAAATCCATCCAATGTGTACAATCAATGGTGTGCAGTATAATCACATATTTGTGCATTCATCACTTTAATCATTCCTAAAGCACTTTCGTTATTCCAATAATAACAATAAACAAAATCCAAACAACCAAAACTCATCACCTTTCAATCTCTCTTTGCTTACCCTGCTGTACATAGCTGCTATTCTTTTTTCTTCTTTCTAGTATATTTGTATTTATATTTTGTAAAGAGAGTTTTTTATATGCAATATCACCCATATTTATGTTTTACAAGAGGTTTTACCATCTTATACAGTCCCATGTTACAATTTTTAGCTACCCTTCTAGTAATATGCCTGACCTTAGACTTTTCCTTAAAATCACCGTCATACCTATATAATAGCACTGCTAGTTACAAACACCGTGACTTGCTGTCACCATTTCTATTCATTTCCAAAGATTTACAACTTTTCTATCAATTATGCACAGATTAACCCTTACCTTTCCACTCTCTACCTTCCTTCTATTTTCTAGTGACCTACATTCTAATTATTAACTACATGAATTTACACAATATAATTAGTTCTTAATAGCACAATTATACATTATTTGTCCTTCTGTGTCTGGCTTGCTTCACTCATTATAATGTCCACCAGCTTTATCAATGTTATCATATGCTTCACGACTTCATTTCTTCTTACCACTGTATAATAAGAATATACTTAATTTCCACAAATCAGAAAATTTTCCAGTTGGCTATGTTTTTAATTTCCAGCATCATTTCAGTGCTGTCAGAGAAGATTCATTGTATGATTTCAATCTTGTTAAATTTATTAAATCTTGTTTTGTGGCCTAACATTTAACCTACATTGAAGATTGACCCACATACACAAGAGTAGAATGTTTGACTCTTGTGTGTGAAGAGTTCTACGTATGTCTATTAGTACTAGTTGATTTATAGTGTCTTTCATATCTTTCATTTTCCTATCAATCTTATATCTTGATGTTCTATCCATTATTAAATGTCAAGTATTGAAATTTATTACTAGATCAGAGAACCATCTATTTCTCCCTTTATAAGTATCAATATGTTTCATTGCTTTTGGTCTCTACTGTTTCAGTGCATACTCCTATGGCTACCTACATCAGAGATCTTTATTCCTTTATGCTACCTTGATTTGCATTCTAGGGTACTTTCCCATCAGTATGCCATGCTCCCTGTAGCATTTCTTGTAGGGCAGCTGTAGTGGTGATGATTTCCCTCAGCTTTTGTTTACCTGTTTATATCTTATTCTTACCTTCATTTTTGAAAATAGTCTTATTAGATATACAACTCTCAGTTGAAATTTTCTATCAGCACTTAAATATTTTATTACTCTGCCTTCAGGCCTCCATGCTTTTTTATAAGAAATCAGCATTTTATTTTATAGGGAATTCCTTTTTATTTTCCTTTTTTCAAACTTTTTTTATTTTATTGTGGGTAAAAATCAAAATTTTCACAATACATACCAATATTTGTAAAATGATATATAAATATATATGCATATATGTGCATTTGCTTACAAAAATGTTATTTATATATGTATATAAATATATTTTAAGAGGTGCTTAGATTACCTAAAATATTACACAGAACCCACCGGGATTCCCAAGTTGCCCACCTCCCACACCTCCCACCACATCCCACACAAACATCTCCCATAAGTGTGGCCCACCACCCTCAATGGACTTACACATCCTGGGGCCTTGCCATGAACCATAGACCACACTCTCTCCCACACAGTTCTGAGTGGCATGTGCTGATTTAAAATGGCCTACATCTGTTGCCACAATAGTACTCAGGACAACCTCCAAATCCTAAAGAAGCACCTGTATTTCAACTGCACATCCCCTCCCTGCCCTGAAAGTGTCAAGTGGCCACTGGCTCCGCTTCATTGTTATAACTTCTTCCATTGCTAGAATCACCATATGTGTACAACAGAATACCATCAAGTCTACTCTAATCCATATTTATTCCCCCAATCCTGAGGGGCCTGGGATGGTGATGTCCACTCCACCTCCAAGTGAGAGAGGGCTTATATCCCATGGATATGGTGAGTGGGATGATCCTGCCTGCAGATGCAGGCCCTCTCCATTCCCTGGGCTGGCCGTTGCCCATCATTGTCTCCTCACCAGATGACTTAGATGAGTCCATTGAGCTGTAGGGTAGGAATTGCAGATCCACCGAGATTCCATGCACACCTGGCACATAGGTAGGTGGGAGGCTCCAGTCTCTGGAAGTATACCTAAAAACTACAGCATCACATATGGGTTTGAATAGAAGGGACTGATGAACCATGTGCAAGGAGGACTTACTTGAGTCCAATTCTGTCACTCTCAGGAGCCCAGATTCCAAGAGAGCAGCAATAGTACTCTGAGTGCAGGGACAGTGTCTGTCAAAAGAGGATGACACACTGATGAGTTCTTTTTATTGATGACTACCCTTGTGAGTCTTTGCTCTTGTAACAGACTTAGCTTGCTGTTGTGGGGTGCCTAAGGGTAGCCACCTGAGAGCCTCCTTGTTGCTCAAATGTGGCCCCTCTCTAAGCCAAACTCAGCATATGAATCCATTACCTTCCCCCCAGTGTGGGACATGACTCCCGGGGATGAGCCTCCCTGGCAATGAGGGATTAATACCAAGTGTCAATTGGCAACACAACTGGAAAAAGACCTTGAATAAAAGGGGGGAAAGGTAAAGACAAATGAGTTCAAGTGGCTAAGAGACTTCAAAGAGAGTCGGGAGGTCACCCCAGAGGCAACTCTTATGCACACCTCAGTAGGAGCTCATAGAACATCAAAGTGCCTATCACCCCACACAGAGGGGCTCCTGAGAGCTCTGGAGACACCCAGGTCCTATATAAGGGGGGATAGCCCCAGAGACTGATGCCTTATCAGTGGGCTCAAACTTTATTTTTAAAGAAGTTTTAGATTTAAGAAAAATTACATCGAAATGTAAGGGATTCCCTTATACCCCACCCCTCCCCTTCTCACATTTTCCCCTGTTAATAACATCTTTCATTAGTGTGGCATATTTGTTACAATTGATGAACAAATATTGAAACATTGCTACTAATCAAGGTCTATAGTTTACATTATGGTTTATACTTTGCACAGCACAAGCATATAGGTTTTGACAAAATGTATAATGGCCTGTTTCCACCATTGCAATATCATGCAGAACAATTCCCATGTCCCAAAAATGTCCTCATGCTACACCTATTATCTCCCTCTCCTCTCAGACCAGTCTTCATATCAATGTTACAAGTCTTCCATTAGTAGCATAACAGTAAGTCTACTTTTGCCTATAGTTCCATTTTCCCCCTTATGTTAGTTCATTCTTCAGTCTTGAAGATTTGGGGATGGTGATGACCACTGCTTTCAATTGAGAGAGGGCTTAGATCCCATGGGGCAGATGGATGGAACTGTCTTGCTTGCAGCTATAGATACTCTGTTTTTTGGGATGGGCATTGTCCAATGTCTTCCTTTTGTTAGTTTTCCTGGGTAACTACAATGAACTGGAGAGTAGGTGTTGGCAGCAACTCTGCTGAGATTCAGGGCTGAACAGGCATATGAGGCACCTGCAGATTTAAGTATTTCTGAGATATATATTTAAGAGATATATGCTAATTATAGGTTCAAGTAGAAGGGGCAGAAGAACCATGCATAGAGAAATTAAACATTGGGAAAATAGGCTAACATATATTCCAAAGTAAGGCTCACTGACAGGGTGCCAATTTCCTAGGGATATGTGCTCCACCTATATTGTCCAGATGTCTCTAGAGCCTCAGGACACCACTGCTTGAGGCACTGTTTACTGTGGCAGTTAGTGAGATCCTCCTGAGATGTGCATAATTGTAACTTCTGGAATAACCTCTGTATTAGTCAGCCAAAGGGGTGCTAATGTGAAATACCAGAAAATGGGTTGGCCTTTATAAAGGGTATTTATTTGGGGTACAAGTCAACAGATACCAAGCCATAAAGTGTTAAGTTTCTTCTCTCACCAAAGTCCATTGCCACATGTTGGAGCAAGACAACCCCCAACGTTTGCCAGGGTTCAGGCTTCTTGGGTTCCTCTCTTCCCAGGGCTGCATTTCTCTCCAGGCTTAGCTCTTCTGGTTTCCTCCACAAGGTCAGCTGCAGACTATCAGGTGAACAGCTCACTTCTCTTCTCCTGGGGCCTTCTTTCCAACATCAAATCTCCAACATCAAAACTGCTTCTCAAAAACTGCTTCAACTCTGTTCTTTGCCTTGCCTTTTATATTCAGTAGGCTCAATGCCCTACTGATGTGGCCCAGTCAACGCCCTAATCATAACTTAATCATGCCCAGATTAACAGATCAGTTTACAAACATTATCCAATTATATTTTTGGAATTCATAATTACATCAAACTGCCCAACTGCAACAACCTCCAACTCATTTTGAAATCTTTTGCTTTAAAAGCTCTTATGTATTTAATATTTCCACCTTTTGGTCAAGGTCTTTTTCCAAATGCATCAGTAGTTGGCTCTTGGTAAAATAATCCCTCCATGCCAAGGAGACCCATCCCTGGGAGTCATGTATAAGCACTTCCTTTTACATAATATGTTGCTTCTCTCTTTCAGCTTTCAGAACTCTTTCCTTATCCTTGCATTGTGCAATTTGACTCTATATTTCTTACATATTTGTCCTCAAGTTTATCCTGTTTGTTATTCATTGGAATTCTTGAAGGTGTATTCATGTCTTTCTCAAAATTAAAGAACTTTTCTGCCATTATTTCTTTGAACATTCCTCCTGTCTTTTTCTCTTTTTTCTTCTCAGTATCTTGTTTTTACTATATTGGTATTCTTTAGGGTGCCCAACTGGTCCCTTAGGCTCTATGCAATATTTTTTTCATGTTTCTTTTTTTCTTTCTGCTCTTCAGCCTGAGCCACTTCATTGTCTTGTTTTGAATTCACTAATTCTTTCTTCTCAATATCAAACATCTGGTCTTCTTCATTGATGATTTATTAAGTCTTATCCTGTTCCTTTAAATTGACCACAACTTCTTGTGTCTTTTTTTCTTGATAACCTTTGTTGCATATTTTACAGATTAATATTTTAATATTGTAACTATTGGGGCTGTCTGTTTCTAAATTTTGTTTCTGGCTAGTGATGTGACAGATATATCATTGAGTATTAGGAGTTAACAAAAACAAATAAATACAAAAAAAAAACACCTTTTCATTGTCTTTGCAAATTAACTCTGTGTTGGCTGGGGCTCTCCTTCAGAATTTAACACTCCTTTTAAGAAGAACAGCGTAAGGCAAAAGTGTGGTGCCATCTCCTTATTTTCTGATCATATGTGTTTTCCTGGGCTTCTGCCCTGGCCTTAGAAATTTCCCAGTTCAAGTGAATTGGAATACCTCTTTTTGTCACTATGAAATAGTTTTTCAAATATTCTCTGAACAGACAGAGCCCTACAGAATCTTATATTGCCATCTTTGTTCCCTAAAGCAATCAAATAATATGAGGTAAACCAAAATAATTTAAGGGTGAAAATTTTATCCCTTAGAGAGTTTATTATCAATATAATGGAATGAGGTATTATTAAAAAAAATTCTAACAGAGAAAATGAAATTTAATAATTAAACATTTTCTTAACCAAAATGAGGCCAGGAGGGAAGAATAAAAACTTCAAAAACATGTGAAATAAATTGAATATAGCAAATAAATAATGATTTTAAATTTAACTGGATAAAACATTCTGGTTAAAAGGCACAGTAATTAATACTATTAATACCCAGCATTATGATGTTTATAAGAAATAGTTTAATAAAAAAGGATCTTCAAATACATGACAGTAAATATAAGCATATAAACATGTTGTGCCAAATATTAGAATTAGAAAAAGTAGACATTTATATACCAGATTATGATGCACAGTATAAAATAACAATAGAGTTATATTTTTCAGGAAATTGTAGAAATCATTAACAGTTTCAAAACACACAAAACACAATTTGACAGATTAAATGGAGGAATATATATATTTAAAATAATTACTTTAAATAATTACCAGGGATAAAGTTCTAATTTTGTTGAAAATGAAGGACAAAGAAGTCATGTTCTTTTCTGTTTCTCATGTCAAAATTATTTTATTATTAGGGATTACGTATTGGAAGCCTAATAAAGATTTACAAAAAGGGGATGGTAACAAAATTAGTTTTGTAACTTTTCATTTCTCCAACTTTCACTCATATTATTTGGAAGTACACTTAATGAATATTAAAAATTATTTCAATGCTGTGAGGGAAAATTCATTCATGGTGATTTTGCAAGGAGCAAGCAGACCTTACTGAGGTGGGATTGATCTAAGTTATCTCCCTTAATCTCTTCTTTGGCTTAAACCATAAGATCAACTATTGGGGAAAAAAATTGATGTTGGGTTTGTATTCTTGAAAAAAGCTTTCCTCAGTATGACTAAATTATTGATGAAGAGAAGAACTGTACTTCTAAAAGATCAGCAAATATACAATATATTAATATGTAACTCCCTTATCCATACCATGAAATTGTCTCCAGAAATTATGGAGTAGGAAGAGTTTTTCTGCTAAAAGTTGCTTCTAAATCACATGAAAATTTATTTCATTCTCATTAATTAATGCAAGGGCCACAAGAAAGCATTTCACCTGATTTGAGGGTTTGGGCATTAAATTAATTATAAATTAATTATAAGATCTTTACTCATCCTTACTCATTTCAGCCCTGATTTTTATCTTCTTCTCTTATGTTTGTTTTAACATTTCCTGTATAGATGAACTAGGTGACACTGCCAACACTGAATGGAGAAATGTCAAGATGTCTTCTTTGTGATTCTGCAAAAATGTCCATTCATCAGTTAGTGGCATTACTAAAGAGAATTTAGATATAGAGAACCATCCAGTGAAAAAAAACATGAAATAGTGGTTTTTACAAAACTCTAATATAACATAAGTAAAGGTGCATTATAAATCTTTAATTAAAAATGTCAGGATTTTACTAAAATACAGTGTGATAAATATTATGTGAATAAGTGTACATATAAATAAGCATTATGTAAAAAAGGAAAATAAATGGAAGAAAACACATCTAAAGGTTAACAGCATTTATGCATGAGTTTTATATTCCTCTTTGAATTTTGTTCTAATTTTTGTGTAATGAACAATGTTTACTCCAATAATCGATTAAGGCACACTTTTAATTATAAAAATATTTCATTGTTAAAAATGTGCTATACCATCCTTGGTGGTTAATGATATGGCCTTTCAGCCACAGATTAATTATTTCTCTAGAAATACCTTCTCTTTTACACATTCATAAATTAGAGCATCACAAGGAATACCAAAAAATGTGACTTAACATTTTATGGTTTATAAAGAGAAGGCAACTCTTTGTTAAAAACCTAACACGGTTGTATTAATCCTTGAATTTTTATCCTTGGAATTATGCCAAACAAATTTCTTTGGAAATTGGTCCCAGAGATGAACAAGTGTTACATTCTCAACAATCCTCAATATAAGAGGTGCTGTGGGATTTTGAGGGTGAAAGGCAACAATCTGCTCTCTTTATGTTCACAGTAGCTCTCTGGTGTATTTATGAGACATAATTTTCAGTTGAATTTTCTATATGATCAGTACCTGGACAAATATTTTGGTTGGTTTATTTTACCTCAGAACAAAATAAAAATGCATGAACAGAAAATTAAACATAAATTATCTCTAAGGAAACAAATATTGTATAGCCAAAATTTCAAACTACTTAACTGGTTTGCATATTTTATTTGTGAGACAAACTCAAAGTTGAGACATTTCTAGACAGATAAAGATGTAAGAAAATTTTCACCACCTTTGACCCTTGGTAAGTATTAGTCTCAAAGTTAGAGAGTTTTAGCTTATCACCAAAAAAAAGGGAATGTTATAAAATATATACATACATATACATATCATGCAGGCCTTACCTAAGAAATGCCAGGATTTTTAGAAATGGAAATATTGAATCATGGACAGAGTCATCAAGAAATGTGCATATACTGAAAATATCTTTTTGGAAGAAATTTGAGTTTTAATAATCACCTAAAAACTTATCTTCTGAAAACTAATAGTAATGTGTTGTTACCAGTAAGGTAGCTTCAGGTTTAAATTTCTCATCTGTCATTTGCATTAAATAATATTGGAAACAAAAGAATAGTAAGTGTTGCATTAAATCTCTTTATCAATATTTATTATAAATTTAGTACATTTTACTAATTTTTTGTAATTAATTATAACTAGGAATATAGAGTTTTGAAAATGATCTCTGGACTAAACCAATCTTCATTGAATCACAAAGCCTGCAACACTTAATAGTTATGATATTGGATAAGTTACTTAACTTTCTGTGTTCTGTCTTTAATCTAAAAATGTGTATAATAGTAATACCTATGGTGTGATAGTTTCACCTGAATAAATATATTAATAAATGAAAGTGTTTATAACAATGTTAATTTCATTTTAGCTATGCAATATATGAGTTTATATTGTCTAATATCCAAATGATGATTTATAACTAATTTATATTTCAGAGAATAAGATTTTTTTCTCATATTTTGCTACTTTTATTTTCAGGGTTTAAGTTGTTTACTCTCCAGATGGAATACAATTCTTCAGCTAAAACAAGAAAATGAGACAAAATGGTTCTGAAAATACAATAGAAAAATAATGTTGACTTGTTTATTTTTCCAAATGAGCAATAGACTATTTACAAATAAGCAGATTTCCAATGATGCATATTAAAATGGCAATCATATAATTGTTTGAAATCTAAATGAAAAAATTCATTGTCACATTTGATTGGTGACTTTTAATCAAACTTTCTAATATAATGACAGATTCTTTTACTTTTGTTCCCCCAAATTTGTTAGCACCAAAATTGTCAAAGAACACTTATTATTTAGCACAACAGTAAAGAATGTAAAAATTAAGGAGAGGTGGAGTTTTCAAAAGGAAATCTTTGGAGATCAACTTAATGCAAATAAAACATACTAAAGAGTGAGTGCACATCCCTGACACACATAAATACTAATAACTAAAAGTTTCTTCAGAAATGGTAAGGTTGAAACAATGGATATTAAATAAATTAAAGCTACTTCAGATACAAAGGAAAAAACAAAACAGTAATTAAAGAATGAAATAACCATCACCATCAGCATGACATAGACAGGAAGGATGAAGTAAACAAAACCAGGTACAAGTTTTTCCCAATGTTTTCTTCAGCATGTGTATGTGTTTTGTTTTGTTTATTCCTTTAAGCTTGCACACATTAGATTACAATAATTCTTCTTTCCATTCTAAATATTAACATTTTATCCTTAAGGAGAAGCTGAGGAAGAGAGAAAATTCCAAATCCTTTTTGAAATTTACTATTAGGTCCACTTAGGCCAAACCAGTGACAGTCAGTCTGTACAACTAGAAGAGCCACAAGCATTTTGCTTTCCTCACTACACTCACTTTAATACTTACAGTACCACAGGAAACACAGTTTGGGGGAAAACAATCAATTTTAGAAAGTTTTCTTAAAAATGATGCTACAACCATGACCATATCTTTGTGTAAGAAAGGGATTCGGAAATAGAGTGTCTCAACAAAAGGTAAAGTATCATCCTTGGGTGTAGCCATTAAGAGTTCAGCTGACTAGGCTTTGGTGCTCTTTTCCAAGAAGTAACCCTAGGACCCATGTTTCTTCTACGTTGTTGCAGTATTTTCTCCCAAGAGGATGTCTTCTTTGGCATGGTTGAGGACTTTTCATGTAGTATTCTGTCTACTTCCCATTCTGATGGAAAAGTGAGGTTTTCACTTTTGAAAAAGAACTCCTGTATTTTTTTTTTCATGTGGAATATTTTTAAGGAAATGTCCAATTTTTTAGATATAAGGCTATTCAGGTGACCTATTTTTCTGGTGTAAGCATTTTTAAGGAATTGTACATTTAATCTAAATTATTGATTTTAATGGAAAATGTTGTTTATCTCATTTTATTACTATGTTTTAAATATTGGTGGGAAACTATGATTTTATCCCTTCTTTTATCCCTTATTTAGCAATTTTGTCTTCTCTCTCCATAATGGTTGCTCTACAGATTATTAAACCTTGAGAAATAGAGATATAATTCCTCTTTCCCATTCTTTGTACTATTTTGTCATAAATTTTACTTTTATATGTGGATCATGCCCCGCAAGGCATCAACATAGTTTTCTGTTAGTCAATTATTTTTAAAGCAATTCAATTTTTAAAATCCAATGTGTGACAACTTGAATACTCTATCTCAAATTTAAATATTAACACTTATACTCTAATTTGAGATTAAGGATTGTAATCTCAAACTAGATTATATATGTATTTCATATATTATTAAAATATATATATATTATATATTTTATAATTCTAAAATATTCTGTAAGTGATGAAAAACCTTTCCTTTTACCTCTGAAACTGAGCTACTCACTCAATTAAAATATGTAGTGAATATAATGTACTTGGATACTTATGCCAGTTCTTAAGCTATCCTTGGAGTCCAGAGAAAAGGTGTAAGGAGAAAACACAATAATTCTCTTCTGCAAAAGAAAAGCAGGATAATGATACTTTTTTTTCATAATAAACACATGAAACTTTCTGAAACAATGAACTATAGGATATAAATGTCTACAGGAATGCACATTGCCTTTCAGTAAAAATTATCTCTCAGTGGAAAAACCATATGACATAGGATTGGAAAAGTAAACAAAGTACATAGTTCTAGCTCTAATATATACTAGATATATAGCCTTAGATTAATAACATAAATCCAATGAAATATAGTTTCTTTTTATGGGGAATATAACTTCCTTAATTCCTCAAAAATTCCTAAATATTTATATTATAAAATATATGATATTCTGCTTGGACATAATTTATAATTCTTTAATAAAAATTATTAGGTTCCTTATTGCAATTTTAGCATACTACACTTGTAAGTGGCATGAGAGATAGTTTATGCTCATTGAAAATCTGACAGAGGAATAAATTTATGGATAAGGATACAGGAGAGCCTGCACAGTAAATAGATTATAATATGCTATGTGATAGAATATTAGAATATTAGAAGACTGGTAGAGTTAAAAGTCACAGAGTTTGATTTTTATATGGTTTTTCCTCATCTTGGGCATTTCATATATTAATCTGTTGACTAATACCTGCCTATATACATAAGAAACTCTTATCATAATTATGAAAATTACATGAATCCCTGGGTCCCACACCAAGATTATCGATCTTAGTGGATCATTAAAGCTGTCATGGAATCTGAATAAAATAAATAAAGAAAGAAATATGATATTGGCAGGGAGTTAATGCAACCCCAATTTTATCTATAGATTCAATGCAACCCAATAAAAATTTAATAAAGATTTTTTTGTTGCAAAACTGGAAAAGCTGGTTTTGAAGTTTATATGATAAAGCAAAGAACTAAGATAGTCAAAACTACTTAAAAATGTAGAATAAAACAAAGGACTGACATAATCTAATTTTACTATTTATCAAAAACCAAAATTTTCACCAGAGTGTGTTATTGTTGCCAAGATATATACCTTGATAAATGAAACTGAATAGAAAGTTCAGAAATAGATTTACTCATATGTGGTGAAGCTAGGGCCACCATTAAGGGCTTAAGGATACAGGTGTGGTGAGCCCATCACATTTCTCTTCAACACTCTTGTGGGCCTGTGCAGAAAACAGAGAGATCTTTGAGGATGACAATGTATTATCATAAATTAGGTCAGGAAGTTAGTCTAATGCTATTTCAGATATGGTATAACTGCTTTCACAAATTAACACATCCTCACCTATTTGGTATGCACCTATTCATTTGGCAAACCAATATTCAATATTTTTTAGTTTGCTTTCACCTTGAAAGCTCAGCAAAACACCTTCACTGTCTTTCCTCAGGAGTATAGCAAATATTCAGCCCTATGACATAATCTCATCTGCAGATTCCTTAATTGAATTACCCTTGCACAAGACATCATACTTTTCTATTACATCATGCTGCTTGAGCAAGAGTGAGCAAGAGTAGCAACTACTCTTGACATTGTTAATACATTTGCATGTTAGTGTATGGATAATGCCTCGAAAAGTAATTCCAGGGCTTTCCTCCTCACTGTAATGTCTACGCATCCAGTGGAGAGGACAATGTCAATATATCCCTTTTAAGGTAAAGGATACGCTGTTGTATCTGGCCATTCATAGAATCAAAAAAGAAACAGAATGCCTAGTTGGCCTGTGAGGATTTTAGAGGCAACATAATTCTCATTTGGGTTTGCTATTCTGGCCCACTTACTGAGTAACCCAAAAATCTGCTGGTTTTGAGAGGCAACTGGAATATGAGCAGGTGTTGCAGGTCCTAACTGCCATGCATGCTGTTCTGCCCCTTAGGCCATAAAATGATCCAGCTCATCCAATGGTGGTTGAAGAATCAGTAGCAAATACACATGTTCTTTTAAGCCTTTGTCAGGTCTCTTTATAAGAAACACAGATATTTGAAATTTTGGAGCAACATTCTAAAATAACAACGGTGGGGTTTTTTGTTTGTTTGTTTTTTCCTGAGAAACAGCTTTTGGCTAGCTACTGGAGCTTAGGAGAGACTGAATGCTTCTTAATTAATCATAGGTTACCGAATTACAATGAGACCTGAGCTGCTATCTAGTAAAAGAGTATTGTCTGGTGAAAAAAATCATTATGTTGTGAGTGCACTGCAGCACTCCATCATCAAATGGAAGTAGTTTATAGGAGATCAGGCTCTAGCAAGCCCTGAGGCACAAGTGAGTTGCATGAAGTAGTGGTCAAATACCCATAGCCCCTATTACTTCCACATTACTTTCTCTCTCCCATTGCACAGCTATGCCTTCTTGGGGAGTTCCTTACAAGAAGAGAAAACTTGAGCCTTGTTTACAGAGGGTTTTGCATGACATATAGACTCCATCCAAAAGTGGACAGCTGCAGCACTACATCGCCTTTCTGGGACATCCTTCAAGTACAGTGTTTAAGGAATAACCTCCCAGGATGCAGAACTTTGAGCAGTGTACCTGGTTGTTCATTTTGCTTGGAAGGAGAAATGTTCAGAGTTGCATTTGTATATACACTCATGGTGTGTGCCAATGATTTTTTCTGGCTGGTTAGAGTTTGGAAGGAACATGATTGGAAAATTGGACACTAAATTATCGGTGAAGAGGTGTGTGGATAGAACTTTCTGAATGGGTACAAAACCTGAAGATATTTGAGAGCCAATATTAATTTAAAAAAGAAATTTATTTATTGGTAAAATTTTAGTTATGTGAATCTCTTTTTATAAGAAAAATTGAAATATTTAAATGAAAATTTTATATAGCTATTGCTTTATATAATTAATTAGACTTCTATTATTGTGTCTAATTGGTCATTCAAATATATTGCTCTTTTAAAAAGGAATAAGTTTTAGAATGCCTAAATCACACAGAGCTGTTGTCCCATGAACACATACTTTCAGATTCCAAATTGTATTTAATTTATCTCTCACCAATGTGGATGCAAATACAACATTGATTTGACACCACGATATTGTATCATGGCTGATTTTTTCTGTAAGTATATATCTCATATCAAGAATAATAGTTTGAATACATCATATTCATCAACTTTGTATTTTATTTCTTTCAATTCTTTTTTTTAATCTTATCTACACAAACATTTTTTGTGTCAAACTCCATTCAGTTAATATTTATGTAAAACCCTCCTTTCATGGCATTTTTAAAATACAAAAGAAAAATCATTGGGGATTCCTAGTGAAGTCACACATCAATTAAATGAAAAATTTTAAAGTATTTTATACTTTCATAGTCACTTACAATATTTGGTTAATTAGAATAGGTGGTTTGTGGGTTCTAATTTGTTTTGTCTTATTTTATTTATTTCCAATACATAGACATCAAACTAAAATTTGCCCTTAGACCTCGTTTGAGCATTTCTCTGCCTTTATTCATTTTTCCACTAATTCTGTGAAAATGTTTTTGCCTTATATTGACAATTTTTCTAAGCAATCCTCAACTTATCTTTCTGTAAACAATGTTGCAATGGGGCTCCTTCTCCCATTCTTTGTTCCAGATGGCTTTTTCTCTTACTGATAGGAACCGTATCAGTATTGTGAAATTTGAGCTTGACAGAAATTACAAATTTAAATATTTTACAGAATACTATTTGTAAAAAAAAATATGTGACCTCAAGACTAATTCAAAATCCCTATGAGTTGCATGTGGAAATGTCTTCTCCTCATGCCTTTAGAAGGAGGAAGATAACTATAATATACTACACTTTTGAAGAACAAGCACTAACTTTTGTTGACCTTCTCTATTTTTTATTGTTTCTTTTATCTCTGTTCTAATCTTTTGTATTTCCTTCCTTCTTGTCACTCTGGATTTCACTTGCTCTTCTTTTGCTAGTTTTTCCAGTTTTGAGTTAGGTCTCTGATTTGAGATCTTTTTAATGTAAGCATCTAGAGCTATAAATCTCCTTCTCAGCACTTCCTTCGCTGAATCCCATGAGATTTATTATGCTATATTTTCATTTTCATTTGTCTCAAAATGTTTCTTAATTTTGCTTCTGATTTCATTTTTAACTCATTGGTTGTTTTAAGAGTATGTTGTTTAATTTCCACATATTTGTGAATTTTCCATTTCCTCCTCTGTTATTGATTTCTAGCTCCATTCTGTAGTTGTTGGAGTATATACATTGAATGATATCAATATTTTTTAAGTTATTGAAACTTCTTTTTGACCCAACTTATGGTCTATCCTGAAGAATGATCCAGGTGGACTTTTGCAGAATGTGTGTTCTGTTTGTCTTGGGTGAGGGGTCCTATATATGTCTGTTAGGTCTAGTTGATTTAGAGTATCATTCAAGTCTTTTACTCCTTTGCTAATTTTCTGACTAGATTATCCATTATTAGGAGCAGTGTATTAAGTCTCATATTATTAAAACATTCAATTTCTCCTTTCACATCTGTCAAATTTTTTTTTCATATATTTTTGTTACTGCTGTTAGG
This sequence comes from Tolypeutes matacus, assembly GCA_026826555.1. Taxonomy (NCBI): domain Eukaryota; kingdom Metazoa; phylum Chordata; class Mammalia; order Cingulata; family Chlamyphoridae; genus Tolypeutes; species Tolypeutes matacus. Next base: position 404,870 of record JAKSZT010054586.1, read on the forward strand.
TACATATATATTTATAACTGTTATATCTTCCTGTCTTCCTGTTGAATTGTTTCCTGCATCAGTATATAATACCTATCTTTTTTCCTTGGAATGTTTTTGACTTGAAGTCTATTTTTTCTATTAGTAGAGATACTCCAGCTCTCTTTTGGTTACAACTTGCAGAGTATATATTTTTTCCATCCTTTCACTTTCAACATAATTGTGTTGTTGAATTTAAAGTAAGTCTCTTGCAGACAACATATACTTGGGTCATGGATTTTTATCCATTTTGTCAATCTCTCCTTTTAGACTGGAGATTTTACTCCATTTACTTTTATTTTTTTATTTTATTTTACTTTATTTTTTTTTTTACGGGGAGGTCCCAGGGATTGAACCCAGGTCCTTCCATATGGGAGATGGATGCCCAACCATTTAAGCCACATCCGCCCCCCTCCATTTACTTTTAACATCCCTTCTGATGATATAGCACTATCTTTTGTCATTTTGCCTTTTAGTCTTTGTGACTATTATACCATTTTACTCCCTCAATTCTTTCATTAATGCTTACTTTTATATTTACTTCATTTTTGTCTTTTACCATGTTGACTTATTTCTATCTAGATATATTTTTTATATATTTTTCTTGTGGTTACCATGAGGTTAAAATTTAGCATCCTAATATATAATAATCCTATTTGGTTTGATACCAATTTAATTCCAATAGTATGCACAAATACTTTTTTGGCCCTCATCTTTTTTCTACTTCTTACCACTTATAGTTTTACATTGTATGTCCAAAAACATAGATTTGTCATTACTTTTTAAAGATTTATTTTATTTCTCCCTGCTCTCCCCCATTGTTTGTGCTCACTGTCTGCTCTCTGTGTCTGTTTGTTGTGTGCTCTGGGAACCAAACCTGGGGCCTCCCATGTGGGAGGGAGGCACCCAATCACTTGAGTCACCTCTAGTCCCTGCTTGTTGCATCTCTAATTGTATTTCCTTGTTGTGTCTCTTCATTGCATCATCTCATTGCATCATTTCATTGCGTCAGCTCATTGCTTCAGGTTGCTGCACAGTCCATTGTGTCAGCTTTCTGTCTTGCTCATTTTCTTTAGAGGCACTGAGAAGCAAACCTGTTGTCTCCCATGTGGTAGGCAAGTGCCCAACTGTTTGAGCCACATCTGCTTCCCTATCATTACTTTTTTATGCATTTGCATTTTAGTACCTTTAGGAAGTAAGAATTGGAGTTACATACCAAATAATACACTACAACAATATTGACATTTATAATTACCCAAATGTTTATGTTTATTGCAGGTCTTTGTTTCTTTATGCCACTTCCAGCCATGGTCTATTGCCCTTTCCTTTCAGTCTGAAGAACTCCCTGTAAGATTTCTTTTATGGCAGATATAATGATGATGAATTCCCTCAGCTTTTGTTTATCTGAGAAGGTCCTAATCTCTCCCTAATTTTTGAAAGAAAGTTTGTGGTTATAAATTTCTTGACTGGCAGTTATTATCTCTCAGCACTTTACATTTTCAACCCACTGCCTTCTTGTCTCAATTGTTTCTGATGATAAATAGGCAATCAGTCTCATTGGGACTCCTTTGTATATAACATTTCGGTTTGCATTTACAGTTTTCAAAACTCTTCCTTGTCCTTTTCATTCAATACTGTGATCAATATATGTTGAGATATATTTTTCTTCATGTTTATCCTCTTTTGTGTTCTCTAGGCTTCTTGGATATTCATTTTCATGTCTTTTGCTATGTTTGGCAAGTTCTCTGTCATTATTTCTTTTACTATTCCTTCTCCTCCTTTCTCCATTTCTTCTCTATCTGGGACTCCTGTAATATGCATATTGGTGCACTTGATGTTATCCCATAGCTGTCTTAGGCTATTTTCACTTTTAATATATATATATATTTTTTCTGTTCTTCAGTCTGAATCATCACAGTTGTTTTGTCTTTTAGTTCACTGATTCTTTCTTCTGCCAGATCTAGTCTGCTCTTGAAACCCTCCAGGGCATTTTTTCATTTCAATTATTGCTGTCTTCAACACCAGGAAATCTGTTTAGGTCCTTTTTTAAATTTCTGTCTCTTTACTAAGACTATCATTGCTCATTAATTGCTTTCCTGATATTCTTTAGTTCCTCTTCTGTATTATGCTTCATCCTCTTGAGTATCATTAAGACAATTTTTTAAAGGTATTTTTCAATATGTTCACATTCTTGTCTTCTTCACTGGTGTTTTCTGGGTGTTTATCTTCCTTCTTTGGATGGCCATCATTTCCTGTTTCTCTGTTTGTCTTATACTCTTTTGTTGCACACTGTATATTTCAACATTTTAACATGTTATTTCTGAGACTTATTCCCTGGGATGTCTGTTTTTTTGTTTTTGTTTTTTATTTTCTATTTTGTTGCCAGCTGATGATAAGAAAGATTTTATTGAGCTTCAGCCCTCTCATCAGGAAGGTTTGCCCCAGGTGAATGCAGTGTTTAAGGTTTTCACTGTCTTTCTGAGCTTCTGTGTTTGTTTTGGGCTGCTCTGTTTATGGGAGTTTGGGTGTCCCCTCTAATTTCCGGGAGAAAGTTCTCCTTCTCTTGGGTGTTTGAAGCTGGCCATCCTTTGCCACAGACAGCATGCCTCTATAGTTTCTTAACTACATTTACTTTCTCAAGCTACTTTTGTCTGGCGGGCAAATTCTGGGATGAGGTTGATGAAAGAGAGGCCTTTCCAAAATCAGCCTTTCCCAGCCAAATCAGGGCCAGTGACCCACAAAGGTGGTGCAGACTGACTCCAAAATGCTCTGGGGAGGTGTACAGGAAAGGTGCCAAGACCTCTTACTGCTAATCAAAGCTGAGCTTTCCTGCATGCCATGCAAATGCAGCTTTTTAACTAGCTGTCCCCCAGTGCCTGGGGAAGCACTATGTCCTTAAGTCCCAACCTCCACCACCCAGGCCCAGTGATGTTTGAAACCATTGTTGCCACTGCCCTTGTTTGGGGTAGGTGGAAACAATGGTTGCCACAGCCTGTAACAGGGGATTGTTGAAACAATGGCTGCCTTCAGACCTGGCCCCCCAGTGATCCTTATTTGCTTATCAAAAGCAATGATCAGTGATCATCCATGCCCACACCTGGTCTTAGGGAAGAGGGTTTTTATTTCCCTTTTTGTCATCAGCATGGTACATAGGGCCTGGACCCCAGGGAAGTTTGCCATGAGAGTGGAGGATGTGTACTAGTAGCAGCCATGCTGAGAGAGTAATTTACTGTTCTTTACCATAATTTATCAGACTCCTTCTCCCTCTTTTAACTGGATGTGGTACAGTGTTCTTCTCTTCTCTGGAGTTTCAAAATAGTTGTTTCAGATAGCTCCTGCCTGTTTAATATTTGTTTTGGTAGAATTGACTGAATTCTGGAATTCCTTACTCTACTATCTTTCTCCAATTCCTCTCATTTGCATTTATAGCAAATGAATTTCAGTATCATACACATTTTTCCTATACCACACTATCCACATACCTTTTTGTTCTCATTTTTACAAATTATATCTTTACACATTACATGTCTTATACCATAGATTTGTCATTATTTTGAACATTTGCTTTTTTAAAATCTGTACAAATGAAAAATGGAGTTATATATATATATATATATATATATATATACTGATGTTTTTAATTACACATCTTGTTACCTTTACCAGACATCTTTATTCCTTTATGCTGCTTTTATCCACTTTCCAGTGTTGCCAGATCCCCTCTAGTTACATGACTATGTTACATAAAAGGATTTAAGAACATGCCAGTTTAGTTAGGCCAGTAATTTATTAAGGAAATGAGAGAAGATAATAGAAATGGGAGAAAATAACAGATTATGGGTCCCTATATGTACTTGTGGGCTGGCCCAGGCAGAGAGAGAAATATTTAGCTTGTGTAGTTGCTTTTTAAACCACTAATTATTCCTCCTCTTGTTCATGTTCAGGGGAGAGGTCACAGCTGTTTGCTGTTTTGATTGATTACCCCACCCATCAATTCCCCCTGGGAGGAGCAATGATAAATCCCCTTGAGAATATCTGGGGCTTTTCCTTGATCTCAGATGAAATCTCATTCCAAATGGAGGATTCTTGTGTGGTTCTTCCAGCAGTCTTCTCATGGGATCTTTCTCTCAGGGTATTTCCATGGCCAGTGTTTCATGACTATGTTTTTCTGCCAGGTTTTAGGTTCATCTTCCCATTCTCTAAACTAGCCTGGCACACAAGTGTTCATTCCTTTCAGAGAACTCCCTGAAGCATTGCTTATAGAGGAGGTCTAGATTGATGATCTACCTCAACTTTTGCTTATATGGGAATGTCTTAATCTCTCCCTCATATTTCAAACATTCTTGCCAGAAATAAAATCCTTGGCTGAAGTTGTTTTCTTTCAGCACTTAAATATTTCATCCCACTTCCTTCTTGCCTTATGATTTCTATTGAGAAATTACTTTGCTCACCACTGACTGTTTTTTATACAACATGTTAATTTTCTCGTGTATCTTTCAGAACTCATCCTTGCATTCTCCAGTTTGACTACATTAAGCATTAGCATACTTCTCTTCAAATTTATCATGTTTGTTGTTACAGGGGGAATAACATTTCCCATTTATGAGGTTTGCAATGATTGACAGGTCATAGGGCCATGAATCAATGCCCCTGTAGCATAGGTTGAGGAAAAGCAGCTTCCAGCCATAACCCACCTAATTAGCCTAGGGGCAGCTTATCCCCTCCCAAGAATAAACAAAATGGACTAGATAAGGGCCATCAGCCCCTCCCCAAACCCTCCCACATTCCAAGACCTCTTAACCTACTCCCCCCTGGCCATTTGGCCCCAGGCTGTACTCGGATTCCCACCTATTGATATACTGTATAAATTCATATCCACTACCTTCCACGGAGGAGCTGAAGTCTCTCTTCAGACCCCTCCCCCATTGGGAAAGCTTCCCAATAAACTTCCTGGCTGCAATCATCAGTCTCAGCATCCCAGTGAGTGCCATTTTTCTCTAACAGTGTTCATTGGGCTTTGTGGATATGTATTCATGTCTTCTGTTTAAATTGATAAGTTTTCTGCCTCTATTTCTTTGAATAAACCACCTGCCCCTTTCTCTCTATCTTGTTCTGAGATTCCTGTTATGAAGGTGCTCCACTGTCTCTTAGGCTCTGTCCTCTCCCTTTTTTTGTAAATCTGTTTTTGCTCTTCATCCTGAATCATTTCAATTGCCTTGTCTTCAAATTGATTCTTTCTTTTGTATATCCAACATCTAGTCTGCTTCTTTGATGATTTATGAAGTATTATCCTGTTCCTTTGGATAGGTAATAATTTACTGTGTCTTTGCCTTATAAAATTTATTGCACACTATATATTTTAATATTTTAATGTTTTAACTCAGGGATTTAATCCCTCAGCTCTATCTATATAATAAAGATATATCTTTAATATCCTTGAGTATCAGGACTAACAAAACAAAACAAATACAAAACCAAACCAAACCAAAACAAAACAAAACACAACCTCCTTGTCCTCTATTTGAAAGTTGACTGTCTAAGCTGGTGCTATGTTTCAGAGTTTAGCTCTCTTATCAAGATCAGACTGAGGCAAAAGTGTGAGTTCCTCTCCTTCCTTTCTCAGCCTGTTTCATCTCTGGAACTACTTCTCGGCCAGAGAAATCCCCCTGTATACTGGAACTGGAATGCTTCCTCTATCAAGATGAAATAGACTTTACCCTTCCTAAGTGTTCTATTGTAAGTTTTAAAGCCAGGAATCCACTGCCCCAGGTCACAATGAATTATCTGTTTCCTACACTGTTTAATAAACAGTTTTGGTCTGCAGAGTAATTTCTGGGACTGTGAGACTGAGATGATGGTCCTGGATCAGGATTTAAAACTGCCACTGGATAGATTGGTACTGACATGATTTTATAATTTCCAGAAAATTTTCTCTACTTTACATTATACTGTCCTTTATATCTTTGGAATAACAGTGGTCTGTTTTTTCTATTATGACTCTTCACAGTAGTATTTAAATGCTTATATTTAGAGATTTATGTTTGTACATGCTATTACTTTCACTTATTACTTATAAACATCACATAGTTGGGTCCTACTTAGTAAAGTTAATTACTATAAGCATTTAAATACTATGGTGAAAAGTAGGAAATTATAAAATCATTAATGGAGCTTCACAATGAATAAAATTAATTGAAAGAATTAAAACAAAGTTTAAAATATTTTTAAAGAAAATGGCATTGAATAATTGTCAAGGATAAAGTTCTGCTTTTGTTGAAATGTAAGACAAAGAACCCATCTTTCTCTTCTGTTTCCTACTCTTAATCTCCCAACAGTTATTTTATTGTTATATATAATATATTGGAATACCATCAATAATGATTAAGCAAAAAATCTTAGTCATAAAATTAGTGTTGTTAATTATTCTTTCTTCAACTTATATTATTTTGAAATAAATTTAATGGCTATAAAATTGATTTCAATCGTGATAAGAAAAAATTTCTTCACGTTGACTTTGCAAGTAGGAAGAAAACCTTATTGAGATGACATTGGCCTAGAAAATTCTCCATAACTGTCTCATTTAGCTTAAACTGCAAGTTCACAACGTTATGAATAAATTGACATGGCTTTTGACAAACCTGACTGAAGGAACTTCACCATGTTTTCCTTGTGATGCCTCAAAAGTGCCAATTATGGGCCCAGCATGCTTCTGCTGCATGACTCTGCTGCCTAAAAGTGCCAATTAATCTATGCAGTATTATGCCATATCCATCTCCTAGAAAGAGGTTAGTTGTGTTGCACCAACCAATGAAAAATACATGAAATTGTGGGTTTTACAAATGTATAATATAACATAAGTTTAGCTGTATTAAAAATATTTAATAATAAATCTGGATATTACTGAAAATACAGTGTGAAAAATATGTGAACACATAAGTATGCCTATATAACCTTTATATGCACAAAGGAAAATATTTGGAAGAAAACACGTCTAAAGTTCACAATTTATGAACAATTTCCTTTTCTTCTTTATTTTTTTCCTTTTCTTGCTTTAATTTTTGCATGATGAACAATGTTTACTCATATGATATTGCACACTTTTAAATCTAAAAGTGTTTCAATTTGAAAAATGTTCTATTCCATCCCTAGTGGCTAATGATCTGGACTTTCAGACACATGTTAATTCTTTTTCTAGAAATAAGTTCCTTTAGCACAGTCATAAATTAGAACATCACAAAGGAATACTAAAATATTCTTCTCAACATTATGTGGCTACTAAGAGGAAGTCCACTGTATGTAACAAACTTACCCCAGATGCATTAGTCCTTAAACTTTTATCCTTGAAATCATGCCAAGCAATCATCCTTAGAAATTGGCCCCTGAGATGACAAAATGTTGCATTATGTAATCCTCAATATAAGAGGTTCCATGGCATTACCAGTGTGAAAAATAAAGTATACTCTCCTCTGCTTGTGTTTACAGTAGCTCCCTGGTACACTTATGAGACATAATTTCTAGGTGAACTTGCTATTTTTTAACCAGAAATTGAATAAACTTTTTAGGTTGCTTTATTTTTCTTAAAATATATATATACATGCCTAGAAAATTAAGCAAAAGTTATCTCAATGGAAGCAAATATTATATCAGGGAAATTTCAGTTTCTTTAAATGGTTTAAATATTTTATTTGTGAGACAAACTTGAGGTTGACAAATTTTTAAACAGGTAATACTGTAGGAAGTTTTCACCAGCTTTGGCTCATGGTAAGTATTAATCTTAAAATTAGTGTTTTAGTTTATCTAAAAAATGGGTATATTATTAGGAGAGTATGTATATACATATAAATATCATACAGACCTTAAGTAAGTAATGATAAGATTTATAGAAATGGAAATATAAAATTAATAGACTCAGTATTCAATTAATGTACATACATTGAAAATATATTTTTGGAGAAAACTTGATTAAATAATCTGTTAAACAATATATATTTTGAAAATTAATACTAATGAGTCATCTATAATATTAATGCACCTCAGTAAAGTAGCTTCCTAAGGTTTTAATTTCTGTTCTGCAATTTGTATTAAATAATATTGGATGCAAAAGAACAGGAAATGACAAATGAATCTCTCTTTGATTATTTGTAATATTTCTAGTACTTTTATTTGTTTTTCTGAAATTAATTTTAAGTGCTTATATATTGTCATGACATTGATCCTCAGACTCAAATAATCTTGGTAGAATCACAGAGCCAATAAAACTTAATGGCTGTGATTCTGGATGTTATTTTCTATGCCATTTTCTCACATAAAAAAATGTGTACAAAAGTATTACTTATAGTATAATATTTTCATCTGGATTAATGTGTTAATAAAGTGTCAGATTCATTTTAATTATGCAATATATATGAATCTCTATTATATACAAATAATGATTTATACCTAATTTGTATTTTACAGAGACACATATATTTAAGTCACATTTTGCACACTATCCTTTATTATAAATTTCTAGTATCACAAAATTATTTTTCTAACTAATGTAGATCATTCTTATAAACAAAAACTGCTTTGAAGTCATTCATGTGAAATATCACACTTGATTTATGAACAGTTTACAACATTTGAATGCAATCATGGGAAGTAGGAAAAATACAAATGTGCCTGACTTCATCCTTATGGGACTGACAGACTCTGAGGAGATCCAGTGGGTCCTCTTTATGTTATTTCTCCTGATATATCTGATTACCATATTTGGGAATGCTGGGATGATACTGATAATTCTCCTGGATCTCCATCTTCACACCCCCATGTATTTTTTCCTCAGTCATCTGTCATTTCTTGACCTCAGTTACTTAACGGTTATTACCCCTAAAACCTTAGAGAACTTACTGACGTCCAACAAATATATTTCATTCATGGGCTGCTTCACACAGTTGTCTTTTTTTCTTTTTTCTTCTTGGCTGCCACTGAATTTTTTTTCTCTCTTCAATGGCCTATGACTGCTATGTAGCTATCTGCAATCCTCTTAACTACCCAATTTTTACATCCATGAAAGTCGGCTGAGCCCTCATCACTGGGTCTTACGTGATTGGTTTTACTGAATCATTAGTCAACATTATTCTCATGAGCATTTTGCATTTCTGCAAATCCAATGTAATCTATCACTTTTTCTGTGACATATTCCCAATTTTAGCCCTGTCCTGCATTGACATTCTAGACACTGAAATTATGATAGTCATTCTCTCTAGTTTAAATGTAATGATCTCTCTTACTACAATCTCTGTGTCCTATGGGTCCATTTTGTCTACTATCCTGAAAATTAATTCCACTTCAGGAAAGCACAAAGCCTTCTCTGCTTGTGCCTCCCACCTCCTGGGAGTCATAATATTCTATGCCACCAATATTTTTACTTATTTAAAACCAAAAAATTTCTCCTCCATGGAAAAGAATCAAGTGGCCTCTATGTTTTATAGATCCCCATGCTGAATCCACTTATTTATAGTCTTAGGAACAAAGAAGTGAAAAATGCTTTCATTAGAGTCATGCACGAGAGAGGACTCCAGGCAGTATTTAAAGTACTCAAAGATTAAAAACTCCTTCCAAGGGGTGGATGTGGCTCAATTGGTTGGGCATACCACTCCCATATGGAGGGACCTGGGTTCGATCCCCAGGACCTCCCTGTAAAAATAAAGAAAAATTTCAAAGACATGCTGGCAGCCAGGCCCCTTGCATGGGTGCACCATCAGGCCTCGCGAGTTTGTTAGCCCCCTAGATCGTGTGTGTGGGTGCATTGTCAGGCCCTGCCAAGCCATGCAGCAAGATGATGACATAACAGGAGAGTGACACAAAGATGAGATGTGCTGAAAATCCAGGAACTAAGACAGTGCAGGTTGTCAGATGCCTCTATCCACATCAGAGTTTCCCAGGATCAAATCCTGGTGAAGATAGCAGGAGAAGAATGATAAGAGAGGGCAGGAAAAAGACACAGAGAATTGTCCAGCGAATGGACACAAAAGCAGCAAAAAAAAAAAAAAAAAATCAAAACAAGGAGTGGGGGAGGTAAAAATGGATAAAATAAGTAAACAAATAAATAAATCTTAAAAAACATCATTCCAGAATTCTATACCACTGAAAATAATTTTGAAATATAAACACAAAACACAAACTTTTTAGGAAAATTGGCAAACACATACACATGCATATAAAGAAAGAAATAATTTTTTGTCAGCAGACTTGTCCTTTAAATATTATCCAGGCAGGTATATGATATCAGTAGGACACTTGGGCATAAACATAGACAAAAATGACACTGAAAATGTAAAAACAAAAATTAAATATATCACTTGTTTTTTAAATTTTTAATTGCTTTAAAAATTATTGCTTAAAACAAAACTAGGTTAATGAATTAGTCTGATTAAACTTATTAGAAAAGTAAAATTTATGACAAAAAATAACACATTGGGAAAGTAGAATTGAATGTCTACTACTTTATGGTTCTAATGTTATAAATTCTGTTGGATATTATATTAGGTAGACTACGATAAATTAAACATACATGAAACATAAAAAATGAAGAGAAAACTTATAAACATAAGGAATTAAAATAAGAAAATCACCTATATTCACACACAAATATTTAAAGGACAATAAGAAAATGCTATGAACAACTTTTAGCTGCCAAATTTTATAATTTAGAGGAAATGAGCAATTCTTAAAATGTTCACCTCAGAAGAGACAGATAACTTGAATAATCCTATTAACTCTTAGAGAAATTGAAGTTTTCCTTAAAATCTTCCTGAATGAAAAAATTTGGAAATTGTTTTTCAAATGTAAAAATCTCACATTTGCCTCACACTGCAATTTGAACAGAGAGCTATGTGAAACCTTTTCACCCATGTAGAAAAGGACATCTATGGATATAGTAGAGCAACAACATGGAAGAAACATGGGTCCCAGGATTGCATCATGGAAAAGAAGCACCCACAGACCCTAGTCAGTGAAAGTGTGCACTATTACATTCAAGGATGACACTTTCTGAGCTACCATGTTTATGATGCCCTTTCTTATACCCAGGCAGCCTTACCTAACTAATACAGGTTCTCTGACACTCTCTGTAGTACAATAATATCACCTGATAAACTGTTCTTTTCTTTACAGAGCTCTTTCTTTCTGTAAAAAAGACAATGAAGGCAAGTTTGAAAAGATATAGCAGCTATCTCCAAAATTACTGCCTTCTTTTAGCAAATCTAGAGAAGTCTACCAGCAACATACTCACATAGATAATTCCTATTTTTGTTAATGCTTTTCAATATAATAATGTAACATATTATATTTTTCAATTTTGATAAGCATAGTATACTTTTGTAGAAAAACAGTCATATCAGAGTAGTGATTAAGGATGTGAGCTCTAAAGTTATGCTGTCTGGGTTCTCATTGGAGCTTGTCCTTTATCATTTTGGCTGACAATGAACAAGCTATGTAACCTCCATGCCCCAGATTCATCATCTGCAAAATTCAGTCATTCAAATACATTTTTTGAGGTACTCTTCTGTATACTGGGAATACAGCTTTGAACATAATTGACAAAATTCCTTCATGCAAAGGCATAAGCAAAATATACAGAATGTAAGATGAAGTAACTGCCATGAAAAAACAAAGCAACAATAACAATGGCTGGGGCTGGTGCGATTTCACATAGGGTCATAAGTGATGGTCTTATGAGGAAGAGAATGAGAAAAGATTCATATAGTTAACTGAGGGAAGGGAATTTCAGGAAGAAGAGAAAATGGAAAAATTCCAGGTGGCATCAGAACTTATGTGTATATTGAATTGTGAAGAGATCAGTGTGTCCTCACCAAAGAGAGCATGACAGTCACAATAATAAAGGATGAATTCATAAATGTAAGGATTAGGGCATGATCGTATTGAATCTGAAGTCTTTTCTGAAATTCTGATTTTTAATCTTCAGTCATCAGCAGTAATTTATAAAGACTGAGATGATAGTTTTGGACAAAGGTGGTAGCAGTGGATGTCTTGAGAAATAGTCACATGTCAAATATATTCTGCACAAAGAATCAATATGATATGTTCATGGATTCACTGTGACGTTTGTGACATAGAAAAAATGCCAAGATGAGGTTTAAGTCTTTGATTAAACAAGTAGCAGGATACTTTTTCATTACCCAACATTAAATTTCAGATAATGTAAGCAGCTACCTGAGAGTTCTCTTGTGAAGATAAACTATTTTCATTATATACCCAAAGACCTTTGAAAATTGCCTGGCATTCAGTAGGGGTTGAGTAAATATAGTCTATTTTATACCAATATTATTATAACATTGATTATTTGCAAACAAAACTATTGTTCATATTTTGTCATGCTCTATTCCAGTCTTATTTTCTTTATCATTATTTAAGTAGTTCAAATTTTACAATACATAGAATTTTACCATATCACCATGAGCAAAAGAATTTTGTCTTAAAAGTACTTCAGACCACATCTTACATAAAATATAATATGCGTTGATATAAATAGGGAAAATTGAGAGACAATGCAAATTATCTAGTGTTTTCACATTAGCCAAAGCTTATATTACATTTATTTAATGACATCATAAATTTTTTCCAGAATATATTATAAGAGGATAGGGTAGTCTGAATTTAAATAAATTGCAGCATTTCCTGAACTTTATTACCGTCTGAAAAATCAGAGAATCTTTTGGCCATCATTGCCAACAAAATCCAACATCATCCAATTTCTAAATCACAGAAATGTTCATTAATGAAAAAAATGCAAACACAGTTCATTAAAAAGACCAGATAATGTATATAATTTATAAACATAAGAAAGGACACAATGCATGTACAAGATGAAAGATTAGTTTAAAAAGTGTATTATTAGAAAATTAATGCTTATCAAAGATACCTCTAATTACATAAAAAACAGAGGAAATGCAATAAATATAGATTCTTTACAACAGTGAGAGTAAAAATAAGGATAATACAATACTTTAAATGGGTATTATATATAAGTTGATATTTTCATATAAATTCAGAATGTGGAGGAAAATAATGCACATATCAATTATTTGAATAAATTAATTAACAGTGATGAGCTAGTAAAAAGTCATTTATTCCCAAAACAGAATTTATTTTACTCTTTCAAAATCATTTAAGACAATGTACAAATATAATTCTACAAAGCAAATCTTAACATAAGTAAATAGAACACAAATCACTTGAATGTAGAAAATATATGTAATAAACATTACTTATGTTTGAGTGAACATAATCAAAGGCAGGATAATGAAGAAAACACATTTTCTTAAATATACATTAAATAATAGAGAAAAGTAAAACTGCTATTCCAGATTATGTAGAGGAATTTTTAAAAGGAAATTTTAGAAACCTAACTAATTAAAAATTATGAGGTATCAACAAATTGGGATTCATTACCAATTCTTAGCTTTGCAAATTTTCTATATTAAAATTTTCAAAACAAATAAGCCAGGAGTTTAACTCAATAATTTATTTCTTTTTAAAGAAAATAAACTTGTGGAAATAAGGAAAAGGGAAATGATTATTTTAATCTTACCAAAATTAAACAAAGAAATAGTATGTACTGAAGCTTGTTGTCATATAACAGAAAAGTATGGCTTTCACATGGTTAGCAGCTACACACAAAAGAGATATTATTGCAAGAAAATATTTAACCTCATGAATTTACAAAACTTGACTTCTTAAAGCATTTGAAGATGAGATTCTTAATTTAACACATTTAGCAAGGAAACATCCATCTCCCACAATTAAAGGACAAAGAGATTAAAATGGTTATAATGAGTGGAAATTGAAAGTTGTAAAATAGAAATAGAAAATGACAAAAACTTTCTATATACATTAAAATATACATCCACATACATAAGATTAGTCTAGAAGACCTTGAACAAAACTACCAAGGATGGAGCATGTATTAGGGATTTCTGTGATACAATTTAAAACAACATCAAATATATATGTGTAAATACATATGTATTTTACACATTATTTGCTCTAAAAAACATATGAAATACTCACCATTCATTAAAAAATATATTTTCTAAGTGAACTATATGTAACAGGAACTATGTCATGCTCTGAGGATACAATTGTATGGACAAATTCCTGCTTTTATGTAAGTTACCGTGTCAGTGTAGTGCTAGATTTAAATAAAAAGCAAACTTCCATATCAAAAAATATTTGCTGATTATTGTGTTAAATGGTAAAAAATAGAGGTCCAGTATGAGCAATGGACCACATAATTCTTTCTTGAGGGAAAGATAATTGAGCATAGATAAAAAGATTGAAAAGTTATCAACTTAGTATATTTTCTATTTTTCCATATTTACCTGTTGAATAGAAAATCATGGGTGATTGTTTATTCTCAACATTTGGCTTCTACTTTACTAGAAGAAAAAAAAATGGGACAGTGTAATTTTCATGTAGATTGACTTGATATAAACTTACATAATTTTTGGACTCATTTATTGTTCAAATTTGTACTGATTTTATAGGCAAAAGTGAGTTCAACCCAGATCCTAGGACTGATTTCTTTCTATCTCAAAGAAAGATTATTTTGCATATTTCAAAGAGCAATTACACCAATAAGCCAAGATACAACCATGACTAAAACTTTGTTTTAAAAACTTGAAATTTTGATTGGAACAGTAGAAAGCCATAAAATTATACTGGAATGCAGAAAACATTTTAAATTTGCAGGAAATAGATATTTAGAAACACTTTTCATGTAATTTATTCCATTATTCCAGAAAAATCACCTCAAAAGATCATAATCATGAAAATAAATATTAAGGTGCTGTGGTTTCAAATACTCAATTTCTTTATAAGTCAACATGACATCTACAATCTAGTCAGTGTTCCATTTATTTTTTCAAGAGCAATTTTTTTAGTAGATTTCAATCACACTGCTATCAAATGAATTTGTTCCAATGGATATGAGCTCTCTTTGCACATCTGATTAGATTAGAAACTGAGTTCCTGAAATTATTTGATTGGATCTCAAATTCACACTTAATATTTAGCTCTTTGATTTCCTTGTTTTCAAGGGATTGATATGGTGGGCTCACAGTATAAGAATACCAGCTGGGAAAACACTAATTTTTTAAAGTAAATTTCTATTACTAATACCCCTTCCAATAAACAAATCTGACAGCAAAATAAACAAAGCAGAATAAATAAAGGAGAAGCAGTTGTGGGTTCACATAACATGAGATCATTTCTCAGGGCTTTCCTCATTGGATGTAAGGGCTGAGGAATGATGACAAATGCAAGTTCAATTCCTAAAAATAGAAGACAAAGGCAGAGATAGGAAATAAGAAAGAATCTGCCTTAAAGGAACTCATAATTGTAGGCTAGCTAGCCTTTCAGATCTTGGTCCGTTTGTACATGATAGCCAGTTGTCAGTTAATCTTTAAACTATATATATATTTTTTCCTGAGCCTTAATTATACATTCAATAAATATTACCATCCTATTTCAATATAATGTATAAGAGAGTTAGAATGGATACAATCAATTTCTGTAATTGGATAGTGGGATGGAAATAATGGGATGAATATTTATTGTGTTGAACCAGAGTACAAAAGGCATGCCCAGAGGCCTAGATGGATCTGAGAGTGTAAGGGCACATAAAACCAGTGAGGTAACATTAGGAAGTCCTTCACGGGGAGTCCAGAATGGGAATTCACATCAAAATGAGTCTTAGGATTTATCATAAGCCATGTAAGGTTATGCCAAGCTGTCAACTCTGATGATATCTGGGTAATTATAGTAAATAAAAAGCAAATTACACAGACTAACAATAGCATTATAATTTAATCAATGAATTTTAATAAGGAACAGTTTGAACATAATTACTAGCAAACAGATGATGCAATTTATTTATATATGAAAAATGTTACATTAGAAAGCAGATTAATGCTTTATTTGGAAATATTTTAAGATATGCCAATGCTATTAGCTAGATATAAGCCAGTTTAGTCAGCTTAGTTTCTGACCATAGAAGTATGGATTGATATCTAACATTATCTCAAGTTTTACTCAATACTAATATTGTATTTAATTTATGAAACAATTTCTCTCAAACAATTTTTTGTTGCCTCTTTAACATCTTTGTTCCTCAAACTGTAAATGATGGGATTCAGCATGGGAACCACAATAGTGTAAAATATAGACACTATCATATCATGGTCCAAAGCATAGCTGGGACTTGGTCTCACATAGGTGAAAAGGATAGTCTCATGGTAAATTGACACTCCAGTTATGTGAGAGCCGCAGGCGGAAAAGGCTTTTCATCTCCCTTCAGCAGAACACATCCTCAGAATGGCCAAAAGAAAGAAAGCATAGGAGATCAAGATAATTAGTGCAGTGGTTATCTCAATAAAACCCACAATGTAGAACAGTAGAAGCTGGTTGATGTGAGTGTCAGAACAAGAAATAGCTAGGAGTGGAAGCATGTCACAAAAGACATGTCTAATTTCATTGGATGCACAGAAGGATAGGCTAAAAGTGGCCACTGTATGTAAAGTACCATGCAAAAAACCACTAACATGGGAAGCAATGATGAGTGGCACATAGATACGTGATGACATGTTAACTGAATACAGCAGTGGGTTGTAGATTGCTACATAGCGATCATAAGATATTGCAGCCAAGGAAAAGCATCCTGTGGTCTCAAAACCAACAAAGAAAAGCAACTGTGTTGCACAACCAAGAAATGAAATGGCTCTATTCTTTGCCAGGAAATTAACTAACATTTTTTGGGTGACAACAGAAAAATAGCAGGCATCCAAGAATGACAACATACTCAGAAAATAGCACATGGGATTGTGGAGCCGGGAATCCCCAATGACTAATACAACCAGTCCTAAATTTTCTACCAGAGTAAAGAGATAAATTGTTAAGAAATAATAAAAATAGGAAGATTTGCAGATCAAACTCATCCGTGAAGTCCATTAATATAAACATAGTGACTTCAGTCACATTTTCATCTGAATCCTGTATGTATCCAAATCTAATGGCAACCCTGACATTTCAGTTTATATTTATAGGTCTTCCATACACTATCCTGTGAAAATAGAGACCACTCAATTATATCCTCATCTTTGTTTCTTGGAAGGGAATAATGCAATCCAAAGCACTGATGTGATCAGCAATAACAATTAACTTGTGTCCATGTGGATGAATTTCCTTGTGTAATTTAAAGGAAGAAATGTTATCATATGCTTGTTGGCTGAATATGTCTTAAAAAAAAAAAACACATGCAGAAAAAAACCTGCAAATATAAGTAATTATTTCCAATTCATTTCTTATCAATTTTTATATCTTGTTCTCACATTACATTACCTTAAATTTTAGTGCAAGCACAAATTAATATTGGGATTTTTAAATCCAAAAATATTATAGTGGAAAAGACACATCTGAATACTAGGTCAACATGTGCTACTATATACATGAAATGCAAATTGTAATTATAAAATATGTGCCAACATATTCACATCACAAGATTGTATTAAATTTGAATAAGAAACATCTGAAAATTGTGTAATTTAACAATGCTTCCAGATGATGACAAATTAACATAAATTAGACCCATGTTTCAACTTGTCTTACCAGAAAGCCTTTCATAACAAACTCTTTTGTGCTTATTCCTGGCAATAATGTTTCCATTAGTCCTTCAGGAAATGGTGAACAGTGCTGCAGAAAGTATTCTGGAGGTAGGTGTTTGTGAAAAAGAGGCAGTGAAATTTTTTTTTCAGTTTTCTTTCTGAAATTCATATCACTAAGTTGCCATTTTGGCAGATGAAGCTATTTACCATTATTGATGTTGTTCCAATTTTAACTTAATGATAATCCATGGTGATTCTCTATTCATATGCTCATTGTCCCTGAAAAGTCCTTCAATGGAATTTTTAAAAAAAAAATATTGAAGCATATCATTCATACATGAACATACATAAACAATAAGTATATAGTAAAAGTTGTGAACTTACAAAAGAAACATGCATAACATCATACAGAAGTCCCATACATCACCACCCCACCAACACCTTGCATTACTGTGAAACATTTGATACAAATTATTAAAAAATTTTGAGAAACATTTTTGTCAAAAAAGAAAGCATGGTTATTTCATTAATAATTACAGTTACTTATGTAGTGTCTAAATAACTATGAAATAAATATTACCCAATGATCATAATGGGATTGTTTTTAAGAGCTACTCCTAAAAGAAATAAATCATCAAATTTGTTACCAGTAGTATTTGGTTTCTGGAATTCTTCCTTATGCCATCAGACTGTTTCTTATTCAGTGAATAGTGAAGGTTTAAAAAAATGTTAAAAAGCATCTATATATGAACTAAAAACAATTAAATCCAGTATTCATATATAAGAGCAAGTTTTCAGCATTGTAAATTTTGTTTTTCTTTCAGTGTATGATAGACCCAGGTGTTTAAATCATTATTAATTCATGGGCCCCTGTTTTTTCCCAGGGTTTAAAGGAGTTAAGCTCATGCCATACATTAGGCCAGGCTGTTATATATATATATATGGATATATATACCAATGATATATCCATAACATGAAACACACTAAGGTTTTGTCATATTCAGATGTTCATATGTCGAGAAGAGAATTCTTTCAGAAAGACTCTCACAGATCTAAGTGAAAGATTTTTCTAATAAATAGAATAAATAGCTTCATAATTGTGGGTTTAGAGAAAAGATATGCTCATTTGACTGAGAAAATTCTGGAGTAAAAATATATAATTATGCTTAATTCTGATTTCTGTATACATTCAGGCAACTTACATTGTTTCATGAAAATACACACAAAAAGAAATCTTAAAATATCTAACTTAGTTTCAGTGGCTCTGTTAAAATTACTTATGAAGGTATCAATTAAGAATATAATTATGTATTAATATATTACTAGACATAACAAAAAAATGCATTTCTGTTCAAAAAATTCCTCATTCTCTTTCTATATATCCCAACTTTTATCTCCCTATATTTCTCTCTCATGCTCCCTCTTACAATAATCCATGGACTATATACATAAATATCTACTGAAAAGTGTTAGGGACAAAACAGGAATTAGGAAGATATGAAGAAGCACTGAGAAAGGAAATAAAATCATGAAACTTATTTTGAAAAATGTATCAATAAGTAATCTACTAAAGGAATCAATTACATAATACATTTGACTAACACACTGGAAAAATTTCAGCAGCATTACAACTCTAACCTTCACTCCACTGGCATGACAGAGACAAGACAACAATTGTGGAACATTAAGAGCATCTATAATCCTGTAGTAATCTGTCTGATTTAGCAGCTACTGAAAGTGTGAACTTGGAAAATTAACTTTATCTTTCCAAACCAAAAGAATAACTAATAATGACCCAAATTTTCAGGCATGTCCTATTCAACTTCATGAATATGTCATCATTGCAGAGTGCTTATTTCTGAGATACACTGAAATATTTGTATTATATTAAATTTTTGATTATATGTGAAGGATGCACAAAATTGAAATACCATGCTCAAATTCTATTTATCTAAAATAAATAAATAGAAAGTTAAAAAAAATCAATTATTTATCATCAAAGTACTGAGCAATGAATGGGCCTTAAACCAGAACCAAAGTATTTTTTCTTTAAGTTATATATATATGTATGTTTGTTATATGAAAATAAATATATATTAAATATTCTATTAAGAATAAATCCAAGAATACCAATATTCTATGCTAAAAAGCATAAAAAAGATTTTTCTCTGTCACCACATCCTGTTTATGGATATTTCAGTGAAATAATTATATGCTTTACTTAAATTCTCCTTATACTCCTGACAATATAATTTTTTGGTACTTCTTGCTCATTGACCTTCTATGTAGATGAAGATGTTGGTCACATATAAAGGCATATATTTTAGGAAATTATGTCCCACTACAGAAATTCCCTATATCGCTATAAGGGACTGAAAATATAGTAGAGAAAGTATATGGAGTTTAGCCATTTCATTCATTCTTTTATGCAAACAGGTAATACTGTTAATTAATATTTCAGGACTATTAAATTGGTTGCATTTATAGGTAGCTGATTTCACTTTAAGAGGAAAAAGAAACTAGAAAAAATGTCATGAATTTAAAAATAAAACAAACATGATCAATCTGAAAGACTCAAATAAAACCATTTCCTCAACTCTCATATAGTCTGACATCATAAAGTAACAGACATCCATAAGAACACATATATTGTTAAGTGGTTATTAAGGTGAAGAATTTTTTGGACACTATTTTTTATAATTTACATGACAATATGCAAAGTAAATAATTTAGGGTTCTTTTATACATGAGAAAACTCATGCCAAGCTTGATATATAATTTGACAAAGGTCACATAATTAGTTTTCAGAGCCAGGATTCAAGCTCAGGTTTCTCTGATTCCACATGCTAAACCACTGGATGATATATAAAATCCCATTGTAACATGCAAATTTATGGAATTACTCTCTCTTCAAAATAATACAAACTCTATCCTCATCTACTCAAATTCTATTTTTAAATCCATCAAACTTAAAAGACAATGAAATTTTAAAAATAATTACAAAATCAAATGACTTCTAGGTAAATGGCATAGCTAGTAAATTAAATTTAAATTCATTTATATCAGAAAATAAAACTATGCTACCAAAGTGGCATGCACCAAGTGGGGGTGTGTGAAAATTAATTTTCCCCATCTTTTATAATTGGCTTAAAGTTAAATATAGTCCCTTAATTCTACTGTCCCTCTTCTATTATCTTTCATCAAGAAAAATAAATCAGATTACTGATTTGTAGCTCTCTCAACCTAAGTACATAGAAAGATCTTCCTATTTTCTAACTATGTTCCCTAGAAGACATGTGGCTCAATATTAATACAATTCTGAGTAAACTAGGATACCCTCTCCCAAATTAAAATATTAAAGCACATATTCTGCTTTGACATTCTGGGTAATACTTTCTAAGATATTGTGTAAGTGATGAAAATTTTTCTTCTTACCTGTGGAGCTGAACTTGTCACTCAATTACAGTACACTGTGAATATAATGCATTGGGATACTTAGGCCAGCTTATTAAGATCTTTTTGAAATCCACAGGGGATGCCCAAGGAGAAAACACAATAACTCTTCTACAACAGAAGAGCAGCAAGATGAGTTTTCCCCCTATTAGATTCAAGTAAAATTCTCTGGAACAATGAACTACATGATAAAAATATCTACATGACAGCACTTTTTCTTTTAATAACAAAAGATCCTCCAGTGGAAAAATCAGATGGCAGAGAATTGGAAAAATAATCTGATGATTATTTTCTAGTACATAATCTTTTTGCAGAAATTAACAAGATGATATTACATGAAAAAGCAAAGGAGTAAGGGTATCAATTTAGAAAAAGTAGAATATATTTAGAAGGACACATAATTTGATTTTAGCAGTACCAAAAAGCTAAAATAATCAAGAGAGTTGGTATTGCTGAAATGATAGATGCCTTGATAAATGGAACTGAATAGAGAGTTCAGAAATAGATTCACATACGTATGTGAAGATTAGTGCCACCATTAAAGGCTTGAAGGACACAGGGGTAGTGATTCCATCACATCCCTATTCAAGTCTCCAATTTGGCCTGTACAGAAAACAGATGACTTTTGGAGGATGACTACGTTCTCATAAAATTAACCAGCTGATTATTCTAAATGGAGGTGATGTTTTAGATATGGTATAATTGCTTGAACAAATTAACACAACTTCAGGTGCTTGGCATACAGCTATTCATTTGGTAAATATGTTTTTTCCCTAATAATTGTTAGCTGGCTTTTAGCTGGTAAGTCCAGAAAAACACCTTCACTATCCTTTCTCAGGGATACAGCAAATCTACAGCCCTAGGTCATGATCTAGTCTGCAGGTGACCTGATCATGTTACTCTTCGCTAAAATATCTCACTGTTCCATTATTGATGATATGCTGATTGGACCTAGTGAGCAGAGGCAACAACAACTCTTGCTTTTTTGATAAGGCATTTGCATGTCAGAGGATGGGTAAAAAATTGAAGAAAAATTCAGGAGCCTTCCATATCAGTGAAATTTCTAGGCATCAGGTAGAGATGGTGTGGCAGTTTGATGTAATTATGAATTCCAAAAGTATAATTGAATCATGCTTGTAAACTGATCTGTAAATCTGGGCATGATTATGTTAGGACTAGGGCATTGAGCCCCACCCCCTGGTAGGTGGGGAATCAAATATAAAAGGCAAGGCAAAGGACAGTTGAAGCAGTCTTTTGAGAAGCAGTTTTGATGTTGGAAAGAAGGCCCCAGGAGAAAAGAAGCAAGCCGTTCACCTGATCATCGGGAGAGAAATGCAGCCCCGGGAAGAGAGGAACCCCAGAAGCCTGAACCCTGGCAAACACCAGCAGCTGTCTTGCTCTAACACGTGGCAATGGACTGTGGTGAGAAAAGAAACTTAATGCTTTATGGCCTGGTATCTGTGGACTTCTACCCCAAATAAATACCCTTTATAAAGACCAACTCATTTTTGGTATTTCACATTAGCACCCCTTTGGCTGAGTAATACAGATGGTAATGTCTATATATTCAATTTCAAGTGAAGGAAAATCTGTTGCCTCTGGGCCCTCCTACTATCAAAAATGACTATTTTTGTTTGCTAAAGGCTGCCAGTGCAAAGTACCAGAAATGGGTTGGCTTTTATAATGGGAATTTATTACTTTAAAAGCTTAGGGTTCTGACACTGTGAACTTGTCTAACCAGGTATCACCAGAGATACTGTCTCACCAGAGTTGGCTGCTGGTGATCCTGGCTTCCTGCCACATGGCAAGGCAAAATGGCAGCCAATCTCTGCTTTCTCCTTCAGGCTTACATTCTCTCTGAGCTCAGCTGTGTGCAAGCAGGCACAGGGCTTGTCACACTGCTGGTCCACTGTTCTCTCCTCTTTCCTCCAGGCTTTGTCTCCTCAGCTTTGAGCTGCTCCATGGGCTTAGTGTTTTGAGAGCCTCTTTCTGTGCCTCTGTGCTCCATTAATTCCAGCCTCTGGTCCTGAGGCTCCTGTTTCTGAGACTTTTTTTCTGAGTATCTCTGCTTTTAGCCTTCCATTTAAAAGGACTCCACTAAAAGGAGTCTGAGAGACCCACAATCTAATTAAAAACCATTGACTGAAGTGATCTAATCAAAAGTCATCTCATCAAAAGTTTCCTTAGCTAAATCTAACCAAAAGGTCTCATATTCAATAGGAATGGCTAAGCTTAAGAACAAAATTTTCTGGGATACACAAAAGAATCAGACCAGCATATTCCACTCTTGAGACCCCCAAAATGCATGTTCTTCCCATATGCAAAATACATTATTCCATCACAATATTTCAAAACCTTAAATCATTTCAGTAATAATGTAAAGTACAAAATTGCATCAAAAATATTTATAGGCATGCAATCTGTCTTAAGGAAAATTCCCCTCCAGCTGTAGGCCTGTGAAACTTAGAAAACAATTTATCTGCTTCCAATTTACAAAGTAGGGACAGTCATAAAATAAACATTTCCATGGAAATATGGAGAATTTGGAAGAAGTTCTGAAAGAATGGAGAAATTGGAAGGAAAACAGGTGGTCATGGTTCCCAAACAGTTCTGAAAACCTGCAGGGCATGCTCAGATTTCAAAGTCTGAGAGTCATCTATAGAATGATGTCTTCTTCTTGTGGCCTCATGAGCAGCAGTATAATCCCACCCAAGGTCTTGCCCAGTGGCCATCTTCTCAGCTCCAACCTCATCAAGCATCTGAGTGGCAGCTAAGTTCTAGGCTTCACCTTTTAAGAACCCTGGGGTGACAGCCACATTCTCTCCAATATCCTAGGCACAGGCTTAACATCCTTAGTGAAGTGGGGTGGCAGCCACACTATCCCAAACTCAGGGGCACAGGCCCAAACCCCTCAGAACAGTGGGGTGGTGGCCTAACTCTACCCAATCACCAGGGATTATACTCCACTCTCTCTGAAGCCTCTGGAGGTAACACTGTCCCTGAACAAAGGGGTGGAAGGTCTGCCATCTTCAAATGTTAAGGCAAACTTACTTTTTTTCTGCCCACATGGGTGGGTTCCCATTCTTGGCCTGAGAAGATGTCATAAATCCAGACATCAGCATCCATGATTTTGCCCTTGAAGTCATTTTTTCCCTTCAATCTCTCCCTTTTCTGTCCCTTTTAGTTCAGGCTGACAGTGGTTCTATTCATACAGATCTTGCTAAAAAAAACCTTTTTGGTTTAGCATGCAGGAAGCAGGAGTCCATGTCATCAGACAGTAAGGCTTTCCACAAATCTTTCCTGGATAACTGAATTTCCAATCCTAACTTGCAAGGAAATGGCTGCATGGTTCCAAGTTCATTTAAATTCTTATATGGAACACTATCCTCTGGGGACTCATTTTATGCAAGCTCAAAATTTCCCAAACCATCAATTTCTGGTTTCTTTGTGCCTAGGACTTCAGTTCTCAGCTTAACACTTCCTTCTCACATTTTACTATAAGCTGCAAGGAGAATTCAAGCTGCACTTTCCCCATTGAGTTTGGAATCTCCTCAGCTAAAAGATTTTACACAATATATAGACACTATCCAAACATGGACAACTTAAGCACTACAGCACCTTTCTGGGATATTCCTGAAGGTCAGTGGTGTAATGAAATCCTCCCAATGGGCAGAACCTCAAGCAGTATACCTGGTTTCTCATTTTCATTTTAGGGAGAAATGGCTAAACATGTATTTGTATACATAATCATGGGCTTTGACAAGCAGTTTGGCTCTGTGGTCACGTTTTGGAAGGCACCTGATTGGAAAATCAGATACTAACTGCTCTAGGAGAAAAGGGTGTGGATAGAACTTTCCAAATGGGTGAACAATATGAATATATTTGAGTCTCATGAGAATGCACATTAGACAGCATCTTTAGCAGAGGTGGATAAGATGACCCATTCTGTGTATACCAGTCAGCCTCTATTCCCAGTTTCTCTTGCCATTATCCTGGGGGCTCATGAACAAGATGGTCATGATGTTAGGGATGGAAGATATGCATAAGTTCAGCAATATGGGCTTCCATTCATCAAGACCAACCTGCCTACAGTCTCTGCTGAATGCCTACTATGTCAGCAGCAGAGACAAACACTTGATCCCACTATGTCACTATTACCCAAGGTGATCACTCTGCCACCTGCTGGCTCATTGAATACTTTGGACCATTTTCTTCATGGAACAGTTAATCCTATATTCTTACTGATTAAGACATTTATTTTGGATACTGAGTTACCTTCTCTGAACACAATGTTTCTTCCACAACTACCATCTGTGAACTTATAGAATGCCTTATCCACCATCTAGGTATTTTATAAGCATTGCTTCTGTTTGAGTAAATCACTTCACAGCAAAGAAAGTTATGTCTTTAGTCCATGCTCATTGGGATAAATGACCTTACCATGTTTTCCATCATCTTGAATAGGCTACATTGATATAACTGTGAGATGACCTATTTAAGACTCAATCACAATGTCTGCAGGAACACAATACCTTGCAGAGCAGAATAAATGTTCTTTGGGTGTTGTATGTTCTCTAAATCAGTGCCAACTCTATGGTGCTCTTTCTCCTAGACCAAGATTCATGTATCCAGGAATCATAAGGTGGAAATGGGAGTGGAACTAATCACTATTACGCATGTGATTCACTTTCAAAATTTTTGCTTCTTGTCCTTCTGAACTTATTTTCTTCTGGACATAGAAGTCTCCAAATGGAGGAATTCTTCCATCAGGTAGCATGATGATTCTGTTGAAATGAAACATAAAACTGACAGCTGCATATTTTTGTTATCCTCATGCCTCTGACTTGATAGGCAAAAAGTGAATTATTGTGTTGACTGGGGTGATTGATACTGCTTACCAGGGGGAAATTGAACGGCTAATGGAAGTAAGGAAGAGTACATCTGGAATATAAGGGGTCCATTAGATTGTGTCTTAGTACTACCATGTCCTATGATTAAAGTGCTTGCAATACTACAACACCCCAATTGAATCAGGACTACTAATGACCTAGATCCTTTAGGATTGAAGGTTTGGGTCACTCCACCAAGAAAAGAACAATGATCAATTGACATGCTTGCTAAGGGTAAAGGGAAATTGAAATGGGCAGTAGATGAAGGTATTATAAATATTAGCTATGACCATGTGACCATGTGCAAAAGCAGGACTCGAGTAGTTTCCCTTATTTTTTAATGAATATGTTTATACACACAAACACACTTGCACACACACATGAAGTAAATATATTTGCTTTCTTCCATCTTTTGCTCTCTTATCATGGAACATAAGTTGTATTAATTTTATGTCATAGTATAAAATTTACAGGGAAAGACTGACTATCACTCAAGGACTTACATCCTTTTCTGGGAAAAGAGTTAATACACAGGAAAGTTGTGTCATGCTGGGAAGAATTATGACTATGTTATAGTCCTTATTTAGGGATTTTGCATGGTTTAAGTAAATGTGTGTTAGTGTAAAGTTGATAAGCAATGGACTGTGATGTTTAACTTCATATTTCAAGTGGGAACCTTATGGTGTACTGTGGTTTATTCAACCTAACACTGGCCTGATTATCACTATGAATGTAATTTAAAGATGAATTTGCATCTATAATCAATTCACTGTATTCACAACTCATGGCATCTAAAATCAACAAAGAAGCTGCCCACAGCAATGTGGAGAGTCTCCCATCCAATTAGTTGGAGGCTTTAAAGGCAGAACTGAGAATTGCAGAAGTCAGGAACAAGAATTACTGCTTCTGGGAGGCGGCTGTGGCTCAATCAGTGGGGCTCCCGTTTACCATGTGGGAGGCCCCGGGGTTCGGTTCCCGGGGCCTCCTGGTGAGGGCGGGCCCGCCTGCACGGTGTGGTTGGCTGACCCAGCGAGCGCAAGCAGCAAGGGGGGGATAAATGAATAAATAAATAAAATCTTAAAAAAAAAAAAAAAAGAATTACTGCTTCTATTTCAGCCAGCTGCTTCTACTTGGAAATTCAACTTCACCTTCAACCCACCTGCTCTAAAGATTTCAGACTTGGAAATATCCACAGTCACATTGTAAGCCACTTTCTATAACAAATTTCTTAATATATATCCTATCAGTTCTGTCAAAAACCCTCTTAGTTTACCAGACTTTTATGACAAATATCAAACAATGGTTTGGCTTAAACAACAAGAATTTGTTAGCTCAAGGTTTTGAAGGCGAGAGGTTAAAATTCAAGTTATCTGCAATGATTGCTTTCTACCTGTGGTAGTTTAACACTGTACATAACCCATAAAATCATATTCTTGAAACTGGTCCATTCCTGTGGGCATGAATCTATTGTAGGTGGGACAATTTTATTTTATTACTTCAGTAAGGCATGACCTAGGATGGCACTTAATCCTCTTACTGGAGTTCTTTATGATAAGATAAATATATAGAGAGAGGGCCACAGACACAGAGATAAACTCTCTCAGAAGCTGAGAGAGAAGCACCTAGAATCCAGAAGTTGAAATCAACAGAACCTGGGAGAAAGAAAGACACAGGAGCAGAGAGAAAGCTGGATGAAACCAGCAGGTGAAAGCAACAGAGGTTGGAGGAGAAAGCTGAGACTGGCAGATGCCACCATTATGACCTTCTATGTGACAGGAGTCCAGGATCATGGACAGCTGGTATTAGGGGAGAGAGCTGCACCAGATGCCTTGATTTGGACATTTTTCTCAGCCTCAAAATTGTAAACTTATAAGTTATTAAAGCTCCACTTTAAAAACCCACCTATTTTTGTATATTACCTTGACAGCCTTTAATAAACTAAAACATTATCCAAAATCTGTAGCATTCTGGTGCTGACTTGCTGCAATCTTTGGGGTTTCTGGGTTTGTAACTCTGCTTCATTTCACATGGAGAGCTGTCTCTCCTAATGTCTGCTCATCTTGGTTCCAGTGACTTTTGTTTTCTTCCTTCTCCAACCTCTGACATCCAGTGTCAACTTTTCATAAAGTTACCAATTAATATTAATATCCACCCATATTCCTTTGGGCCAAACAGTAAATTAAAATTATATATTCAAGAGGTCCTATTTAAAAAAGAGTTTATGCTCACATGAATGAGGATTAAGATTAGGGACATATTTCACTTTTCTGAAAGCTGCTGAAACCAATATACCAGAAATGGTTTGGCTTTTACAATGGGGATTTATTAGGTTAAAAGTTTATGTTCTGAAGTTGTGAAAGTGTCCAAACCAAGGAGTCATCAGGAAATTTTTTTCTCCCTGAGCTGCAGCTGTGGATGATCAGGCACATGGCAATATCTGCTCATGCTTCCCACTCCTCCAGACCTCATTGCTTTCAGCTTCAGGCTAAAGTGGCTTTCTTCCACTTCTGTGTTTTGCTGATTTCAATTTCTGGGTCCTGGTGCCTTTCTTCTTAGCTTATTTGTTTCTCTCTTTCTCTGCAGCTTTTTTCTATGTCTGTGGCCTTTATTCCTACATTTATAAAGGACTTGAGTAAGAGGGTTAAGAGCCACCCTGGGCCATGAAACCTAGTCAAAGACCCTTAAATGACATAAATTAATCAAAAGGTCCTACCTACAATAGGTTTACATATACAGGAATGGATTAGCTTTAAGAAAAGGATTTTCTGGGGTTCACAAAAGCCTCAAACTGCCACACTCCACCATACAAACCCAAAAAATACATGTTCTTTCCAAATGTAAATACATTCATTCCACGAACATTTTTTGAAAAACCTTAAATCATTTCAAGTAAAAATATTAAGTACAAAATATCATCAAAATTAATTTAGGCATGTAGTCTTGGTGCAAAATTCTCCACAGACTGTGGACCTGTGAAACTGAGAACAAGTTATCTGCTTCCAATATACAAAGGAGGGAGAATCATAGGATAAATGTTTCTATTGCCACAGGGAGAAATTGGAAAGAAAAATACTTTTCCAATCCTATTATGCAGCATAAGGGAGTCTTCTGGAGTGATGACAATATTCTGCTTCCTGTCTTGGTCGTATATAAAAAGCAAAACTGGAGGTTATCAAATAGAATACTGTGTTAGTTTGCCAAAGGGCTGCCAATACAGAGTACCAGAAACAGATTGGATTTTATAATGGGGTTTTTATTTAAGGTAAAAACTTATGTTCTGAGGCTGTGAAATCTTCAAATCAGGGCATAAGCAGAGATGCCTTCTCAGGATCCTGCAACATGGAGAAGCAAGATGGTCACTGATTTCTACTGAAGACTCTGCCTTCTCCTCCAGAATCTACTGTCTCCTGGAGCTTAGTTGGGAGCATCCAGAAACAGGGCTTGTATCTTTGCAGCTGTCTTTCTCAGTCTCAGCTGCTCCACTTTCTCCCAAGTTTAACTGTTAGCTATAAGGCATATTTCTTCTTGACCTACTCCATGGGACCAGCCTCTTGGGGGTATTTGTGCTTAGGCCATCTTCTAGTGTTCTCACATGGGAGGATCAAAGGATGGTAGAGATCCCTTTTCCTGTGTCTCTCTCTGTGTCTTCATTTATATCAGACCCAGAAAAAAGGTAAAGACTCAACCTGAGTCACACTTCACTCCTGACATAGTCCCAACTGAAAAAAAATCATACCCATGGGAATGGATTAGTTGAAAAGCATAATCTTTTTCTTTTTGGGATTCACAAAGCAAATCAAACTGTCACAGATATGCTATCTCTAATTTAAGTGGTCCTTTAGAATATAATCCTGTACCAGAAGTAAAATCAGTCCAGATGGCAAAACATAGAGTTTGTCATCTAGTCAACAACAGACAGTACAAATATACACAGGAAGTAGGTATGCTTTTGGAGTAGTACATGACTTTGGAATGCTTTGCAACAAAAGCATCTTCTCACATTTTCTGGAACCTCCATCAAAAATAGATAAGTTCAGGAATCTCTAGATACACTAGTAATTCCTATAGAGCTGGCTATTATAAAGGTTGAGGCCCATTTAAAAAAGAGAAATGGAATATGGAAGTCAAATGAATTGCTTTAGCAGATCATTATGCCAAACATGCTGCATTAACCAAGGTTGTGATCCTATGCATACCCTCAAAGGAATAATCCCCAGAGGGATTCAAAAATATCATTATGTATATCAATATTTAACCTCTGATTGTGAAAAGGAAAAATGGCAGAAAAAAATCTAGCAATACCCCTCAGGCAGATGATTTCTGGTTATCTGTAAGGCAGCCACTGGTAACATTTCAAAAGGATATTAACCAAATTTCTCCATGAATTTATTTATGATGGAATGAACAAATTAGTTACTGTATTATATCAACATTAGTGGAAAAACTGTAATAAGATGACTGGTTCCCATGATGGTCCTGGGAGCCTAGAAAGGAAGGACATAGCCAGGAACCTAAGCCTTAAGTAGTCTTTGAGTACTTCAGGTGGATTTTATCCAGCTTGTACCCTCCATGGGGTTTGTGTATATTTTAGATATTGTGAGTCTATTTTCAGGATGAGTTGAAGAACTTCTTTTCCAAAAATCTACAGTCTTTATAGTTACCAAAAAAAAAAGCTGCTTGATTTTGTGTATCCAACCTTGGGCATTTCAATTTTTGTATCAAGTGATCTAGGCAAGCACTTTTTAGGAATTGTTATGAAAGAACTCTATAAGCATTACCATTCACTGAAAAAACTATGCTGTCCTTACAGCCCACAAACTTATAGAAAGGTTGAAAGTCCAATGACATACTCAAATCAAAATTAGAAAAACTTTCAGAGATTCTTGTGCTTCCTTGGCCTAAGCTACTTGCACTGGCCCTTATGGTTATACATTCCCTGAGGGACACAGTAGTTTTCTCCCTTTGTACGGGTAGCTGGAAGTTCTATACATTTAGGGATTTCACCTCCAATACTAGGTTTTGCATTACTGTATGCAAACCTGGAACAATATTACAAGGAATTCATGTATAATACCAAATCTAATCACTGAAGTTTAAGGAATCCTTCCCACAACATCTTCTTAAACAGCTTCTTCATTATCTTCAACCAGGATAGAAGAGTATATATCAGAGTAAAAATGTCCTTGAATCTCATTTCAAGGGACTTTACCAGGTACTCTTAACCAAAAACATAGTAAAATTCCAGTAAGTCAACACTTAGGTTCATGTTTAACAATTAAAGAAGCAATTCAGAACTCTACACTATTGGAAGGCTACTCCAATAGGGGACCTCAAACTGAGGATTCACAGAGATCCTCCAGAATCAGATGCTCTTTGGTAGTACACAGCACTGTCAAGATATTTAGAACAAGCATATGACAACAGATAATAGAAAGCTTCCACCCAAGATGTTGGACCAAGGCCATTATTTATTTCCTGTTTTTATTTACCTGCTTATTTATAATCATTCTTCTCATTTTCTGCAACATATTGTTGTGATCCACTGATAATGACCTTTTTTTTTCTTTTTTTCCCTCATTATTCTAATTGTTATACCAGAACATACTTATTCAAATACCATTTTTAGATTAACCCAAATAGTTGGCATTGCCCACAATCTTGATGACTGGTGGATATACTATACATAACTAGACTCCTATGATAAAATCCTTTGAACAATTATGATTTCATCAAATGAGACTGCTTTCACCTACATGGGTAACAGACCTTAAACAATGGAACCTCTGACTTTGTTAGCATCCCTTTTCACAGAAAAAGAACCAATTATTATGTTCTGTTGATCAGACCCTAGATAATTCTAAATTTGAATTTCAAAAATTTCCTAGGGTAATGGGTCAAATACTTGCCATTCGGGGGTGACTAATAGAGATCCAAATATGTAATCAAGTTAATGTGAGTCCCTGGTCCTGACCTTGTGCTGTGAACAACTCCTTTTCTCCTGGATCTCCATGAGTCCCCACTGGATAATATTTCCTCTGGTCAGTTGTCTAGTCCTGTTTGTCTCAGACTAACACCTCATCCACTTTAGGAATAGTATTCTGAGACTTGTCTCTACTTTTTAAAAATCCAAAACTAAAACAACCATCATTCTATAAATCATTCTATAAAGACTATAAATTCCAACACAGCTGTGAGGTACAAAATGAGGACACCCAATTATTCAGGCACACAACCTGGGATAATAGCTGACTCATTCCTTATTTTAACAATTAGAGCAGTGTTCCTATTGCTGGGAAACATAAAAATAGAAAAGATTGTAAGAAACTTATCACTAACTTTGACAGAAATAAGTGATGATACTCTCTCCATCCTAGATGGAATGTGTATCAGCCTCAATTCATTGACACAAGTAATGATGGAAAATCACATTGATAAGAAAACATTATATAGCCAGGTCTGAAAAAATAGCTCTTTTTTTCACTCTATGTGAAAAATATTTATTTTCATAGTTTTTTAATCCATGTGTCCCTCCTTCAATTCATCTGGAAATAATACTCCAGCTCTTCCACAGATTTTTTTAAATTTATTGTTAAAATCTAAATTTATATAAGACATCATTTTGAAACAGACACCAAGGAAATGTATTCATTCACAATTATCAACATTGAGTGCATTATTACAGAACAATTTACTCTTTCTTATTGAGTAAATCATCATATTGATGTTTTGAGCCAGCACATAATTAGCATATATTTCCCTTGGGTCAACTCCTATGGATTACAGCAGTGGAATTAATACATATAAACAATTTAAAGGAACCATATTCATAGTGTAACTAAAGTTTCAGATTATTTGCAAAATATTTTGGGAGATAGAACTAAAAATATCAAGTTTGATTCTGTTATGAAATCCCCACTAAAATAAACTTTAAGTTCCTCCTTACTGCATATGTGAATAGAAGGTATCCATCAACATCAGCTATATGTAGAGTTCTACCTAAGAATCAGAAGCCCACACTTACTAGAAGAGAAAAAATAAAATAGAATTTATGTATGTAGTGATAAATGAGAAGATTCCAAACAGGGTGGATGCTTTCATTTTCCTGATTGAAAATTATTTCCCAGTTGAACATAATAGCAATGGAATTGGTTCCAAGCCTAAGCTGTCAGGAAATTATATCAATAGAGAAATTTTATTAATAAATTTTATTTATTTATCTTTAGAAAATATTTGACTCATTAAAATTTCAGAGACATATTCTGACATAATGAGGAAAACAATAATTCTTTAAACTTTATTTGGTTAGCTAAGTATCTGGAAGTCATGTAAGATTACTATGTATTTCATCATTTTCTTCTTGTTTCAAAGGTTTAAAAGTTTGTGACATATATTAAGAATCTTGTTTTGCTTTATTTCTGTATAAAACAAGGGGTGGTTATAGACTTAAATCATGGTATAATAGGAGGCAATATATAGCTGTGAAGAGTGTATACACAAAAAAGGAAACCTGGATTTGAATCTTAGCTCTGGCATTTATTGGCTGTGAGAGTTGCTATAAAGATGAAATAAAGCAATGTGTACAAAATTCCATTTCTGCAGAAAGGGCTTAATAAATAACTTCTATTATGTCTCTCATATTTTGAAACTTAGTGTTTCATGTTTCAATGTTGAGTCCAAGATATCTGGAATTTTATTCCTTTCTATTAAAATATGTATGGAAGCTATTTCATTAATTTCTAAAGTATGGTCCTATATTACTAAATTCTCTAAGAATCATTGTTACTTTCTTTTTGTAACTCCTGGATCCTTTTAACAAGTACTAATATTGAGTTGGCCATACCCAGTGTAGCTTTTTTTTCAGCCTCCAGAAAAAATATATTTATGAAACAGAAAGTCTTTTTCAAAAGTTATACTATCACAAAACAAATATTTTATTTAGTTAAAGGATGGAATGCCTGGCTCAATTCTCAGGTCACATATATTTTATGATTTGGTTATATATTTTAATGATTTGTTTTAATATTAACTTTGAAAGCCAGTATTTGTTAACTGGTAAAAACAAATACATTTGATGACAAATTCAATTATATGAGTCTCCTTTACTTACAATAAATAATGAAATAATTAAAGAAAATTCTTTATGTATTCATTGTTACATATATTTAATTTTCTCTCTGTCTGTACATTATTGTGTCTTTTGGGTCATTCAAATCCATAGCTATTTTTATTTTTAATTTTGAGATACTGGGGCAGGAGATTAAACCCAGGAACTCAAATATGGGAAGCAGGCACTCAACCACTTGAGCCACATCTGCTTTCCCATATAGCTTTTTTTATAGAGTAAACTTTGGAGAACAAGTCTAACATCATGCACACTTTTAGTCGTTGAGTTGAGCTACACTTACTCTTAGATTACAAATGCTATGTTATTTATCTTATACCGATATGTACTCTGGTACATCATTGAACTGATGGAAAGATTTGTTTTAAGACTGATATTTTTCTAGTGACTCCTAAGCATATATAAAAAATAATGGATTGATTTTATCAAATTAATAAAAGTTTGTATTTTATTTCTTTCATTCTACTTTTTCCTCTTCAACATAAGCATTATTTTCTCAACCTCTCCTCAGTTAATATGGACATCAATGCTACTCCACGGCACATTTAAAATAAGAAAATATTTGTCTGTGAGTTTCCCAGACAAGCCCTTAATACATTTTTAATTATGTGAAAAATTTAAAAGCACATTATAATGTAATAGCCGGTCAAAATATTTCTGTATAGAATAGGTGGTTTGGGGTTTCTATTTTGTTTTGTAATAACATTATATTTCTAATACCTATGCTTTAACCTAAATTCTGCTTTCTCTGATACCTCACTTTAACATTTCTCTTTTCTGTACCTTTATTCTTTCCACTGATTCTATGAAAATATTTTCTTCTGATATCAGCAGTTCTTCTAGGTAAGGCTTACCTTACCTTTCCTATATTGTTTGTATAGGGATTTCTTCTCCTTCCATCACCATTCCTTATCCAAATAGTTTACTTTCTTACTGATTGGTTCCTTGTTAGTAGAAGAAAATTGTAGCTTGAGTTACAGTACAAATTTAAATATTTTACACAACATTATTTGCAACAGATGATGTGGTCTCAAGACTGACTAAAATTTCCAATGGCTTGAATATGTTGAAAAAAAACTGTAACAAATGAACTCTAATAAAATCTATATTCCAACCAGTGAAATATTATGGACTAACAAATGTAACTTTGGATTTTAGCTCAGGTAACTCTGCCTCCTAATTTAATAAATTATAAGATTGCTAAAGAAAGACTTTTTAAAAATTCTAACTTTCATTTTTCTCCTGTGTTTTTAACATTAAATATTATCTTATGGCCAACTACAAAGATTATATATTTTTGTAGTGATAGTTAATTATTGTTCTCTATGACTACTTTAATTGTGACTCATATAATAGTCATTTATATCAATGAATCTACAATCAGTAATACTTTAATAAGTATAATAACTTGAAAGGAAAATAATTTCTTTTTTTTTCCTTCAGAATACTCCTTACCATTTCCATCAGAGATTTTTTAAGGAATAGAAAAACATATGAACTATCAAAAACTTATATTTCCAAAAGCAATGAGATGAACAACTATTTAGCCATGAAAGGAAAACATAATGATAAGCCTTTAAGAAAAGAATTTGAAAGAAACAAACTCTCAAAATTTCAATTCAAGCATAATGTACCTTCCCAATAAATATTTTGATGTGTTTTGTTCAGCAAAATCCAAGCAGGCTTAATGGAACTGGGAAATTTTTAGAATTTAGCTCATAAATTGTTGCAATACAGTTAGGAGAAACTTACTTACTTCTGTAGATCAAGGCAAACTGATACTGTGGCATGATGGGGAACTGCAAAATGAGATTTTTAAAAGCCCAGAGGGAAGCGGCTGTGGCTCAATCAGTAGGGCTCCCATTTACCATATGGGAGGCCCCAGGTTCGGTTCCCGGGGCCTCCTGGTGAAGGCAAGCCCGCCCGCACGGCGTGGTTAGCTGACCCAGCGAGCACAAGCAGCAAGAGGGGGATAAATGAATAAATAAATAAAATCTTTAAAAAAATAAAAAATAAAAAATAAATAAATAAAAGCCCAGAGTTGAATGCATGCATATTTGGAAATGTAATATATTTGGTAACAATCTCATCTATATAGAGAGAAATGAAAAAGCATCCCATATGTAGTGCTAGGTCACGTATATAGACTAGATAGAATATTGCTTGTGAGCAAAATGAAGCATAAAAGGATGTGAACTATACATCTTAGTAATAAAAGAAAATGCAAAAGCAATAAAAAATGTGCATTTAGTTTAAATGAATGAACTTAATCCATAGCAACCAAGAGAAGTATATCTCAAAAATTTACTTCTGAGTGAAAAATAATCAAATCACAAAGTGATCCATGAATCAAGATAGTATAAGATCCAATATTTAAGAGTGTGAGAGTTTTGTCCGCTTGTACAGGGTAACTTTATTAAATAGCATTTTCACATCTTAGAACTGTAATATATTTCTTGGAATATTAAGTGTAAACTTCAAATGAAAGTTCAAGCTTTAATAGAAGTGTAAAAGCAGTAGTTTTAAATACAAAATCTTTACAATGTTGAAAGAATACTAAACAGAAAGAAATTGTCAGAGCTGAGGAGGTAATGAGTGTACTGTCAGTCGAGTGTGTAATGTACATGGTACTGACTTTGGTTTTGGTCACACGAAAGATATGATACAGGGGAAAAATCACAGAAGAAGCAACATGATCTTTTTTTTAGCACATCAATTTTAATGATAAATATTAATAAAGCATAAATACATCCATAGTGTAAAACCAATATATTCAATTTAATTACATATTTGTGCATTCATCATTTTAATCATTCTTAGAGCACTTTCATCAATTCAATAAATAATAATAATAAACAAAAAACAAACAAACAAAACTTATCACCTCTCAATCCCCTGCCATAGATAGCTGGTATTCTTTTTTCTTTTCTCTAGTATATTTGTATTTATATTTTGTAAAAACAGTCTTATATATGCAATATCACCCATATTCATGTTTAACATGAGGTTTTATTATCTTTATAGTCCCATGATACAGGTTTTAGCTTTCCTTCTAGTAATATACATGATGTTAGACTTTCCCTTTCAACCACTGTCATAGTCATGTGATAGCTGTGCTAGTTACAAACACCATGATATGCTTTCACCTTTTCTATTCATTTCCAAAGATTTACAAACAACCTTTTTCCAATTCTATAATATATTAACCCTCAGCTTTCCATTCTCTACTCTCATTCTATTTTCTGGTGACCTATATTCTAATTACTAACTCCATGAGTTTACACAATATGTTTAGTTCATAATAGCACAATCATACAGTATTTTTCCTTTTGTGTGTGGCCTGCTTCGCTCAACATAATGTCCTCCAGGCTCGTCCATGTTGTCATATGCTTCATGGCTTCATTTCTTCTTACTGCTGCATAATATTCCATTGTGTACATACACCACAATTTGTTTATCCATTCATAAGTTGATGGACACCTGGGTTATTTCCAACTTTTGGCAATTGTAAGTAATGCCACTATGAACATCAGTAAGCAGATGTCTGTTTGTGTCTCTACTCTCAGTTCTTCTGAGTATATACCTAGTAATATACTTAGTAATGGTAATCCTGGGTCACATGGCAAGTCTATAGTCAACTTCCTTAGGAAATGCCAAACAGTCCTCCATAGTGGCTGTACCATTCTACATTCCCACCAACAATGAATAAGCATTACTATCTCTCTACATCTTCTCCAACATTTACAGTTTTCTAACTTTGTAATAGTGGCCGGTCTAATAAATGTGAAATGATGCCTCATTGCAGTTTTTATTTAAATTTCTCTAATTGCTAGAGATGTTGAATATTTTTTCATGTGTTTCTTTGTCGTTTGTATTTCTTCTTTGGACAATTCTCCTTTCAAGTCTTTTGACCATTTCTTAACTAGGTAGTTTGTCCTTTTTATTGTTGAGTTTATGATCTCCTTATATGTCATGGATATTAAACATTTATCATCTATGTGGTTGCCAAATACTTTTTCCCATTGGGTTGGCTGCTTTTTTCACCCTTTTGATAAAGTCCTTTGAGGTGTGAAAGTCTTTAATTTTGAGAAAGTCCCATTTGCCTATTTCTCCTTTTGTTGCTCATATTTTGTGTGTAAGGTTTAAGAAACTATCACCAACTATAAGATCTTGAAGATATTTTCCTATATTTTCTTTTAGGAGTCTTATGGTTGTCACTTTTATATTTAGGTCCTTGACATATTTTGAGTTAATTTTTGTATAAGATGTGATATAGGGACCTCATTTCTTTCTTTTGGATATGGATATCCAGTTCTACCAGCACCATTTGTTGAATAGACTGTTCTGGCTCAGCTGGGAGGGCTTAACTGCCTTGTCAAACACCACTTGACTATAGATGGGAGGACCTATTTCTTGATTTGGTTGCATTGGTCATTGTGTCTGTCTTTATAACAGTATCATGCTGTTTTTACTACTTTAGCTACATATTAATAATAGGCTTTAAAGTCCAGAAGTGAGAGTGCTCCAACTTTATATTTCTTTTTAAAGATGTTTTTTGACTATTTTGGGCCCCTTACCCTTCCAAATAAATTTGATAATTGATTGTCTATTTCTGCAAAAAACATTCTTGGGATTTTTATTGAGATTGCATTGAATCTGTAAATCAGATGGGATGACTTGCCAACTATGTATGTCTTCTTTAATTTCTTTTAACAGTGTTTTGTAATTGTTGTTGTATAACTCCTTCATTGCACAGGAAAATAATTTTATCTATTCCTTAGGCTTCTCCTGCAGAATTATAGGGTAATTATGTAAAAAAATTTTGCATTGCTCTGTGTAGATTTAGATATGAAAAATGTTAGCACTACCCCCACTCATTTCTCTAAATAAGAAAAATAATGTGATCAAAGCTTCCTGAATCAAAATTGCAAGTAATTTTTTTAAGTAAAGTTTTAAACAATTTAAAGAAAAGAAGGATAAGCTGGAAAGGGAAGGAATAGCTACCAGAGCAAAATAATGAAAAGAACCCAAGTAATTAGATGGCAAGTAATAGGATAACACCAGTTTGTTTGGCAGATGTAAAGACACATTATTAAGGAAGGAGCATTCATTGTTACTGTATAACTCTTTAGAAGGAGCAGTATTGATGGGTGTTTTAGTTTGCTAGGCTGCTGAAATTAGATATCATGAAATGTGTTGGCTTTAACAATGGACATTTAGTATCTTATAAGCTTATAGTTTTGAGGCTGAGATAAATGTACAAATCAAGCAACATCAAGATGATGCTTTCTTTCCAAAGTCCAACAATCCTGGACTCCTTTGCTATATGGCATGGAACATGGAGGTGACTTTTGCTCTCTCCTTTCTCTTTCAGGTTTCGTAGCTTTCAGCTTCTTGTTTCCATGGTTCTCTCTCTCCCTCTCTCTCTTTCTCTCACTTTCTGTCTCTCTGTGTTCATTCAACTTATAAAAGACCCCAGTAAGAGGATTAAGACCCACACTGGGCCACAATTTACCTGAAGAAGCCTCATCAAAACATTCTACTTTCAATAGGTTTACACCGACAGGAATGGATTAGCTTTAATAACATGATTTTCTAGGATACATACAGTTTCAAACCACCACATTGGGAAACTCTGTTTTAGTAGCTGGAGGAGAGTGGTATGATAGAAATTGATAAGGAGAATGTCAGGGTACTGGATGTGATTTCAACAATAATATTGATATATCCAAAGATAATGAAAATGATAGGTAGGACTGGAGAGGAGGCCTGTGGTAGCTAAAAAAAAAAAATCATAAACTTCTTAAGGCAGCTCTCTTTTATCATTGGAAAAATATCTGTATCATATAATATGCATATATAATAGCTATATCACTATATTTACCCAATATTTAAAATCCAACTAACAGTGAAAAGTAAATTGATAGCTTCATCAAACTTTTCCAAGAAACTTCAAGCGTTTCTGGTGACTGAATTTCCGACCTTTGTGGAAAGATGATTAGAAAAACAATTAAGATCTGAAACAATTCAGTGTTTATGAACAAAAATTAACTGATTTTTAAACAAAATATTTGACAAAGAATAACTCTTTAACAACAATTGCAATTTTACCATCAAGAATTCTTTCACTTTTTCCCATTAAAAGATGAAAGCAACAAAATAAATGGCACCAGGGAATCTCACCAAGGTGACTGAATTCATTCTCATGGGGGTCTTGAATCATCCAGAGCTACAGATTCCTCTTTTCCTTTTTTACATGGTGACCTATGGTCTAACTTTGGGTGGGAACCTGGATATTATCACCCTCACCAGTGCTTTTGGCTTCAAGCCCTTCTGAGTTTTTTCCTAAAATTCTTGACTATATCAAGCTTGACAATTCTACTGTCATTGTCCCTAAAATACAGGTCAACTTCTTGGTTAAGAAGAAAACCATCTCTTATTTATAGTTGTGCAGCCCAGTTGGATGGGTTCTTAGTTTTCATTCCAACTGTAATGGCCTATGACTGCTATGTGGTTATTGCAAACCCCTGCTCTGCATGGTGGTGGTGTCTCTGCAGATATGACTTCTGCTAGCATTCCTTAAGTACCTTCTCAGTTTGACCAGCACAATGACTATCTCCCCTTGTATGTTCTCTGTCATACTGCTCTTCCAGCTCTCCCACTATATAATCAACCATTTTTATTGTGATACTGTTCCTCTGTTAGCATTACCTTGTTCTGACTCCTATATTCCAAAAACAGCAATGTTCATGTTTTCAGGGGCTAACTTGTTGTTTTCCATGATCATTGTTCTGATATCCCACTTCCACATTGTCCTCACAATTTTGAGAAAACGTTCATCAGAGGGGAGACAAAAATCCTTTTCTACCTGTGCTTCTTACATGATGACTGTTACTGTGCTCTGTGATACTTTTTTTTCATATAGTTGCAAGCAAGTAATAATCACTTATTAGATACTAATAAAATGGGCTCAGTCTTTTAAATCTTAGAAATACCAATGCTGAGTCTTCTAATTTACAGCCTAAGGAACAAGAATGTGAAGGACACACTGAAGAGATGCCTGAATAAACCTAGCCAGTCTTTCAAACTAATGCAAATTTACAACTACAACTGTCTTTATTTAAGGGTTTTAACTTTGCTCCTGAAAATCCTGCTACTGAATGAAAAGGTAATAAATAGTACATTTACCTTAATTCATTATTTTTTATTTTGTATTTACTTCATTAAATTAATTATTTAAGTTTTAGTTATTTTATTGTAGTAACACATATACATTTAAAACATAAAATTTGATATTTTAATCATTATTATATGTACAATTCAGTGACATCAATTACTTTTAAAATGTTGTGCTATCAGCATCACCTTCCATTACTAAAACTTGTTCATTATCCAAAACAAAAACTCTTACCTTTTAATAAATAAATCCCCATTCTCCCTCTCCCCAGCTCCTGTAACCTATTCTGCTTTCTGTCTCTATGAATTGGATTCTTGAGTTGTTTCTACTTTGATTTATTTTAATGGGAAAAATCTTAATGCATTTTATTCCAACCCAAAATACCCAACCAATTATTCCAGATATTAAAATATATCAATTGTAAAATAAAAACAAATATATGTAACAAACAATAATTTGAAAATAAATAAATACATACATCTTAATAGTGTATAATTTCTAAACAAGGAAGAGATAGTAAGGTAATCCTCTTTTCCATTCACATCTTTTGTTCATTGATTAAAATTCTTAAGTTTTATTTTTTATTGCACCATTTTCTCATTAATTTCACAATGTTTTATGGACCTACTGTTATCTTACAATTTAATGTCAATTTATATAACAGAAAAATAAAATTTAAGGGGAAAATAAAAACTAAATTCAAGAATGTTTCAAAATACATGGAAATTGGACAAATGGCACAACATTCTGAGAAACCACATAAAAGAATTATAACTTTCATTCCTCTTATTCAGTCCAGGTACACAAAGCAAAGTGTTTATGTTCATACAAATATGACATTCAATTAAATTTTTCCCATATGTTTTTATACTAGAGACTGTTTTATAACATTGCCTTTGTTGTAAAACCATAACATCAAATGCACTTTTGCTGACATTTTTATTTAGTGTTCTCAGGGGTGAAAATGTCAGGGGAAAAAAAAGGTAATTGTCTTAAAGGTGGCATCATTTCTCAAGGAACTGATTGACAAGTGAAACATCCATGTACATGTAAAATGTTTCTATTATGGTATGAATTGAAGGATAGTAGCTATGACATGCTAAGTGAAGATGGTGTCTAGAAATAAATGATATTTATAGCATTTCTGGGGAGGTCAGAAATAAGGTGAAACTGAACTGTGAGTCTCAGGTAGTGAGTGTATTTCTAATATTTGTCATTAATAAATAGAATATTGAAAGCAGGAAAGTAAAAATATATATAAAGGATATTTCTGTGTTCAAGATAAAAAATGGGCAATAATTTGATTGCATTACCTTTTATGCTTTTATGCTATTGAGTTATGTGATTCATTAATTTTAATTTTTTATGAACATGTTTTGCTTCATCAGCCAACATATTTGCAATTAGAGAAATATATTACCACAGTAATAATGATTTTTTTATAATCTGGCTAGGTGAACAGAATTGGAGCAACATGTCTAAACTCAATTTGCAGTATTCCAATCCACTACAGTTTAATAAGTGAATTAAGGTCAAGAATGTAAACTAGCATTTACTTTATTTTAATTTGGTTTACAAATATGTATTTGTTAAAACTAATTTTTCAGTCCCATGTACTAGTTTCTTATTGTTACTAAAACTAGTTACCACAAATTTAGTGGCTTAAACTAATACAAAATTATCTACCAAATCTAGAGGACAGAAATCTAAAATGGTCTTTGGTGCACTTAATATCAAGGTGTCGGGAAGCTGCATTCCTTCTGGAGTGTCTATAAGAGAATCTGTTTCCTCTAGTAGGCCAGCTACTAGAGGATGGCCTTATTCCTTGGCTTGTGGATGCCTTCAAGCCAG
Source organism: Tolypeutes matacus (assembly GCA_026826555.1). Lineage (NCBI taxonomy): Eukaryota > Metazoa > Chordata > Mammalia > Cingulata > Chlamyphoridae > Tolypeutes > Tolypeutes matacus. The sequence goes on from JAKSZT010054586.1 coordinate 448,043, forward strand.
CAAACCCATCACTCCAACCTGCTTCTGTCAGCACATCTCCGGTGCCTCTGATATGCTTGTTTCTTTATTTCCCTCTGTAAAATCCTTTGAGATTACATTGTGCATAACCAGATAATCCAAGATAATCACCCCATCTCAAGATCCCTAAGTAATTTCATCAGCAAAGTCCATTTTTTCCATGAAAATGTAAGATACTAACAGGTTCTGGAAAGTCACATTTAGACATCTTTTAGACCTCTTTGGGAGGGTGGGCATTATTCTGCTTACTACTTCTATATTGGCATATTTTTTTTGGAAATGAGCCTTCTAAAATCTTGCACTTCTCTCATCTACTAGTATTCAATAAAATAATCCCATAAAAGTTTACACATTATATACCCATTCCACATTACAGAGTTATAATATTTGTTTTAAAATATATAGATTTCAAAAATATACCTGAATGATAACATCAGATATAGAAATGACATCTGTAACAAAATATGTATACTCATTAAACACACATTATAATTACTTTATAAAGATATATGCCTTTTTAAGGGCATATATCAACCTTTTTAAGAAGAGGTACCTATACAAGAAGAATTGATTTGGAATTGAGAATGAAGACTGAAGATTATGGGATAAGGAATTAAGGTAGAATGAACTCAATTTATTTATTTATTTATTTATTTATTTATTTATTTATTTTTAGGTTGAAATAAGGAATCTCTTTTTATTGGCTACTAAATGTCCTAGCAAGTTTCTGACAGAAGCATAGATAGAAAAAAGAAACAAATATCTTACTGGGAACATTTGTTTGCTTGCACTAACCTGGACTACAGCAATAACGCATTGCTTAACGGTCAAAGTGCACCAAGTCATCTCTGCAAACGGCACGATACGAGAATGTGCTGTTCCCAAGAATGAACTCAATTTAGTTGTGAAATTGAAAGAAAAAAAGAGTTACACACATATTCATAACTTGTATTCTTTCTAAATCCTTTAAAAGTACCATAGGGCATGTTAAAGAAATCTACCTTCATCCTCAGTCATAAAACTTGGAGGTAGCCACTGTGGAAAATAATGAATATGGAAATAATTTTTGGGAGATTAAAGTATGTATCCAACAAATAACATACTTTAGGTGTTTGAGAAGGGGGCATTACAAAACAACACAAGTGTACAGGGAAATTGTACATAAAGAATGTTTATCAATAGGGAAATCAAAAGTACCCTGAATAATTAAGAAAGCCCCAATGGTATCATTTTTTGGTCTCAGTTGCTTTGGGAATAATAACAAATTGCATTCAAGCCTTATGCATTGTGTCTCAAAGGGAAGAGATACTCATAAATTCCTCTGATTTCAGTGAGACTGGCAACCACTTGGGGGAGCAATAACACATTAATCATTTGAGGTGAGTAGAGAGCCCTCATCTCTATGATTATCAGATTAGCTCCAGTGACAATTCTTGACTCGTCGTTTCAATTTAAATTATGGAAATGACAGTTGTGTCAATGCCAGACTCAGTACTTTATACCATACATATTAATATTCTTATTTTAAAGCAAGTTTTCTGGTGAAACTTGGTATTTTAACACTATTATTATGCTCTTTGAAGAAAGCAAGAGATATGTCTCTATTTTTCATGATTTCCATAAAAACATAGGAAATCTAAACAACTAAACTTCTGAAAGGAAAATGAGTAAACACTGTTTGAAAGTTTTATATAGAATGTTGTCTTAGCAAACATGGTGATGGTCAGGTCAGGGTTATTGATGCTGAATAAGTGTTTACATTTCAAATACTGATAGTGTATGATGAGAGCTTCCATTTATTCATAATGTATATTAGCATTATCATTGTCTCCTATTAATTGTATTGAAAAACTTTCATTTGTGCCATGGATAGCTGTGCTCTCGTTTTACCAATACCACATAAGACACAGAAATTGCCAGTTTAAATTCAGTCTAAAAAAGATCTTTTGACAAGAATATGGATATATGATGTTTAATTCATAGGTGATTCCAGGAAGCATAAATGAAGGAATGGGAAACATGAGACAGGGAAGGGAGAAATGTCAACAGTGTGTAATAAAGAGCAAATTAATTCTGTAAGCAAGTGAGGGTCAATCACTTGAGATGCTTTGAGGTGCCTTGCAGAAATCTTCTTGAATTGTCCCAAGGACGACTGGTGATGCTGCAAGTTATACACAGCTGCAGGTCACATAAGAGGTGGACCAGTGTGAAAGGAAGTGGGGAGGCAGATGTTTCTGCAACAGTTATTTTTGCATTAGTGAATTAATGGCAAAGTTTAAAATAGTGAACATATTGGCTTAGGATAATACATTCCTCAGAGCATAACAATAGAATGCTTTAGAGCCTACTATTTTTGTATTACATTTGTAGGTGTTTCAATAATGATAGTGAGGTTCAAGACTTGGCAGTATCTCTGAAAATATTTCCAGTGAAGACCACACTGAGTTTAAACTAGAGCAATTAAAAGATAAAAAAGTGTCAATCCTTAGATGAATCATATCAGATATGCATTTTCTGTTTCAGTAGTAGTGAACTTGCCTCACCTTAAGCACTACATAGCTCTAGGCTTGTGTATTCTCTTTCCCTTCTCAGAATATACCTAAATGCATTAAGGGAAGCATTCATCCCAATCTCTAATCCATGTTACAAATTTTACATATCATAAGCAAAGAGGGAAAACTATGTCTGGGGATGAGAACTGGCCCCAGTTATATGGCACACCTGTACTGCAAATCATGTATCTCAGCCCATAGGATTTTATCCATGTTTTTGACAATCTGGCATAATTATATTGAAGAAGGACAGCTAAAAAAATCTTCAAAGATCATCATGAGCTGGATAATAATTATTTGACATTCATCCCCAAATTGTATAGTATTCACTAATGACCCTGTATTGTGAATTTAGTGCTTCCCAATTAAGATAATGCACTGTACATTACCCAATAAGTAGGAGAACACTTGTAGGGCTCATGGCTTCATTATCTGTATGAAATGAGAGATGGATGAGTGTTTGTCCTTTTGTTTTATAATTTTACAATAGTATGTGTACAAATCTCTGGTGATGCAAAATTGCCCAAAGACTCCCAGTATTGATGTATATTTAGAGTCACCCAAGATTTTTCCTTCCTTTCTACCTTTCTCTTGCTTTTATTTCCTCTGTCTTTAAATGGGAGCAAGATTTTTTTTTCATATACTTTTTCTTTTTTAAAGAAACTTAGATTACATAAATGTTACACAGAAAATTATAGTGGATTCCCATATCGCCTACTCCCTAACCCTTCCACATTTTCCCACATCAACAACATCCTTCATTAGTGTGGTACATTTGCCACAATTGGTGAACACATCTTGGAATATTGCCACTAAGTGATGATTACAGTTTACATTGTAGTTTACACACTCTCTCGCACATTTTTGCACGTTATTACAAGATATACAATGGCCTGTATCTGTTATTGCAATGTCATTCAGTATAATTCCCAAGTCTAGAAAGTGCCCCCAAATTACTTCTATTTTTCTCTCTCTCCCTTCAGAACCTCCAGTGGTCACTGCCTCCACACATATGGTAAAACTGTTTCTATTGCTAGAATCACAAGTCTACAGTAGAACAACTGTAAGTCTAATCTAATTCATCATCCATTCCCCAATCCTGAGGATTCTGTGATGGTGATGCCCACTCCACCTCTAATTGAGAGTGGCCTTAGATCCCATGTGATTCTAGCAATAGACTGTCACTTTCTTGCTTGCTGTTGTGGACTCTCTGTTCCTTGAGATGGTCATTATCAGTCATCATCTCCTTGTTAGTTATCCTGAGTGAGTCCAATGAACTGGAGAGTAATTGTTGCAAGTCTGTTGAGATTTAGGGCTCAACCTGACACATGGACAGCCCAAAGATTTAAGTCTCTTGGACATACAACTATCAACTCTAGTACTAACTATAGGGTTAAATAGAGGGGAGCCAGTGCCGTGTGTAGTGAAAACACAACTGAGTCAAATTGTATCACACTGGGGAGCATTAATTCCAAAGTAGGGCCTAATGGCATGGTGTGAGAAACTCCTGAGCTGTCTGCCCTGCCTATAGTGTCTGGATGTCTCTAGAGTTCTCAGGACCCCGGTTATTTGAGGTAATATTTACTTTGGCAGTCAACGAGTTCCTGATGAGACGTGCATAAGCATAACCTCAGAGATGACTTCCTGACTCATTTTCAAGTCTCTTAGCCATATAAACTCATTTTTCTTTACCCTTTCCCCTTTTGGTCAAGCTCTTTTTCCAATTGCATTGCTCATTGGTAAGCAAGATTATCTTAATCTGATCAATCCATCCATTTCAGTTAAGACTATTTGCATATGAAATATGTAGAATAGGCAAATTCATGGTGAGAGAAAGTTTATTAGAGTTTGCCTTTTACAGTAGATGTTAATAATATATTAATTTTTAGGTTTTGTTTCTGTATATATGAAATGATGCACCATAAATATCATTTATACTTTTTTAAAAAACAGGATTGGCTGACCTCCTAGGATGAGTTGTAGAATAGTCCTCACTTTGTATAATCTGGAAGACTTTGTACAAAATATGAATGATCTCTTCCTTGAAAGTTTGAAAGCACTTGCTTTTGAAACAAATTGAAAGGGAGAACAGTTGAGAAAGTAAACATAGGGGAAATGCCAAATTCAAATAAAAATTTGTTAATTGAAAATGTTTGCTGTAAACTTGATGGAAAATGATACAAGTGTATGAGAATAATGTTCAAAATTATAATGCAGCAAAAGTACTCTGTTCTTTTCAGTTTCACATCTAGAGGGCTTTATCTGGGTTGAATAAGTTATTTGTCTTGCCCATGTACATTTTTTAGTTATTTTTTTTTATTTTTAAAGAAAATTTAGATTACATAAATGTTACATCAAAAAATTTAGGGAATTTCCATATAATAACCCCAATCCCTCCCACACTTTGCCTTGTTAACAACATCTTTCACTGGTGTGGTACATTTGTTACAATTGATGAACACTTACTGAAGCATTTCTAATAACCATGGACTATGGTTTACATTATAGTTTACACTTTTCCCCACACAATTTTATAGGTTTTGACAAAATGTATAATGGTCAGTCTCCGTTATTGCAATGTTGTGCAGGACAATTCCTGTGGCCACATAGTACCCCATTACACCTATTCTTCCCTCTCCTTCCCCTCAGAACCTCTGGTGTCCATTGACTTTATATCAATGACATAAGTTCTTCCACTGATAGAATAATTATAAATATACTAAAGTCTATAGTTACAATTCCCCCTTATGTTCATTCATTCCCCAAACTTGAGGATTTGGGGATGGTGATGCCTACTCTGTTTTTGAGGGAGCTTAGATCCCATAGGGCAGGTGGATGGAACTCTATGGCTCACTGTTGTAAATAATCTTAGGTTTTTGGGGATGGACATTGGCCATCATTGTCCTTCTGTTAGTTGTCCTGGATGAGTCCAATGAACTGGAGAGCAGATGTTGCAAATCTTGCTAAGATTCAGGACTCAACCAGCATATGAAATGACCAAAGATTTAAGTCTCTTAGACATATATTTAATGAATATAGTGCTAATTATAAATTCAAATAAAAGGGTTGAAAGAATCATGAGTAGGGAAATTGTAAATAAGTCTAACTCTGTCACTGTGGGGAGCATATCTTCCAAAGTAAGGCCCATTGATAGAGTGTTGAATGTCTGAGAATGTCTGTCCTGCTTAGAGTGTCTAAATGTCTCTAGAGCCCTCAGGAACCCTGCTGTTTGAGACACTGTTTACTGTGGCAGTCAATGAGATCCTGTTTAAGATGTACATAAGCATAACCTCTGGAATGACCTCCCAATTCAATTTGAAATCTCTTAGCCATAAAATCTTACTTGTATCTAATATTTCCCCCTTTTGGTCAATGTCTTTTTCCAGATGCATCACTAATTGGCACTTGGTAATATTCCTTTGGTGCCAGGGAGGCTCATCATCCAGACCCATGTCCCATGATGGAGGGAAGATAGTGCATTTATATGCTGAGTTTGACTATGAGAGGCCACATTTGAGCAACAAGGAGGTTCTCAGGAAGTAACTCTCAGGCAATATATAATATTAGTCTAAGTTTCAATTTCTTGAGAAAAAGTTCATAAGTACAACCATCAATATCAAGGACCTAACGTAATGGTCTGTCCTGCTTTCCTTGACACTGTCTATGTACTAGGGGGATTCTTGCCATGCTATTAGAGAGTGTAGCAGGATATCTCAGGATGAGAATTCAATATTCTTTGGTTATTGTGTGGATCTCCCTGCACAAAGACAGCACCCCATGGCCACTTGAACATATTCATATTCCATAGAGGCATACTGCAGATGAATCCCTCCCCATACATATCCCCATCACTGACACTCCATACCAGTGATTCTCCCTTACCAAAATTATGACCCTTCTGTGATCCAAACTTTTCCCTAAAGCAAAGCTAAAAACAACAAATAATAATAAAGAAAATACAAAAAAACAATTTAAAAATAATGGTAAAAAAATAATAAAACAATTTTTTTCAATGTTACTTTCATCACTGTAATATCTGTTATCTTTTTTATTTATTGTGGGTAAAAATCAAAATTTTCACAATACTACCAATATTTGTAAAATGATATATAAATATATATGCAATTGTTTACATAAATGTTATTTTTTTATATAAAGGTGCTTAGATTACCTAAATATTACAGAGAAGTTACAGGGATTCCCATGATCCCCACCTCCCACACCTACCACAACATCCCACACAAACATCCTTTATCAGTGTGGCACATCACCCACAATGGATTTATACATCCTGGGGCCTTGCCACCAAGCATAGAACACAGTTCACATGGTAGACCACACTCTCTCCCACTCAGTTCTGCATGGTATATGCTAATGTAAAATGGCCTACATCCCTCACCACAACTCCACTCAGGACAACCTCCAAGTTTGGTAAAAGCCCCTGTATTTCAACTGCCCTTCCCCTCCCTGCCCCAAAAGCATCCAGTTGCCACCGACTCCACTTCACTGTTATAATTTCTTCCATTGCTTGAATCACAATATGTCTACAACAGAATACCATTAAGTCCACTCTAGTCCATAGCTCTTCCCCCAATCCTGAGGGGACTGGGATGGTGATGTCTACTCAACCTCCAAGTGAGAGAGGGCATATATCCCATGGATATGGTGTATGGGAAGATCCTGCCTGCAGGTCCTCTCCATTCCCTTGGATGGGCATTGCCCATCGTCATCTCCTCACCAGGTGACCTGGATGAGTCCATTGAGCTATAGGGTAGGAGTTGCAGCTCCACTGAGATTCCAGACACAGCTGGCCCATAGGTAGGCCAGAGGCTTCAGTCTCTGGAAGTACACCTAAAAACTCCAGCATCACATATTGGTTTGAATATAAGGGACTGATGGACCATGTGCAGGGAGGACTTATTTGAGTCCAACTCTGTCACTCTCAGGAGCGCAGATTCCAAAGTAGAGCCCACAAATAAGGCGTCAATCTCTGGGGCTATCCCCCCCTTATATAGGACCTGGGTGTCTCCAGAGCTCTCAGGAGCCCCTCTGTGTGGGGTGATATCCACTTTGGTGTTCTGAGATCCAACTGAGATATGTGTAAGCCTTACCTCTGGGATGACCTCCTGACTCTCTTTGAAGTCTCTTAGCCACATGAACTCATTTCTCTTTACCGTTTCCCCCTTTACTTCAAGGTCTTTTTCTAATCATGTGGCCAGTTGGCACTTGGTATTAATCCCTTGTTGCCAGGGAGTCTCATCCCTGGGAGTCATGTCCCATATTGGGGGGAAGGTAATGCACTCATATGCTGAGTTTGGCTTAGAGAGAGGCCACATTTGAGCAACAAGGAGGCCCTCAGGTGGCAACCCTTAGGCACCCCATAACAGTAGGCTAAGTTTCAATTACAAGAGCAAAGACTCATAAGGCTAGTCATCAATAACAAGAACCCATCCTCTTTTGCCAGACACTGCCCCTGCACACAGGGACTGTTGCTGCTCCCTTGGAGAATGTGGCAGAGTTCTCGAGGCTGGGAATTCAGATTCACTCATTTATTGAGTGATTGTCTACCCACCATGACCATGCCCCATCCCTTGATCATTTGAACAAATTTATATATCTTTCATTTATATTCAGATGAACATACTCCCATGAATCCCCCATCCCAGACACCCCCCCACCAATGATCCTCTGCAGCCCCCATTGTAACCCTTCTGTGATCTAAACCTTCCTTGAAGATGAAGCCCATATAATAACCAAATAGAATTAATAGGAAAAAGAAATAATAAAGATAAACTTAAATGCAAGAGATAAATACAAGGAAACTCAGAAGAAAAAATAAAATAAAATAAAATATACTTAGTGGATTGGGACATTCAAAAAATGGGAAAAAAAAAACAAAAAAATCCTTTTTAAAAAATTATTCTTTTTTCCTTTTTTCACTGTATTTTCAGATGGCCAGTGTACCATGACACCTTCCCCCTCTCATTCCCCAGTATCTCCCAAATTTTCATTTAATTTTGAAAGAAGTTTTATGTCACAGCAAAGTCACACACAGAATACTAGAGAGTCTCACATACCCAACCTCCCTCCCCATTCCCCACCCCATATTAAAACCTTTTTTAAATGGATGTTAGCATTGTTATAACTGTTATACAGATAGTAAAATATAGCAACTAAACATTGTCAATGGTTTACAGTATAGATTACAATTTAGATGGTACAGTTTAATATTTTTGATGATATTAACATGTCCTGTGTCCATTACTACAAGGTAATGAAAAACCTTTCCCATGACCACTAAATATCCCATTTGATCTTAACTGTTCCTTCCTCCCCATCCCCCTGGGGCATATGACACACTCTTGTCTTGACTCATGGAATGACAAGATTCATAGTTACATGCCATGGGTATTCCAACCTGTCCTTCCTAATCTACCCACCTGTCAACCCTGCACCCCAAACCCAGTAATATCACGACCCATGTGTCCTATCCTTCAATATGCAACTATACTCTATACCTTTACCATAGATTATGTACATATGGGTGATGGCTCACAACCTACTCTTCTTTCTCTCTCCCTTGTTATCCTATCTTACAGACAATGGTTTTCAGAGACTGCTCACTTTCTTCAGTTCAAATCAGTGAGGTCATAGACTGTTCATGCTTCAATGCCTCGCTTGCTTCACTCAACATAAGGTCTTCAAGATTCATCCACTTTATTCCTTCTTACAGCTGAGTAATATTCCATTTTATGTGTGTACCACATTTTGCTTATCCATTCATCTTTTGATGGGCACCGGGGCTGATTCTAACTTTTGGCAGTGGTGAACAATGCCACTATGAACATTGGTATGCATATATCTATTCATGTCTTTGCTTTCAGTTCTACTGGGTATATACCAAGCAGTGGAATTGCTGGATCATATGGAAAAGCTATTGTTAGTTTTCTGAGGAACCACCAAACTGTCCTCCACAGTGGCTGGACCATTCCACAATCCCACCAGCAGTGGATGAGGGTTCCTATTCCTCCACATCCTTTCCAACACTTATAATCTGCTGTTTTTTTAATAGCTGTCATTCTGATGGGTGTAAGATGGTATCTCATTGTAGTTTTGATTTGCATTTCCCTGATAGCAAGCAATGTCAAGCATTTTTTCATGTGCTTTTTAGTCATTTCTATTTCTTCCTTGGAGAAGTGTCTTTTCAGGTCACTGGTTCATTTTTTAAATGGGTTGTTTGTCTTTGTATTTTCAAGGTGTAGGATTTCTTCATATATGCAGGATATTAGGCTCCTATCAGATATATGGTTGCCAAATATTTTTTCCCATTGGGTAGGTTGCCTTTTTATTTTCTTAATAATATTCTTTGAGGTGCAGAAGTTTTTAATTTTGAGGAGATGCCATTTATTTATTTTTTCTCTTGCTGCTTGTGCTTTGGGTGTGAAGTTCATGAAACTATTTCCTATTACAATGTCCGGTAGATGCTTCCCTAAATTATCTTCTAAGGTCTTTATGGTTTTGGCTCTTATATTTAGATCTTTGATCCATCTTGAGTTGACTTTTGTATAAAGTGTGAGATGGTACTCTTCTCTCATTCTTTTGGATAAGGATATCCAGTTCTCCAAGCACCACTTATTAAAGAGGCCATTCTCTCACAACTGAGTGGGCTTGGTAGCCTTGTCGAATATCAGATGACTGTATATGCGAGGATGTATATCAGAACTCTCAATTCGGTTCCATTGTCAGTAGGTCTATACTTGTGCCAATACCATGCAGTTTTGATCACTGTAGCTTTGTAATGTTTTAAATTCCGGAAATGTGATACCTCCAACTTCATTTTTCTTTTTCAATATGGCAATTTGGGGCCTCTTGCCTTTCCAAATATATTTTGTGGTTAGATTTTTTAGTTCCTTAAAAAATTTAGTGTTGATTTTTATTGGGATTGCATTAAACCTGTAGATTAGTTTGGGTAGGATAGACATCTTGATGATGTTTAGTCTTCCTATACATGGACATGGAATATTTTTCCATTTATTTAAGGCTTCTTTGAATTCCTTTAACTATGTTGTGTAGTTTTCTGTATATAAGTCCTTTGTGTCTTTAGTTAAATTTATCCCTAGGTATTTGATTCTTTTAGTTACTATTGCAAATGTCATTTTTTTCTTGATTTCCTCCTCCGATTGCTTATTTTATTGGTGTACAGAAATACTACTGATTTTTGAGCATTGATCTTATAGCCTGCAACATTACTGAACTCCTTTGTAAGTTCTAGAAGCTTTGTTGTAGATTTCTCAGGGCTTTCTATGTATAGGATCATGTCATCTGTAAATAATGAAATTTTTACATCTTCTTTTCCAATCTGAAAGCCTTTTATATCCTTTTCTTGTCTCAGTGCTCAATCAAGTGCTTCTAAGACAATGTTACATAGGAGTGGTGATAGTGGGCATCCCTGTCTTGTTCCCGATCTCAGTGGGAAGGCTTTTAAGATTTCACCATTTAAGATGATGTTAGCTTTGGGTTTTTCATATATACCCTTTATCATATTCAGAAAGTTTCCTTCTATTCCTATCTTTTGCACTGTTTGTATCATGAAAGAGTGCTATATTTTGTCAAATGCTTTTTCTGCATCTATAGAGATGATCATGTGATTTTTTTCTTTCAATTTGTTTATGTTGTGTATTACATTGATTGATTGATTTTCTTACATTGATCCATACTTGCAGAACCCAGGATGAAACCCACTTAGTCATGTTGTATAATCCTTTTGATATGTTGTTGAATGCGATTAGCAAGTATTTTATTGAGGATTTTAGCATCTAGGTTCATTAGAGAAATTGGTCTGTAATTTTCCTTTCTAGTAGTATCTTTGTTTGCTTTTGGTATTAGGGTAATGTTGGCATCGTAGAATGAGTTAGGCAATATTACTTCTACTTCTATTTTTTTTAAAGTATTAAACAGAATTGGTGTTAGCTCTTTCAAGAATGTTTGGTAGAATTCAGATGTGAAGCCATCTGGTCCTGGGCTCTTCTTAGTTGGGAGGTTTTTGATGACTGATTCTATCTCTTTACCTCTAAATGGACTGAGTTCATCAATTTCTTCTTTCATCAATGTAGGTTGTTTGTGGGTTTCTAGAAACTTGTACATTTCCCCTGAATCATCATTTTTGTTGGCATAATATTTTTCAAAGTATCCTCTTATGGTATTCTTTGTTTCTGTGGGGTCAGTAGTGATATCCCCTTGCTCATTCCTTATTTTGGGTATTTGCATCTGTTCTCTCTTTTTCTTTGTTATTGTGTCTAAGGGTTTGTCAATTTTATTGATCTTCTCAAAGAACCAGCTTTTGGTTTTGTTTATTTTTTCTAGTGCTTTCTTATTCTCTATTTTATTTAGTTCTGCTTCCTTCTTTCCACTTCCTTTGGTTTAGTTTGTTGTTGTTTTTCCAATTCCTCCAAGTGTGCAGTTAGGTCTTCAATTTTAGCTCTTTCTTCTTTTTCAATATATGTATTTATGGCTATGAACTTCCCTCTCAGGACAGCTTTTGCTGCATCCCATAGATTTTGATATGTTGTGTTGTCATTTTCATTAGTTTCAAGGTAGTTTCTGATTTCTTTTGAGATTTCTTTCTTGACCCACTCTTTGTCTAAAAGTGTGTGGTTTAACTTCCATATCCTTGTGCCTAACCTGTTTCTCTAGCCCTTAGTGATTTCCAATTTCATTCTATTGTGATCAGAGAAATTACTTTGCATAATATCAATCTTTCTGAATTCATTGAGAGTTGTTCTGTGGCCTAGCATGTGGTCTATCCTGGAGTATGGTCCGTGTGCACTCAAGAAGAATGTAAATCCTGCTGTATTTGGGTGTATTGTTCTGTGTATGTCTATTAAGTCCAGGTCCTCTAATGTATTATTGAGAGTCTTTGTATTTTATTGATTCTCTGTCTAAATGTTCTGTCTAATGATGATAATGGTGTGTTAAAGTCCCACACTATAATTATAGAGGTATTTATTTCTCTGCTTAGCTTTTCCAGAGTTTCCCTCATGTATTTTGAGGCACCTTGATTAGGTGCATAAATGTTTATGATTGTTCTCTCTTCTTGAGAGATTACCACTTTTACTAATATATAGTGTCCATCTTTGTCTCTTACAATGATTTTGCATTTAAAGTCTATTTTGTCTGATATTAGAATAGGTACTCCTCCCCTTTTTTGGCTATTGTTCGGTTGTAAAATTGTTTTCCAGCCATTTACTTTCAGCCTCCTTGAATCCCTGAGTCAAAGGTGGGTTTCTTGTAAACAGCATATAGATGGATCATATTTTCTTATCCATTCTGCCAATCTGTGTCTCTTGAGTGGTGATTTTAATCCATTAACATTCAATGTTATTACTCACAACGAATTTCTTACTTCAGCCATATTTTCTTGGATTAATATATGTTAAGTGTTGTTTTGTTTCTGTTTTTGTCTTTTTAGTTGTTTTTAAACTCTCCTCTAACTCTCTCTCCCTTGATTTTTCCTTTCAACTTGTAGAACTTCCTTTAGTAATTCTTGAAGTGCTGGTTTCTTATTAACATACTCTCTTAATTTCTGTTTATCTGTGAATATTTTGAAGTCTCCATCCTTTTTGAATGGCAGTTTTGCTGGATAGAGAATTCGTGGCTGGAAGTTTTTTTCTTTCAGTGTTTTGACTATGTCATACCACTGTCTTCTTTCCTCCATGGTTTCAGATGAGAAATCAGCACTTAATCTTATTGTGCTTCCTTGTATGTGATGTTCTCTTCTCTTGCTGCCTTGAGTATTTTCTCTTTGTCTAGAGATTGGACATTTTGATAAGTATATGTCTTGGAGTTGGCCTGTTGGGATTTATACTGCTTGGGGTGAGCTTTGCTTTCTGGACCTGCACATCCATCTCTTTCAATAGGGTTGGGAAGTTTTCAGCCATTATTTCCTTCAACATTCCTTCTCTTATCATAGATATACAGTTACAATTTCTTCTTTATGTTCTCCCAGTGTCTTATTTTTTTTTCATTTTATCTTCAAATTTGATTCTTCTGAAGAAGCATGCAACATCCACTTCCTCATATTTCCTCTTACACTCTTTAACTTATACCAGGATACTTCATGCAGTTATATTGTGTTCTAGCTCTTGAAGTATTTGTGATAGACCCTTTGTTTTAGAGGTTCATTTTGCTTTGTTGAAGTAGTATATTTTTAGTGGTTTACCAGAAGGTAAATTAAGAAATGAACTTTAAAAATTTTGTAATTGTTTTAAAATATGTTATAAAATTATATCCAGAAAATTAAACCCATATTTTTCAGAGGTATTATTACTTTGTCAAAGCTAATAAGGGAATAACTGTTAATGTTTCTTTCTCAAAGTGAATAAGATATAAATGTAGAATAATTTTATTTAACATACCAAAAATAAGGAACATAATTTATACAACTCTCCCATGCTCTAAAAAAAAAACAACACATACACATATTTGAAATAATTTCTAATTTATTTTGAATGGCTAAAATATTATCAATTAATAATACAAATATTAATCAATATATTTCATTGAAAACAAAAACATATTTCTGTTACAAAAACTTCCTCATTCTCTTTCACTCTACCCCACCTTTTTCCTCCTACTTTCTCTCCCTCTTCCAATGCTTCACCTTTGCCACTTTTACCAGAGACCATAGAATATATTAAAAAATATTTACAGGAGAGCCTCATAGAAATACAAATACAAAAACAAACAAACAAAAATAAATAGGAAATAGGAAGGTGGAAAGAAGTAAAGTGAAAGTGATTACAAAAATGCAAGCACATTTTGAAAATCTCATGCATCAATAACTATTCTAGTAAAGGAATCCATTACATATTGCACCTTTTTCTGTTTTTCAAATAATTTTAATGTTTTTTAAATTAGAGAAGTTGTCAATTTACAGAAAAATGATTAATAAAACACAGGAATCTCATACACCACCACACCACCAATACCTTGATTGGTGTGTAATATTTGTTTCAGTTGATGATAGAACATTTTTATAATTGTACTATTAATTAAAGTCAATGTTTTAATATAGAGTTCCCTGTTTGTAATAGTGCAGATCAATAGATTTAATTTAAATTTTTATTGTTACCATATATACAATTAAACATTTCACCTTTTAATCATATTATATTTCAGTCCTGCTAATTGTCTTCACAAAGTTGTGCTGCCAGCACCACCATCCATTACTTAAACATTTCCATCATTGTAAATAGGAACCTGTACATTTTAAGCATTAACTTCTCACTCCCTATCCCCACACTATCCCCTAGTAATCTATATGCTCGGTTCTGACTCTATGAGTTTGCTTATTCTAAGTTTTTCAACTCATTGAGATCATACAATATTTGTTCTTTTGTGTCTGGCTTACTTTTTAATTTATTGAGAGTCAGTTTGTGACCCAAATTATTGTCTGTCTTGGAGAATGATCTATGTGCACTTGAGAAGAATGTGTATTCTGTTTATGCTGAGAGAAGTGTTCTATATATATATCTTTTAGGTCTAGACAGTTTAAAATAACAGTCAAGTTTTTCACTTTCTTATTGATCTTCTGACTAGATGTTCTATCCATTATTGAGAGTGGTATATTAAAGTCTGCTACTATTAATGTAGAACCATCTGTTTCTCCTTTAAAATCTGTCAGTATTTGCTTCATATATTTTGGGGGTTCTGGCATTTAGATGCATATATATTTATGAGTATATAATGATCATCTTTGTCCCTTGTATTTGTTTTTTACTTAATGTCTATTTTATCCAATATTAACATACACAACTCAGCTCTCTACTGGTTACTAATTGCATGGCATATATTTTTACCATCCTTTCAAACTCAACTTTCCTTTCTCTTTGAATGTGAGTCTCTCACAGGCAGCACATATTTGGATCATGAATTTTTTTCCATTCTGCCAATCTCTGCCTTTTGGCCAGAGATTTTAATCCATTTACATTAAAGTGTCTACAAATAATACAGTATTTCTTCTGCCATTTTGAATTAGCTTTTGTAAACCTTTTATCTTTTCTGTCCCTCACTTCTGTTAATGCTTACTTTCATATTTATTTGATTGTATTTTTTGTTGTTGTTCTATCATATTGAGTGTGTTCTCTTTTCTCTTTGGATATACTTCCCATCTATTTTGCTTGTGGAACCATGGGGTTAAAATTTAACATTTAAATATATAGCATTCAGTTTTTACTTGATACCAATTAATCTTCATAACATGCACATATACTTTCCCTACATTCCTCTGCCTCCCACCTTTTATTTTGTACTTGTTATCACTTATATATTTGTACATTTTATGTCCCAAAACATAGATTTATCATTCTTTTTAGGCATTTGCATTTTAGTACCTTTAGGAAGTAAGAAGTGGAGTTACATCCCAAATAATACACTACAATAATACTAGCATTTATAATTACTCAAATGGTTACCATTCCCACAGGTCTTTATTACTTTAATCTGCCTTTTCCTTCAGTCTAAAGAACTATGGCTGGCATTGCTTATAAGGTAGGTTTAGTGGTAATGAAATACTTAAGCTTTTGTTTAAATGAGAATATCTTACCCTCTTGCTTATTATTAAAAGAAAGTTTTGCAGATATAAAATTCTTGGTTGGCAATTATTGTATTTCAGGACTTCATGTATTTCAACCACTGCTTTCTTGCCTTAATGATTTCTAATGAGAGATAGGCACTCAAGCAAAATGGGGTTCCTTTGTACATAACACACTGGTTTTCTCTTGCAGCTTTCAGAAATCTTTTTTGTACTTTGCATTTGATAGTGTGATCAAAATGTGACAGGGTGTATTTTTCTACATGTTTATCCTTTCTGGTGTTCTCAGATTATGGATGTACATATTCATGTCTTTTGCTAAGTTTGAGAAGTTCTCTCTCATTATTCCTTTGAATGTTCCATGTTTGAATGCACTTTTCTCTCTTTATTCTCCTCTGGGACTCCCATAATGTGTATATTGGTGCACTTGACTGTGTCCCAGAGGTATCTTAGGCTATTTTCAGTTGGAATAATCTATTTTTTTTCCTTTCTGTTACTCAGCCTGGATCATCTCAAGTGTCCTGTGTTCAAGTTCACTGATTCTTTCTTCTGCCAGCTCCAATTTGCTCTTGACACCCTTCTGAGCATTTTTCATTTCAGTTATTGTGATCTTCAACTGCAGTAGTTCTGTTCAGCTCCTTTTTAAAATCTCTGTCTTTAATAATTCTTTCAAATTGCTCATTCATTGTTTTCCTGATGCCCTTTAGTTTTTTTCTCTCCATTTTCCTTTATCTCCTTGAGCATTTTTAAGTTCATTTTTTAAAAAGTCTTTGTTCAGTATGCCTACACTCTTTTCTCCTTCATTGGTGTTTTCTGGATTTGTGTCCTCTCCCTTTGGATGGGCCATCATTTCTTGTTTCTTGTACTCTTTTCTTGCACTGTACATTTTGAAATATTAACTCTGTGAATTATTCCCTGATGTGTTTGTTTCTTGGTTTTCTAACTGGTGATAAAACAGATATTTTCTTGAGCCTCTGCTCACCTACTCAGAAGATCTGCCCAAGGTGAATGCAGTGTGCATGGTTTCCCCTGTCTTTTGGGGCCTGTCTTTTCCTTTTGCTTGTTATAAGTTACAGAGTTCCTCTATATGTGGGAGATTGATTGTCCCCTCTGTTTTTCACCATACACACCTCTCTATCCTGGTTGTTTAAAGCAGGCAGGCCCTTGTCCCAAACTGATATCCTATAGAGTTTTTTTTTTTAACTCTTTTGTCTCAAGCTGCTTTTGCCTGAAAGGCAAACTCTTGGAGTTGGGTACACTGGAGAGGATTTTCCCACATCTTTTTTCAAGACAATACAAACCTAGGGACTCATGAAGGTGAAGAAGATCTGTTCCGAAGTGTTGTGCCCTACAAAGGGCATCAGGAAGGGTGCAAATAGCTACTTCAATAACTCTCTAAAGCTAAGTTTTTCTGTCCTGTCCAGCAAATGCAATCCTTCAGCTCACTGTCCCCCATAGCCAAGAGGTAATGCATCACTTTTAAATCTCTTCTGCCACCACCCATGTGTGGGGCATGGGAAATAATGTCTGCAACTGCCTTTGACTCAAGTGGTTTAAAATAGTAGCTAGGCTGCCAGTGATTTGAATTTGCTTATCAAAAGTCATGATCAGTGATCAACTGGACCCATCCCTGGTCTTGGGGAGGATTATTATGTCCCTTTCTGTTCCAGCCCAGGCCTGAATTCCACAGTAGCCAACCACAAGAGTGGGAACATGGGTGCCAGTAGTAGCTGGGCAGAGAGAATAATTTACTGTCTTTGCCCTAATTGGCCAGCCTTTTCCTCCTGCTCCTCCCTGTATGCTCTACAGTGTTCTTCTGGACTCCAAAGTTTCAAAATAGCAGATCAGACATTTCCTGCCTATTTAATAGTTATTTTGGTGGAGGGATTGAGTCCTGGGGCTCCCTACTCAGCCATTTATCCTCAGTCCTCCCCTTGCATATTACATCTTTACTAACATACAACACAGAAATTTCAGCAACATTATGATTCTACCCTTCACTTGCCTGTCAGAAACAAGACAATTGTGAACAACTAGAGCCTCTATATCCTAGTATTAAATTGCAGTTTGAATTTATTACCAGAATAACTGTTGAGCTTGGAAAAGTAACTTCATCTTTTGAAACCAAAGAATAACTAATATTGAACAAAATTTTAAGGCATATCATGTTCAACTTCATGAGCATATTGTTACTGTAGTGTTCATAATTCTGAGATGCATTAAAATATTTTTATTATTTTTTAAATTATATATTATTATGTCTGTGAAGGAAGCATAAAAATAAACTATGACTTATGTTTTAATTTAAATAATATAAATTAAATAGAGTTCTAGACATAGTTTATTTTTTCACCAAAGCACTGAGCAACCAATGGGCCCCAAAGCAGAAGTGATGTATTTCTTCTTTAAGTTATATGTAAGCTTATCATATTACACTAATTATACAGTATAATTTTATTTGGTTGAGATTAAATCCAATGAATCCCAATAATCTATGTTATTAAAGACCAAAAATTTTATCTTTGTTATCAAATTCTGCTTTTGGACATCTCTGCAAAATAATAGCATATTTTGATTAAATTTTCTTGATATTCTTGACAATATTAAATTCTGGCATCTCTTGGTGTCTCTGATTTGCTTGTAAAACAAGATGTTAGTTTAGAAATGAAGATTTATGTTGTAGTAATCAGGCCCTACCAGAGAAATTCTTTACATTATTTTAAGGATCTATAAACATGATAAAAAAAAATGTTTATGTGGTTTAGCCATTTTATCCAATCTGCTCTTCATAGTGGTAGTTCTGTTAGCTAGCATTTCAATACTATTAAAATGGTTGTTTTTATGTGTAGATGATTTTATTTTAAGAGGTGACAGATGTTAGTAAGAAAAAAAATGGGGATCTTGAAATTTAAATAAAATGTGATCAATTTGTAAGACTCAAATAAAAGCATTTTTTTTCAACACATATAATCAGAAAACAAAGTGGTGGATGCCAATGAAAATAGATATATGAACACTGATCATAGGAAGAAGGAAAGCTGGGATAGCAACTACCACATATTTTTCTAAGAGTTAGGAATGCTCTTGTACATCACCTTATATAATCTATAGACCAATATGCAAACTAAATAATTTAGCATGCTCTTATAGATAAGAAAACTGATACCCAGTGGTACTTACAACTTGACCAAAGCCAAACAGTTACTAGCAAAGCCAGGTTTCAAGCCGATACTTCTCTCCCTCCATACTCAAAGTTATCTTAACTCAGCCATATTATAATCTTATTGTGACCTGACAAATTCTGAAATCTTATCCTCAAGAAACAGCATGAAATATCATCACTTATTGGACTATTGGAGTTCTTTTTAAAAACAATCAGGCTAACATAGACCAAGAAGATAAAAGAAAATTAAAGCAGACTCTAAATCTATTACCTAACTAGTAAAATATCTTTAAACTCTGTTTATTTTCCTCTATCAGAAAAAAAAAAGTTGATCTTGCATTGGCATATACCCAGAGGATAGTTGAAAGCTACTAATCTCTCCATTTATAAATTTACCTAATTTTGAAATGTGGATCTTTATTTCTAGAGTTCCTAGTCTATATCTTCAAACAAATATATTATGGCAAATTTTTAATTTATACATATTGAACTATATATGTAGAGAGCCATTCTTATTTTGCCTCCTATGTTCCATGAAAGACATGCAGTTCAATTTTTAGTACAATTCTAAGTATTATACCCTATCTCTTATTTATATTTTAAAGTATATATTATAGATGGAGATTCAGGCCTATAGTTTCTAAATATTGTATAAGTTTTGAAAAACCTTTCCTTTTACCTGTGGAACTGAAATGCTCATTGAATTAAGGTACACTAAGAAATTAAGTGCTTGGATTCTTATACCTGCTTATCAAGATCTTCTTGAAGTCCACAAGGATTGCCCCAAAGAGAAAACACACTTTCTTCTGGGAAATAAGAGCAACCAGATGATTTATTTTTCTTGTTGTAAAAAAGTGGAATGTTTCTGGAAAAATGAACTACATGAAAAAATGATTACCTGGATGCACTTTGGCTTTGGGTAAAAAATGAACCTACAGTGTAAAATCAAATGCATAAGATTGGAAAGAAAATCCAATCAAAACATATTCCTACGTCTTACACTTATTACCTATGTGGCATTAAGCTAATAACTTAAAACCTTGAAATCCAGTTTCCCTTTACTGGGAATATAACATGTATATTTCTCTCAAAATTTCTATTAAGTGTATGTAAATGAAATAATATGAAAGCATAAATCTATGACAGTTCATAATGTTTCATAAAAATTACTATGCTGATATTTCAATTATCAAAAGAGTCAATTCTAAGTGGCATGAGATATAGTTTAAGCTCATTGATAATTTCATAGAAGAGATAAGATATGAATATTATAAACTTCTGGATAAGAAGCATGAACAGGACAGATGGAGTAGTAGTTAGATATTGAAAATATTCTATGTAGTAGAACATTAGAATATTAGAGTTCTGACACTAATCTATAGACTCATACTTAGCTGTGATAATAAAAAACTCTTGGAAATATTTTGAAAAAAGAATATGGCTGTTGGCACCCACACCTAAATATTCTAACTTAAATATGTACTGTTGGCCATGGAATCTGGATTTAAATGAAGAAAGAAATAGAGAATTATGATACTGATATGCAGTCCAATTGGGAACAATCAAATTAATTAAAACCTATCTAAAAATGATCTATAGTTTCAATTCAACCCCAACTAAAATTTAAGGAAGGTTTATGTAGAAACAAAGAAGCTGATTTTACAATTTAAGTGATAAACCAACTAACTAAGGTAGTCAACACAAATTTGCAAAAGTAGAATAAAGTTGAAGGACTCACAAAATCTGATTTCAGGACTTATCATCACTCTGAATAATCATTAGTATATGGTAATGGTGAAAAGGTAAAGACCTAGGTCAATGGTACCAAATAGAGCATTCAGAAATAGATTTACCTATATTCAGTCAATTGATTTTTAGTGAAGGTGCCAAGGGACAATCATGGGAGAAGTGCAGTCTAAGAAAAGCATGAAGATGAAAAAAAAATTGAACAGATTTTTGTTAAAAAATAGACTTTAACTCATTGTTTGCAGCATATATAAAACATGCCTCAAAGTAGACCTTACTTTAGATTAATATGAAGACAACACTATAAAATTCTAAAGTAAAAATAAAAGAACTTTTAAGTGACCATAGTTTAGTCCCATTTTTAGATAAAATGAAAAGGGCATGAAACATAGGGGGAAATTTGATATATTGTACTTCATTATATTAAAATCTATTCTATGAGAATTGTTGAGGGAATGACCATATCACAGAATTGGAGAATATATTTGCTAAATATATATTTGACAAAGACCATGTATCCATTGTATTTATTTATTTTTAAAGATACTTAGAGTACATAAATGTTATAGCCCCTAAAATAGGGATTTCCATATGCCCTGCTTCCCACACATCCCACATCCTCCCACATAAACAACATCCTTCAGTAGTGTGGAACATTCATTGCAATTGATAAACACATCCTGGGGCATTGCCACTGAGCAAGGACCCTAGGTCACATTGTTGTTTATACTCTTTCCCACACAGTTATGGGAATTGTCATTGCAATGTCATTCAGGATGACTCCCAATTCCTGAAAAAGTCCCTATATTACACCTGTTTTTCCCTCTCCCTGCCCCCAGAACCTCCAGTGGCCACTATCTTCACATAAATGTTGTAATTTCTTCCATTGCTAGAATCACATTAAGTCTATTGTAAAATACCAGTAAGCCAATATTGTCCATAGTTCCTTCCCCAATCCTGAGGATTCTGGGATGGTGATATACACCCACCTCTAATTGAGAGGGGCCTTCCATCCCATATAGCCAATGGATGAGACTCTCTCACTTACAGTTGTAGGCTCTCTCATTTCCTTGGTATCATTATATTTAAATAAATTTCCAGACTCTATAACATGGAGTTAAAAGAAAAGGAAAACAAAAATATGCAAAAGCATAAATAGACACTTCACCAAGAAAAATATGCCAATGGCAGTTAAACCCCTAAAAAGAGGTTCAATGTCATTCATCAAAGGGAAATTCAATTTAAAATCACAATGTAACCTCAAATACCTATTAAAATTGATAAAATAAAAATGTGTAATAATAACGTGATAATACAAACCATTTACAAAAATACAGAGCAATTTCAAGTCTCAACCATTGCTCGTAGGAATGCAAACTGATGCAGCCACTTTAGGAAACAATCTAACAGTTTCTTATAAAGTGAAACCACCTACCCCATGTCCTAGTGATCTCACTCTTTACTCTTTACACCCTCCAAAGAAAGAAAAAAATGTCCAAATAAAGACCTGTATGCAAATGTTTATATTTCATAATTGGAAACAATCCACATCTGTCCACTAGTGAATAGAGAAGCTATTTTTATTTCATGTGTATAAAGATATAACTCACAAAATCTTCTTACAAACTATTGATATATTCAAATATGCAGATGGATCTTAAATATATTATGCTGAGTGTAATAAGACAAACTCAGAAGGTTACATACAATACTTTTTCACTTATATCACATTCTGGACAGAGAACAATTATAACAATGGAGAACACAAGCCAGAATTGAAGGAAAAGAGAAGTGATTGACTGTACAGTGATTGAGGGGTCTTATTATGGTGATGGAAATGTTCTAAAATTGATTATGGTGACACAAATTGCTCATGTTGGCCAAATTCATATAACTGACATATGGAAATGGTGGGTTTATGTATTTATATTAAAATAACCTTAGCTTTAAAGCTAACTACTATTTAAATTATGCTTTGCTGCAGAAGAGGAGTTATCTTTATGGGGAAAGTAGTCACTAGAAGGCAGCATAAGAGAGCCTTCTGTATTGTTAGCAATGTTTTGCTTCCTAGTCTTGATCCTGTTTACAGGGTTATTTTCAGGTCATGAGAATTCAATAATCTTTGCAGTAATGATATCTGGACTTGTGTATATGTATATTATCTACAAAAAGTATTAAAGACAAAATAAAATCTTACTGTGTTATACATATAGTAATAAATTCTATGAGCCCTTATTTAAAGTGCTCTTTGAATCCGTCTTATCATCTTACTGATTCTTCTATAATGAAATATGGGGACATATTTGGCATATATTCATTTTATAATTGTATAAGTCATTTTTTTCACATTTTTGAAAGTTATAGTTTAGCACTTTTTTCAAAGTTTTCTTTTTCTTATTTCAAATTGAGTTATCTTCATATGTGATCTTTCCAATTTTTCATTCCTTTATTGCACATTCTATGATGACAATCACTCTTGTATTTTTCTATATTTGTCAATTTCTGTTATTTTACTGAATTTCTCAGTTCTTGGCATAATATTTTCAAATCTCCTAGATTCATCCATATCATATCAGATGAATATATCTTTCATGATGCTGTAAAATCTTTTTATATTTTCATTTATATTATTTTAATATATTAAATTAACATGTTATTTTTCCTGCCATAAGGCCTTCTTTTATACTTGGATGTCAGTACCTTTTGAAATATCATTTTTTCTTTTTATCATTTTGCACTTTAACTACCATTATAAGGAGCTTAATTGTAATTATTTTATTTTTGCATGCTTAAATGTAATAGGAATTTTGAGTATCAGAAGGAGGTATAGATGTAGTTTTAGGGATTGTTCAAAGTAGTTTTTCCAGTATCATCCTCAGGAATCATTCTTGTTTTAATGATGGCCTTAAAATATCTTAAGCTCTTTCTACATTGAGTGCTTTAATTCCATATCTATACAGGTCCTTCCTTCATAAGTGGCTCTCTGCATATTATTCCTTATATGTAGGTGTAACAATACTATCTAAGAACTATATCCTCTGGATCTTCCTTTCTTATTTGAAACTTTCCTTCCAGTATTTGTGCCCTATTCAATTTCCTTCTGTCTGCTTTGTCTCAATTTCAATTTTCCTTTTAGTAGTTTTTTCTTTTTTCTCTCTCTTTCAAATAGAGTGTTTACTCAAATGCCTGATAATCCTTATTGTTTGCTCATCTTTAAAAGTGGATCACTGAAAGGAATTCTTAGTGTCAGGTTGCATCTCTTCTATCAGATTTTGGGTACAATGTCACATCATGGAGGCCCACCCTCTGAAAGTAAGATCTCTCACTCCAAAAAACCCTTTTCAAATTTTCACTTTTCTCAGCTTTGTTTCTCCTGACGGTGGTTATAGAACATGACATTTTTACTTATTGTGTGTCATGCCTATTGATACATCCTCAGAAGTATTTTGAATAAATAACCCATCAAGAATATCAAGAGAATAGAAAATATAAACATTCTGCTTGCTCTCTTTTTTACCATTGTTACATTTTCTATTTCACTCCTGTTTGTGTGTGTGCACATGTATGTGCCTATGTGTGTGCACATGTGTATACTACTACATCTGAGTAATCAATAGATTAATATTCTGAATTCACAAAATTACAACACTCCAGTGTCTTACATTTTTTATGTCTCGTCTCAACATGCCTATATCATTTTGTAGTTTAATTATTATTTTGAATAATAAACTTTGAATAAGCTCAAAATGTATACTTTTCCACCCCAAGCACAGCACTTCATAATTTAAACAGGGTAAAAGTAGAATAAATTTGAATTATTATAAATGAATGTGCTAGATTTTGCAAAAGACATGTTGTGGTATAGCATTATTACAGTTTACACACTTAATTTAAGTTTAATGCATACAATATAATATGGGTTACATTTCCAGGTTGAGGAATCTGGCCCACAGAGAAGTAGAATGTGCTCACCCATGTCAGAGATATGACATATCAGAGATATGAGACATATGTTATGTCTCATAATTTAAGAATACTTACATATTGTTAAAACATTTACATATGTATTTTCAAAGATATCATTTTAAATGAGAGACCCAAAAACTTTATATATTCAACATATTTCAACATGTAATACATTATTCCATAAACATTTACTTTTTATTGTTGAGTAAATCTTCAAACTGTTGTTTTAAACCAGAAGATAATTGTAGCATATTCCCTAAGATGCATCTCTTGTGGTTTAGAGCAGCTGAGTAAGTTGATATAAAGAATATTCATAGTCAAAACTTGCCTACCTTTGAAGTTCCACAGGTAAGAGAAAATTTTCAATAATTTGCAGAATATTTTAGGAAATAGAATGTAAAATATTACATTCAAATATTCTCTGACCCATGGGATCTAAGTCTTCTCTCAAGTAGAAGCAGAGTGGCCATCACCATCCCAAAATCTTCAAGATTGGAAAATGAACAATGGATTAAAGTAGAATTATTATAATTTACTATAGATGTTATTATTCTAGCAATAGAAAACTCTTATTATTAATGTAAAAGCAGTAGCCCTCAGAGGTTCTGAGGGACAAGAGAGGGAAGAAAAGTGTAATATGGGGGCATTTTCAGGACATTATATTTGTCCTGCATAACATTGCATCGACTGATACAGGCCATTATATATTTTGTCATAACTTACAAAATTTTGTGGAAAAAGTTGAAATTGTAACATAAACTGTAGTCCATGGTTAGTAGCAATGCTTCAATATGGTTGATCAATTGTAACAATTGTATCACACTAAAAAGGATGTTGTTAATGTGGGAAAGTGTGGGAGAGGAAAGAGTGGAGCATATGAGAATCCTTTATATTTTTCTGTAACATTTATGTAATCTAAAACTTTTTTAAACTAAAAATTAATAAATTATAAAAAAATATGCTCTGAAATATCTGGTACAAAATACTTTGTAAACACCAGATTTTTGTGGAGTTCTACATAGGAATTTGAATCCCACCCTTATTGGAATATAATAAAGAAAAAACGAAATGTAAAATGTATATGAGTAGTGGTAAATAAGACTGGTCCACATTCGGTGGATGCTTTCATTTCAAATGGAAGAGAACAATCCTGTTCAAAGTAATGGCAGTGGAAGTAGGGTCCAAACAGAAATGGTCATGAAAATTTTATCAACAGAGGGCAAGAAACCAATAACTATTCAGCATCTTATATTTTGATATAAAGAGTAAAATATGATTATTTTAAGTGTAATTTGATAATTATCTAATATAGAAGGCATTGTAGATTACTCTGTATTTTATAGTCTGATTTATAGTCTCATTTGCTTGTCTTAGTGGCTTAACATATTCATTTACAAAAGGAATCAGATTTTTTATTTCGTTTTTTTTGTCAATGGTTGCTTGTAGAAAATATATTTTTTTTTCTTGCATCTTTGTGGGTAGTTTCTGTGTTTCTAGGAATTTCTCCATTTCATCCAGGTTATCTAATTTATTGGTGTACAGCTGTTCATTGTATCCTCTTTTAATTCTTTTTTATTTCTCTAGGGTTGATAGAAATGTACCCATTTTACTTCTGATTTTAGTTATTGCTTTCTTTCTCTTTTTTCTTTGTCAAAGTAAAGGTTTTTTAATGTTATTCCTCTTATCAAAGAACAAAGTTTTGTTTTTATTGATTCTCCCTATTGTTTTACTTTTATATCTCTATTGCATTTATCTCTATTCTAATTTTGTTATTTCCTTCCTTCTGTCCTTCTTTTCATTTTGTGTTTAATTTGTTTTTCTATTTCTAAAACATACAGTTGTAAGGTTAGGTCTCCAATTTTATATTTTTCTTCTTTTGTAATGTAAAAATTTAGAGCTATAAATTTCCCTCTCGCCACTGCCTTCACTGAATCCCATAAAAAGTGATATGTTGTGTTTCCATTTTCATTCCCTCCTTTGTGATTTTTTCTTTGATCCATGTGTTGTATAAGTGTCCATGTTTTCCACTCTGCACTATTCCTCCTTTAAATAAGGAAGAAAAATAATATGTTATTTTCTTGAATATATCTATCCAAAGTTTTTTTCATCCCCCAAAATTATGTATAACAGAGAGCTGACCAGGTCCTTTTTCATTCTTAACATGGAAAAACTGCCATCCCCTTTAAATTAACATCTCCAATGGTTTTCAAAGTAAGGAAGGGATTCATATACATAATAGTATGTGCTAGCTTGGAAAGTATACAAACCCTCTGCAAAACAGTCACACCTGAATTAATCATTCAGCTAATATCAGCTCATAAAAAAAGTGTTGTCTTCTTTGATGGTTTCTGGATTTTTATCCTGTTCTTTTTGATAAGCCATCATTTCGTATTTCTTTGCCTTTGATACTTTTTTTGCATGCTGCACATCTAATATTTTAAAATGTTAACTCTAGGATTTATTCCCTGAGTTGTCTATTCCTTAAATTTGCATCCAGCTCATGATATGATAAATATTTCCTTGAGTGCAAACAAAAACTAACAAATTAATGCATAAATTTTTTCACATTCTTTGTAATTTGGATCAGTTTTGGCCCATTGGTTCTTGAGAATTTTGACTTTCAATCAAGATCAGCTTGAGGTAAATACAATGTGCACAGTCCTTTCCATATTTTCTCAGCCTGAGTCTTGCCCTGGGCTTGGCTTGCTCATTGCTTTAAGATGTCCCTCATTTATGGGAATTTTAATTCACTTCTACTCACTATGGAATAGATTCCCCCCCTCCCAGGTGGTCTATTACATGACTAAAGCAGGCAGACCTTACTCCAGTCCATTTGACAAAATTTTACTTATATTGCTTTAGTGGTCCAGAAGATACTTTTGATTGTAGGGCAAGTTTGGAGAGAACAGGCTCTAGAGAGTTTTCCTTATTTGTGTTTAAGGCTGTTACCCCAATTGATGGACAACAGCATAAAGGCAACTCATTATGCAGATAGTGGTTGTCTGGCTCCTGCCAGAAGAGACCAAGGAACCACCAAGGGAGTGCAAACTTGATCCACACTCTTCCAGTGTGGGGGTTGAAGAGGCGCTAGCAAAGGCACCACATGTTGCTCTTTCTGCTTTTAAAGCTGTGTTTTTGCAGCAACACTTTAACTGTTTTCTAGATTTTTGATGAAAATGGCTCTGCCATTTTTTTTTGTATGTAATAAATTTTATTTTTAAAGTTCTAAATTATAGAAAAGTTACATAAAAAATCTAGGGGATTTCCTAATACTCCCACCTCCCCTTCTCTCATATTTTCTCCTATTAATAACATCTTTTTTATCATTTATGAATCATTCAGTAATTTGCCTATATTCCCCAAACATGTAAAATATAAATGGAAGTTTTATTTTTAAGGCAGGGTACTTGCTCAAGGAAATGAGACATTCAATCAAAGATAAAAATGGTTAGAATGAGGAAAAAGTTAAAAGCAAAATAATACATTGATCATTTGATCCCATTTTTATATGTTCTACAGTGTATATATTTGTTAAAAAACATTTTTTCAGAGATATTTCTTTTAAATAATTATAGGCATTCCAAATATCTGTTTTAAAAAGAAAAATGTTAAGTTGCAGAATATTTTTATTAATGATGCCACTATTTCAGTAAAAATAAATAAAAATGAAAAAAGGATAACGTTTACAAATTTGTAAGTGTTTGTACCACTGGTTTGTTAACATATACATCAATCTGTTGATAGTAAACATCAGGAGAAGGATATTTGAAAAATTATGTTTGCCTCTGTATTAGTTTCACACATTGCACACAGAAGAATTTTAAACAAGTATATATGTGTGTGTATATATATATGTGTGTGTGTGTCTTTTAAAAAATCATTATTATTGATTCATATTAATAAAGCATAGAATTCATCCAAAGTGTACAATCAATGGTGTTTGGTATAATTGCATAGTTGTGCATTCATCAATTCAGTCCTTCTTAGAGCATTTCATTATTTCAATAATAATAATAAACAAAAACCAGAAAAACAAATAAACAAACAAGAAAATTCCGCACCTCTCAGTGTCTCTGTGCCTCCCCTGCTATAACTTGTTGCTATTTCTGGCTATTCTTGCACAATTAATTATTTATTTATTAAGCAGTTTTATTGAGATATAGTCACATACATTATGATCTATCCAGTGTACAATCAGTGGTTTTTCTTTTTAATGAATTTTTTTTAAACTTATTTACTTTTTATTGTGGGTAAAAATCAAAATTTTCACAATACATACCAATATTTGTAAAATGATATATAAATATATATGCATATATGTGCATTTGCTTTAAAAAATGTTATATATATATATATATATATATATATATATATATATATATATATATTTTTAAGAGGTGCTTAGATTATCTAAAATATTACACAGAACCTACCGGGATTCCCATGTTCCCCACCTCCAACACCTCCCACCATATCCCACACAAACATCTCCCAAACGTGTGGTCCATCACCCTCAATGGACTTACACATCCAGAGGCCTTGCCATCATCCATAGACCACAGTTCACATCCTAGACCACACTCTCTCCCACACAGTTCTGAATGGTGTGTGCTGATTTAAAATGGCCTATATCCGTTGCCACAACGGCACTCAGGACAAACTTCAAATCCTGAAGAAGCCCCTGTATTTCAACTGCACATCCCCTTCCAGCCCCAAAAGTGTCCAGTGGCCACTGGCTCCAACTCACTGTTATAATTTCTTCCATTGCTAGAATCACAATATGTGTACAACAGAATATCATCAAGTCCACTCTAGTCCATAGTTCTTCCCCCAATCCTGAGAGGACTGGGAGGGTGATGTCCACTCCACCTCCAAGTGAGAAAGGGATTATAACTCATGGATATGGTGGGTGGGATGATCCTGCCTGCAGATGCAGGCCCTCTCCATTCCCTGGGATGGCCGTTGCCCATCATTGTCTCCTTGCCAGGTGACTTGGATGAGTCCATTGAGCTGTAGGGTAGGAGTTGCATCTCCACCAAGATTCCATGCACACCTGGCACATAGGTAGGCCAGAGGGTCCAGTCTCTGGAAATATACCTAAAAACTCCTGCATCACATATAGCTTTGAATAGAAGGGACTGATGAACCACTTGCAGGGAGGACTTATTTGGGACCAATTATGTCACTCTCAGGAACACAGATTCCAAATTAGAGCCCACTGATAAGGCATCAGTCTCTGGGATCTCCCCCCTTATATAGGACCTGGGTGTCTCCAGAGCTCTCAGGAGCCCCTCTGTGTGGGGTGATATGCACTTTGATGTTCTATAAGCTCCTACTGAGGTGTGCGTAAGTATTACCTCTGGGATGACCTCCCGACTCTCTTTTTGAAGTCTCTTAGCCACTTGAACTCTTTTGTCTTTACCTTTTCCCCCTTTTATTCAAGTTCTTTTTCCAGTTGTGTTGCCAGTTGGCACTTGGTATTAATCCCTCATTGCCAGGGAGGCTCATCCCTGGGAGTCATGTCCCACATTGGGGGTAAGGTAATGCATTCATATGCTGAGTTTGGCTTAGATAAAGGCCACATTCGAGAAACAAGGAGGCTCTCAGGTGGCAACCCATAGGCACCCCATAACAGTAAGTTAAGTTTCAGTTACAAGAGCAAAGACTCATAAAGGTAGTCATCAATAAAAAGAACTCATCAGTGGGCCATCCTCTTTTGACAGACACTGTCCCTGCACTCAGAGGACAGTTGTTGCTCCCTTGGAGAATGTGGCAGAGCTCTCCAGGCTAGGAATTCAGATTCCCTCATTTATTGAGTGATTGTCCACCCACCGTGACTATGCCCCATCCTTTGATCTTTTGAACAATTTTGTATATCTTTCAAGTATATTTGGATGAACTTACTCCCACGAATCCCCCCACCCTGACACCCACCCCCAATAATCCCTGCAGTACCCATTGTAAACATTCTGTGATCTAAATCTTCCATGAAAATGTAGTCCATAAAATAATCATATACACTTAATAGGAAAAAGAAAGAACAATGGTAAGCTTACATGCAAGAGACAAACATAAGGAAACAGGGAAAAACAAACAAACAATCAAACAAAACAAAACAAAACAAAATATAATTAGCTGATTGGGACATTCAAAAAATGGGGAACAAAGCAAAAGAAATGCTTTTTTTTTTTTTTTTAAAGATTTTATTTATTTATTCATTTATCCCCCCCTTGCTGCTTGTGCTCGCTGGGTCAGCTAACCACACCATGCGGGGGGGGGCTTGCCTTCACCAGGAGGCCCCGGGAACCGAACCCAGGGCCTCCCATATGGTAAACGGGAGCCCTACTGATTGAGCCACAGACGCTTCCCAAAAGAAATGCTTTTAAATATATATATATATACATCTCCCACAAGTGTGGCCCACCACCCTCAATGGACTTACACATCCTGGGGCCTTGCCACCAACCATAGACCACAGTTCACACCGTAGACTTCACTCTCTCCCACACAGTTCTGAGTGGTGTGTGCTGATTTAAAATGGCCTACATCCATTGCCACAACGGTACTCAGGACAAACTCCAAATCCCAAAGAAGCCTCAGTATTTCAACTGCTCATCCCCTCCCTGCACCAAAAGTGTCAAGTGGCCACTGACTCCACGACATTTTTATAATTTCTTCCATTGCTAGAATCAACATATGTGAGCAACAGAATACAATCAAGTCCACTCCCAGTGGGTTCAATATAATATTTTGGGTAATCTAAGCACCTCTTAAAATATATTTAAATACATATATAAATAACATTTTTGTAAGCAAATGCACATATATGCATATATATTTATATATCATTTTGCAAATGTTAGTATGTATGGTGAAAATTTTGATTTTTACCCACAATAAAAAAAAAAGAAAAAAAATATATATATTCTTTTCTTCCTTTTATCACTGTGCTATCAGATATCAGGTGTGCCATGACACCTTCCCCCTCTCAATCCCCAGTGTCTCCCAAATTTACATTTAATTTTCAAAGAAGTTTTAGGTCACAACAAAGTCACACATGGAGTACCAGAGACTCCCAGATACCAAACCACCCCCCTTTCCCCACCCCATATTAACCCCTCCCCTTTGTTTTGGATGTTAGCATTGTTATAACTGTAATACAGATAACAACATATAGCAACTAAACATTATCAATGATTTACAGTATAGTTTACAATTTAGATGATACAGTTTAATAAGTTTTGAGGATATTTACCATGTGCAGTGTCCATTACTGTAAGGTAATGAAAAACCTTTTCCATGACCACTAAATACCCCATTAGATCTTAACTGTTCCTTCCTCCTCACCCCCCTGGGGCATATGACACTCCCCTGTCTTAACTCATGAAATGTCAAGATTCATAATTACATGCCCTGGGTATTTGAAACTGCCCTTCCTAATCTACCCACCTGTCAATGCTGCACCACCAAACCCAGTAATATCACTACCCATCTGTCCTATCCTTCAATATGCAACTATACTCTACCCTTTTACCATAGATTATGTCCATATGGGTGGTGGCTCAAAGCATGCTCTTCTCTTTCTCTCCCTTGTTAAACTATATTTCAGACAATGGTTCTCAGAGACTGCTCACTTTCCTCAGTTCATATCAGTGAGGTCATAAAATGTTCATCCTTCAGTGCCTGGCTTGCTTCACTCAACATAAGGTCTTCAAGATTCATCCATGTTATTCCATGTGTTAGCACTTCATTCCTTCTTACAGCTGAGTAATATTCCATTATATGTATGTACCATATTTTGCTTATCCATTCATCTGTTGATGAGCATGGGGGCTGATTCCAACTTTTGTCAATGGTGAACAATGCCGCTTTGAACATTGGTGTGCATATATATGTTTGTATATTTGCTTTCAGTTCTTCTGGGTATATTCCCAGCAGTGGAATTGCTGGATCATATGGAAGATCTATTGGTAGTTTTCTGAGGAACAGCCAAACTGTCCTCCACAGTGGCTGGACCATTCCACAGTCCCACCAGCAGTGGATGAGTGTTCCTATTCCTCCACATCCTCTCCAACATTTAGTGTCTCCTGTTTTTTTAATAGCTGCCATTCTGATGGGTGTAAGATGGTATCTCATTGTAGTTTTGATTTGCATTTCCCTATAGCGAGCGATGTTGAACATTTCTTCATGTACTTTTTTAGCCATTTGTATTTCTTCCTTGGAGAAGTGTCTTTTCAGGTCACTTGCCCATTTTTTAAATGGGTTGTTTGTCCTTTTATTTTCAAGGTGTAGGATTTCTTTATATATGCAGGGTATTAGGCTCCTATCAGATATATGGTTGCCAAATAATTTCTCCCATTGGGTAGGCTACCTTTTTATTTTCTCAATAACATCCTTAGAGGTGCATAAGTTTTTAACTTTGATGAGATACCATTTATTTATTTTTTCTCTTGCTGCTCATGCTTTGCCTGTGAAGTTCATGAAATCATTTTTTATTACAAGGTCCTGTAGATGTTTCCCTACATTATCTTCCAAGGTCTTTATGGTTTTGGCTCTTATATTTAGATCTTTGATCCATCTTGAGTTGATTTTTCTATAAGGTGTGCGATGGTATTCTTCTCTCATTCTTTTGGATATGGATATCCAGTTCTCCAAGCACCACTGTTAAAGACACCATTCTCTCCAAAATGAGGGGACTTCATGGCCTTGTCATATATCAGATGACTGTATATGTGAGGATCTATATCAGAACTATCAATTCAGTTCCATTGGTCAGTAGGTCTATCCTTGTGCCAATACCACACAATTTTGATCAATTTTGATTTGTAGTATGTTTTAAAGTCAGGTAGTGTGATACCTCCAACTTCATTTTTCTTTTTCAATATATCTCTGGCAATTCGGGGCCCCTTGCCTCTCCAAATATATTTTCTGGTTACTTTTTTCAGTTCCTTAAAAAAATACAGTGTTCACTTTTATTGGGATTGCATTAAATCTGTATATTGGTTTGGGAAGGATAGACATCTTGATGAGGTTTGGTCTTCCTATCCATGAACAGGAAATATTTTTCCATTTATTTAAGTCTTCTTTGATTTCCTTTAACAGTGTTGTGTAGTTTTCTGTATATAAGTCCTTTACATCTTTAGTTAAATTTATTCCTAGGTATTTGATTCTTTTAGTTACTACTGTTAATGGTATTTTTTTCCTGATTTCCTCCTCAGTTTGTTCGCTATTGGTATATAGAAAAGCTACTGATTTTTGAGCATTGATCTTTGTATTAGTCAGCCAAAGGGGTGCTAATGTAAAATACCAAAAATGGGTTGGTCTTTATAAAGGGTATTTATTTGGGGTAGAAGTCCACCGAGACTAGGCCATAAAGCGTTAAGTTTCTTCTCTCACCACAGTCCATTGCCACGTGTTAGAGCAAGACAGCTGCTGGCGTTTGCCAGGGTTCAGGCTTCTGGGGTTCCTCTCTTCCTGGGGCTGGGTTTCTCTCCGGGCTTAGGTCCTATTTCCTCCACAAGGTCAGCTGTAGATGATCAGGCAAAGGGCTTGCTTCTCTTCTCCTCGGGCTTTCTTTCCAACATCAAAACTGCTTCTCAAAAGACTGCTTCTACTCTGTTCTCTGCCTTGCCTTTTATATTCAATTCCCCACCCACCAAGAGGTGGAGCTCAACACCCTAATCTTAACCTAATCATGCCCAGATTAACAGATCAGTTTACAAGCATGATTCAATTATATTTTTGGAATTCATAATTACATCAACTGTCACAATCTTATACCCTGCAACATTACTGAACTCCTTTATAAGTTCTAGAAGCCTTGTTGTAGATTGCTCAGGGCTTTCTATGTATAGGATCAGGTCATCTGCAAATAATGAAATATTTACATCTTCTTTTCCAATCTGGATGACTTTTATGTCCTTTTCTTGCCTCAGTGCTCATGAAAGTACTTCTAAGACAATGTTAAATTGGAGTGGTGATAGTGGGCATCCTTGTCTAGTTCGCGATCTCAGAGGGAAGGCTTTTAGGATTTCACCATTGAAAATGATGTTAGCTTTGGTTTTTTCATATATACCCTTTAACATATTCAGAAAGTTTCCATCTATTCCTATCTTTTGTAGTGTTTTTATGAGGAAAGAGTGCTGTATTTTGTCGAATGCTTTTTCTGAATCTATGGAGATGATCATGTGATTTTTTCTTTCAATCTGTTTATGTGGTGTATTACATTGATTGGTTTTCTTATATTGAACCATCTTTGCATACCCGGGATGAAACCCACTTGGTCATGGTGTATAACCCTTTTGATATGTTGTTGAATGTGATTAGCAAGTATTTTCTTGAGGATTTTAGCATCTAGGTTCATTAGAGAAAATTGGTCTGTAGTTTTCTTTTCTTGTGGTATCTTTATTTGGTTTTGGTATTAGGGTAATGTTGGCTTCATAGAATGAGTTAGGCAATATTCCTTCTACTTCTATTTTTTGGAAGAGCTTAAGTAGAATTGGTGTTAGCTCTTTCCAGAATATTTGATAGAATTAAGCTGTGAAGCCATCTGGTCCTGGGTTCTTCTTAGTTGGGAGGATTTTCATGACTGAGTCTATCTCTTTACTTCTAATTGCACAGTTGAGTTCATCTATTTCTTCTTTCATCAATGTAGGCTATTTGTCAGTTTCTAGAAACTTGTCCATTTCCTCTAAATTATCATTCTTGTTGGCATATAATTTTTCAAAGTATCCTCTTATGATACTCTTTATTTCTGTGGGGTCAGTAGTGATATCTCCTTGCTCATTCCTTATTTTATGTATTTGCATCTGTTCTCTCTTTTTCTTTGTTAGTCTGGCTAAGGGTTTGTCAATTTTTTTGATATTCTCGAAGAACCAGGTTTGGCTTTGTTTATTGTTTCAGTGCTTTCTTATTCTCTATTTCATTTGTTCTGCTCTAATCTTTGTTATTTCCTTCTTTCTACTTCCTTTAGGTTTAGTTTGTTGTTGTTTTTCCAATTCCCCCAAGCGTGCAGTTAGGTCTTCAATTTTAGCTCTTTCTTCTTTTTTAATATATGAATTTATGGCTATGAACTTCCGTCTCAGGGCTGCTTTCGCTGCATCCCATAGGTTTTGATATGTTGTGTTGTCATTTTCATTAGTTTCAAGGTAGTTACTGATTTTTTTTTTGAGATTTCCTCTTTGACCCACAGTTTGTCTAAGAGTGTGTTATTTAACTTCCATATCCTTGTGCCTAACCTGTTTCTCTGGCCCTTAGTGATTTCCAGTTTCATTCCTTTGTGGTCAGAGAAATTACTTAATATAATCTCAATCTTTCTGAATTCATTGAGAGTTGTTCTGTGGCCTAGCATGTGGTCTATTTTTTAGTATGTTCCATGTGCACTCGAGAAGAATGTAAACCCGGCTGTATTTGGGTGTAGTGTTCGGTATATGTCTATTAAGTCCAGGTCTCCTAATGTATTGTTGTGTGCCTTACTTTCCTTATCTTTTTCTCTATCTAGATGTTCTGTCCAGTGATGATAGTGGTGTGTTGAAGTCCCCTGCTATAATTGTAGAGGCATTTATTTCTCCTCTTAGTTTTTCCAGAGTTTGACGCTTGTATTTTGAGACACCCCGATTAGGTGCGTAAATGATGATGATCGTTCTCTCTTCTTGAGAGATGACTCCTTTTGCTAATATGTAGTGTCCCTCTTTGTCTCTTACAATAGTTGTGTATTTAACGTCTATTTTGTCTGATATTAGAATAGCTACTCCTGCCCCTTTTTGGCTATTGTTAGCTTGTAAAATGGTTTTCCAGCCATTCACTTTCAGACTCCTTGAATCCCTGGGTCAAAGGTGGGTTTCTTGTAGACAGCATATAGATGGATCATATTTTCTTATCCATTCTGCCAATCTGTGTCTTTTGATTGGTGAATTTAATCCATTAACATTCAGTGTTATTACTTGTAACGAATTTCTTACTTCAGCCATTTTTTCTTTGGGTTAATGTATTTCAAATGTTGTTTTGTTTCTCTTTTTGTCTTTTCAGTTTTATTGACATACTCTCTTAATTTCTGTTTATCTGTGAATGTTTTGAACTCTCCATCATTTTTGAATGCCAGCTTTGCTGGATAGAGAATTCATGGCTGGAAGTTTTTTTCTTTTAGTACCTTGACTATGTCATACCACTGTCTTCTTGCCTCCATGGTTTCAGCTGAGAAATCAGCACTTAATCTTATTGTGCTTCCCTTGTATGTGATGGTTCTCTTTTCTCTTGCTGCCTTGGGTATTTTCTCATTGTCTTGAGCATTGGACATTTTGATAATTATATATTTTGGAGTAGGCCTGTAGGGATTTATACTATTTGGGGTGCACTGTGCTTCTTGGACATATACATCCATCTCCTTCAATAGGTTTTGGAAGTTTTCAGCCATTATTTCCTTCAACACTCCTTCTGTTCCCTTTCCCTTCTCTTCTCCTTCTGGGATGCCCATAATGTGTATGTTTGTGCATTTTGTGTTATCGGTTAATTCCTTGAGTCCAGGCTGGATTTTTTCTCTCTTTTTGTCTATCTGTTCTACTATCTCTTTGATTTCATCTGTATTGTCTTCTGTATCACTAATTCTTTCCTCTGCCTGTTCAAATCTGCTGTTATGTGATTCCAGCATCTTTTTGATTTCTTGGACTGTGCCATTTTTCACCATCATATTCATTATCTTTTTAGGCATGTTTGCAATTTCTTCAGTATATTCTCCCAGTGTCTTCTTTATATCCTTAATCTCTTCCTTCACTTCTTTAAGTTGGTCCATGATATTTGTTTGTATAGCTTTGATTAGTTGTTCAATGTTCTGCATCACTTCCTTGTTTTTATTTTGTTCATTGGACTGGTTCATATTTTCCTGTTTCTCAGAGTCATTTGTATTTTTTTCTTGCCCTCTGGTCATCATAATATCTTGATGGATTTGTTCAGTTGATTAGCTTTTCTCTATGCTCTAGAGTTTTATTTAGCTGGTGGTTCCATGTTTGAGTTAAGTTTTCTCTTTGGCACTTTCTCTTCTTATTTTATTTCCTTGCTTCTTTCTATGTTCCCTTGAAGGCAAAACATTAGGGCCAGAGGAATTAAAAGATGTAAGGAAGGCAGAAGGATAATAGTAATATTGATAAAAGTTAGAAGAGGGGTCAAATGAGACTTCATGAGATGAATATTTAACTTGTGTAGGCAGTGTAGAGTAATAGGAAAAAAAAGTGGAGTTCCTACAATGGACTAGGAAAACAAATGGAGGAATATATATGTAGTGATTTAGAAGGCTAGAATTATGAGGAGGGAGAGAAATGGTAAAGAAAGGGCTTAAAGGAAAAAGTTAATACTAATAAAAAAAAGAAGAAAGCAAAATAGATGGAATAGAAATTGACACCCTTAAGTTGTGGGCCTATGAAAAAATGTTGTATCTAAGAGCCACAACAGAAAGCAGAAGGCAGAAAGATGAAGAAAGGGTAAGCGATAGTTTGGAATACAAAATCAATATAGACAGCGAGTGGGAAATTACTGAAGAAGAAGCACCGCAAAGAAGCGACAAGCTAGCAGCACCTAATGTAAAAAAATGAAAGAAAAAAGAAAGGGGGGAGGAAAGAGGAAAGAAAAGCAAGAGACCAGAAATAAACAGAGAAAAACCAAATATCCACACAGGCAAGCAGTCAAAGAGAGCTAAGGAGGGTCAATGATTCCCCTAGGGACCACGTGGATCCTCTCTGCCTGCTTGTGTTTATCAATCAATTTCCCCACAGGGTTCTATATGCATGTCCTGAAACAGCTTTTAGCTAGTAAACTAAATTAAAAGAATATATTTTTCATTTATTGAAGTGACCTACTCACTTTTTTTTTTTGGCAAAATACAGGACCCAAAATAATTCCTCCTCTAGACCAACCCCCTTATGGAAGGTACCCTAGCTAGGCTTGTGGAAATTAATCAAGCATGTCCCACTTCCTGACTCCCCAGGGTAGCTGTAGCTCTGATGTTAGTCAGTGTAGAGTGCTAAAGACGGCCAACTCCAGCCCTTCTGGAGTTGAGCACCAGCGTCACTGTGTTGCTCTGTATATCAGTTTGACTGCATGTCCCCTCTCCTCTCAGCCTGATGCTGCTTTAGGTCAGCTTATCTACTCCCCAAAGCTATGGGGTGGTCCAGGCAGCCAGATTGATGGCAAAAAATAAAAATAAAAAATTCCTTTCTCTGTCCTCCAACAGAACCCTCCCATTTTTTGGAGAGTGTCCCCTCTTCCTGGTTCCGTGGCAGCCTGGGGCTTATCCCTGGGCAGCTAGGCAAATCAACTCCCACCCCTGAACAGAATCACCCCTCCCATCAACCAGGTGCCGATTCACTTTGGCTGTTCTGTTCACCCAAGGTCCAAGGGGCTCCAGGCAGCCAGATCCCCAGAAAATAAAACTTTCTCACCCTGCTCGTGGTACCAACTGGCCGTTTTATTTATTTTTTCTCCCTAATTGCAGGTCTCAGCCAGCTGTGCCAACCACCACTGGCAGGCTTAAAACTCACAAATCTCTACCGTTCCATCCATGCTGTTGATCCATGCAAATAGATGTCCCAAGCTTCTCATTCCCCGCGTGCACAGCATAGGCCCCCATGTAGGACCCCGTCCACAATCTGCCTTGCTCTGGGAGCTTGCAGTGTGTGTCCTCCTACACTAATGCCATCTTGGCCCCGTCAATAACATCTTATATTTGTGTGGTATGCAATGAGAGATACAGGCTCTGCCATTTTTGCTACATGTTCATAGATTTTGTGGGGAAACCACAGCCTGGAACATTTCATCCTGCTATCTGAGGGTGATCAGAACTCTCCCCATGTATTTTTGAGAGAATAGAAAAATATATGTATTGTCAAGAACTTAGATATCCAAAAGCAATCAAATAAGCAACTATTTAGCCATTAAAGGAAAACATAATGTTAAGTATTTAAGGAAGAAATTTGAAAAAACCATAAACTGATGTGCACACTTTAATTCAATTTTAATGTATTTTTTCAATAAATATATTGATTAATTCTATTGGAAAACCCTAGAAGACCTAAGAGCCTGGTAACTTTTTAAAGCTTACTCATAAAATGTTATAATACATGGGGCTATGGCTGTGTAGGGCCCACCTAAGTTAGATATTCTATATTTCAATTTGTTTTCATGATTAAATCTTACATACTTTGTCCCTCAGTATTTATTCCACTATTCTCTTATAAATATTGATGTACTCATTCTATGGGTGAGTAGAATATAGCAAATAATTTTATGCTATTGCTGAAAAAGCAAGAAATCTGCTGTCATAATTCAATTCTCTGTCCACTGATATACTATCTCATGAGCTTGGATGTGAGGAGGAAATTTCTTTTAGCTATTCACTTTGTGTTTTAGTGTGATTTAATATGAAAAGAGCTAACAGAATTCAATTTTAATTAACCAGTTAAGCAGACCACTTTGGAAATGGTATGAGTTCAACCAATAAGTAAGCACCCATATTGTCCTTAAATTTTCCACAGAGAGACATTAACACTTGGCCCACTACCTTGTCACAGCCTTATGATTCACTGCTAGGAAATTATGCATTGTCAGGAAATAAATATGAGTATATGATTCATTTCTCCTGAGTGACACTATTGCTCACCCTTGTCATAGTAACATGAGTTATAATTTAATGAATATCTTCAAGTTTGTTCCATGATGTGTTAACATCAAGAATACCACTGAAAGGCTTCACAGACAAAGGTTAACTAAAAATCATATTATTCTTCTTGTTTCTAGGCACTTAAGCCTGACTGAAAATTTTAGACTGGTTGTTTTGGTAACTGAGAGTTTCCATTTTGACATGCCAATGTACTATATTTTGAGTGTGTTGTATTGGTGGATGCCTTATCATCTTAAGTTACACCAAAATATATTTGTAGATTTTATGTCAAAGAATAAAGTCATAATATATTATTTCATCTTAATATATTCCTGTACCATCACTATCCTTTCTTGAGGTATGTATGAGCTTTTTGGTCTACATCATTTTCATCTCTTTAAGGCATTTAAAATTTCCTGCAAAACAAATCTATTGGAGACAAAGTCCCTCCATTTTTTGTTTGTCTAAGAAAGTCTCTATTTCTCCATTTTTTTGGTAATAATAAACTAATTTTAGAAAAGTTTTAGATATACAGAAAAATTACACCAAAAGCATAGGGAATTCCAAAATAAACCTCTACATGCATCCACACACATAGTTTATGCTATTATAGGTGCACTCAAAAATGAAATCCAGCATTTTGTGGATTATTGAAGTATATAATGTAGAGTAAGTTAAAATTTTTTGTGGGATATTTGCCCTTTAAAATATGAAGGATTTGGGAGGACAGTAGAACAACTATCTAAAAATAGTTAAAGTAAACAAATAAGAAAGGGACACAAAGAAGAAAAATAAATTTCAAAA
Organism: Tolypeutes matacus; assembly: GCA_026826555.1. Lineage (NCBI taxonomy): Eukaryota > Metazoa > Chordata > Mammalia > Cingulata > Chlamyphoridae > Tolypeutes > Tolypeutes matacus. Next base: position 489,529 of record JAKSZT010054586.1, read on the forward strand.
AGGAAATTAGAAATATTAATATAATGAAATTCCATGTATTAGAGTGATTTTTAATTTTATAATTATATGCAGGATAAATTCCTTGAAAACAGAAAAAAAATATTAGTATGAGTTAAAATACAAAATCCAATATGTTACATTTTTACAGAATTTTTAATAAAATAAAGTGATGCAAAACATTAAAATAAATGACAGAAGGTAATGAATTTTACAGAATGTGATTTTGTTAATTACATTTGCCTGAACTTCACTTCATTTATGTGTTTGTATGACTCTCCATTTCTTTCAGGTTGCTCAAATGTATGTTACCCCTGAAGACTACCCAGAATATCCCTGGTTTAAGGTAGCTTGCCCAACTGTCTCCATACAACACCTCCACTTGGTTTTTATCTATAGCAATTATCTCCATCAACATACATGTACTAGATTATTTATTCCTCTTCAACCCACACAACAGAATGTCATTTTTGTTAAATAGACTCCTTGAAGTTCCTCAAAGTACATGGCCTACCCCCTAAGCAGGACCTTTGTATTGGTGTTTCCCTGACCATTAAACTTTCCTCTTATGTATTATATGACTAATTATTCTCCACTTAAATCTTTGATCAAATGCAAAGTATTTACTGCCTCTACATACTTTTTCAATTACTTCCTCATGCCCTTTCCCTGAATTCTCTCAACCCCTATGATGTCTTATATTTTCATTTTTTAAAATAATACTCCTCACATTCTAATATTGCATATCATTTGTTTCTATATATTTCATTATATCTCCCAGGTAAAATTAGAGCCCAAAGAGAACAAATATCTTTTATTCTTTTGCTATACTGTGTAGACAGTGCCTGGTACATTGAAGATATTCTATAAAATATTTACTAAATAAATGAATAAAATGAAGTGATATAATGAAAATAATGCTTGCAATAACAAGGTAGTCCAGTGGGTTAAACACTTCCCCAAATTTATAAATGAATAAATATGTGATAATTTCACATTTGTATAAAAACATTTGAAATTTTCTTTTTTTTTTTTAAAGATTTTATTTATTCATTCATTTATCCCCCCCTTGCTGCTTGTGCTCGCTGGGTCAGCTAACCACGCCGTGCGAGTGGGCTTGCCTTCACCAGGAGGCCCCCGGGAACCGAACCCGGGGCCTCCCATATGTTAAACGGGAGCCCTACTGATTGAGCCACAGCCGCTTCCCTGAAATTTTCTTTATCAGCAACTGTCATTTACAAAATTTGATTACTATTAAACCATAAAATTCAATACATATTCAAAGTTTAACCAAAATGTGCTACATTCTCTGAAAATAATTAGCATACATTTAAAAATTAATATTCAATATATAAAACTGAAAATCCTTTCTATTCATAAATTAAAAATAAATATGAAGAAAAATGGATTTTAAAATTTATTCTAGGTCAAATAAGAAATATAATATTCTACTCAGTAATATTTATATAATGGATGGCAATAGGGATAATGGCTATTATGTCATAAAATTTAGTGTATCCTTCAGCTGAATAATAGAAATATTAAACTTTTATTTCATTAAGCAGGTAAAATGAATAAAGAATATAGTAAAGTTTTTCTAGATGCTAGAGAAAAACTAGTGAATTTAACCTAGAAGAAGGAGGAGAAATAATATGGTGACGCTAAAATAACAATTAGTGAATTAAAAGAAAATGAAATTGAATAACATTTAACAAAATGGATAGGAAGATAAAGAGCATTATTTAATAAGGACATTAAAAAGCAATATTAATCCATGAAAGGAAAAAAGAGATAATTAACATAGGGAAAAATATAAAGATCTATAGATTCAAAATATATCATTCTTTAAATCAGAAGAGATTTAAAATCTTTGGTCAAACTTTGGCTTCTGCTATGATAATGTAAGTGGTATAAGAATTGCCCTGCCATCATAATCAACTACTAACCTGAATAAAATGCACTTAAAAACTATTTTCTGGTATTGGACAACTGACATAACAGGTCTGTTATCCTGAAGATAACGGAAATATATGCAAAGGGACTCATGTTTACCTTGCTTTTCTGTAAAGCTGGCTGACCTAGGAGATTCAGAATATTTGCAGAGCATAAAAGTCTTGCATAACCAAAGAAGCTGACATTGGAATTTCACCATTTGAAAAAGTTGGAACATAAGATAGAAAATGGAAATGCCCCAAATGTTGGTTCTGAGATTTTCTGTAGGTCCTTCGCTAAATATTAAACTCTTTATGTGCAGATGGAGAATCAACAGTCCTAGAAAAGAACATGAAAACCAAAAGTCATGAAGGACTGGGAGAAGCTAGATTTATGGCTAAGCCAGTATGATAAATATATTAGATTCACTTAGAGAAGAAGTTAAGAAAAAGAAAAAGCCAGGCATTGGATGTAAAGACCATGTCCTTTAGTAAATATCATACACTAAAAATGGAGGATAAAACCAAATAGATCTTCCTTAGAAAAGAATAATATCAACCCTGTGAGGTTCAAAAGGCATTGACAGTAGTTTACTACCAGCCAAAAAAAAATTTCAATACCCTAAATAAAACATATCCAGATTCAGTACAAGGTATCATTCACAAAGTACAATGTATAACAAAAAAAAAAAAAAAATACTAAACATAAGACAAAGCAAGAAAATGTGAACCACACTAATGAAAAAAAGTTAATGGCAACAGATTTCAAGATAATTCAAAGTCCATGTTAGAATCCAAGGCATTTAAAACAGATTTGTACATATATTTAATGATTTTGTGAAAAGAAGATGCTAATGAGGAAATAAAAGAGAAACCAAAACAGAAAAAACACAGACTAAAATAAAAATGAACTAAACAGAATTTTTACAGGAAAATTAAGACATGATAATGAAAAATTTGCCACAGAAAATTGGAGGCTGTAGAAGAGAGCATCGGTAAACTTGAAACCAGATCAATAAATGATTTTCAAACCAAGGAGCTATAAGAACAACAACCATAAAATGAACAAAAAACTACTTTTAAAAAATCAGTCTATGTGGCTCAAAACTAATGAAAAAAAGCAGCTGAAATTCCATTACATTTGGAGAAAATCATCCACTTACAGATCTAAGAAATTCTGAACATCCAAAGCAAGAAGAACCAAAATGTAAACACATGAGCATACACACAGTCCAGGAGCACATCAAAATCAAGTTACAGAAAATGAAAGATAGATGGAAGTATTTCAAAGCAACCATGCTCAAGTAGGAGGTAAATATGATATGGTGAATTTGGGGAGGAAAGGGGGGAACATTTGGGGGTTTGTGGACCAGAGAACATTCCATTTATGGTTGGCATCACATAAGAAGCAATACAACCAGGAGAAAACACCTATCTACAAAGTGTGAAAAAAGAAAAAGAAAAATATTTATATATCTAGTGAGAATAGCATCATTTACATTTTACAAGTGTTCCCATTTCTCCACATCCTCTCCAACACTTGTTATTTTCTGTATTTAATAGTAGGCATTCCAGTGGGTGTGAAATGATACCTCTTGTGCTTTTGATTTGTGTTTCTCTAATATTAATGATGTTCACCTTTTCATATGCTTATTGAATAGTTATATATCTTCTTTGGAGAAAAATCTATTCAAGTTTTGCCCATTTTAAAATTGGATTGTTTCCTATTGTTAAATTTTAGGATTTCTTTAGATATTCTGGATAATAAACACTTATCAGATATATGAATTCCAAATGTTTTACTCCATTCTGAAGATCTTTCATGATAAAATACTATGATACAAAGGTTTTTAATTTTGGTGAGGTCCAATTTATCTATTTTTTTCTTTTCTTTTATTGCTGTGCTTTTGGTGTAAATGCTAAGGAACTATTGCCTAACACAGGATCCTGAAGATGTTTCCCTATGTTTCCCTTTTGGAGTTTGTCTTACTTTCCTGGTATTAAAGGGATGACTTTTCAAAAGAGGGGTGAAATCATGCCTTATGGTTTTGAGACTGGCAGAAGTACAAAATCGAGGCATCAACAAAGTAATTCTTCCTTATGACTGTGGTCTTCTGGGTCTGGCTGCCAGTGGTTCTTGATCCTAGGATTTTCTGTCACATGGCAAAGCACATGGTGATGACATTATCCTTTCTCCTGTGGATTCCATTGACTTCCAGCTTCTCTTGTGGAATTCTCTCTATGACTCAATTTCATTCTGTATATGAAGGACTCCAGTAATTGGATTATAGCCTGACTGATTCAGTTGACCACACTTTAACTGAAAGTAGCATCCTTAAAAGGTCCTTTAAAATGGTTCAACCCCACCAGAATAGGTTATGATTAAGAACATGTTTTTATGATTTTGGAGGTTTCATTATACAATTAGCAGCAGACATTATAGTTTTTGGATCTTATATTTAGATATTTGATCCATTTTGAGGTTTTTGTTTTGTTTTGTTTTGTTTTGTTTTTTTCTGTTTATGATGAGATGTAAAGGTCTACGTTCATTCTTCTTCATACAGTGATCCAGGTTTCCCAACACAATTTCTTGATGAGATTATTCTTCATTGAACTGATTTGCCATTCTTTTAAAAAATCCATTGGACATTGACTTTAGGGTTTGTTTCTGAACTCCAAATTCAAATCCATGTTCTGTATGTTGGTCTTGTGCTAGTAACATGTTTTCATTCTTGTAGCTTTGTAAAAAATTTAAAATTGGGGAGTATTACTATTCCAAAATCCTGGTTTTTCAAAATGCTTTGGCTATTAGGGCCTTTACATGGCTGTACAAATTTCTTGAGTGCCTTTTCTATTTCTGCAAAGATGGCTGTTGAATTTTTTATTGAGATTATGTTGAATGTGTAAATTGCTTTGTGTAGAATTGACATTACAATAATATTTAGGCTTCCAAACTAGGAACACAAATGTCCTTCCATTTTTTAAGTCTTCTTTGAGTACTATCAGCAATGTTATAGTTTTCTGTGTGTTAGTTCTTTGCACCCTTGGCTAAACTTAATTCTAGATATTTGATTTTTTTTTTCAATTGCTAACGTAAATGGAATTTTTTCTTGATTTCCTCTTAATAATGTTCATTATTAATGTGTGGAAACATCACTGATTTTTCATGTTGATCTTTTACTCTGCCTTATTATTAACTTAGTTTATTAGCTCTTAGCTTTGTTTTGACTTTTTCTTAATTTTCTATCTACAGGATCGTGTCATCTTCAAATAGGGAGTGTTTTACTTCTTCCTTTCCAATTTGGGTGCCTTTTATTTCTTTTTCTTTTCTAATTACTCTGGTTAGAACATTATTACAAGGTTAAATAACACTAGTGATGGTGAGCATCCTAGCTTTGTTCCTTTTCCCAAGGAGAAAGCTTTCATATGTTCACTCTTAAATGTGATGTTAACTGTTTGATTTTTATCTATGACTTCTTCATTTTGAATTAATTCCCAACTATTCCTATTTTCTGAGTGTTTTTTTTATCAAGAAGCGCTTCTGAATTTTGCCAAATGACTTTCTTCAAATATTGAGATCATCATGTGTGTGTTCATTCATGTGATTCTTTTACTTCATTTTATTTATATGTTGTATTACATTAACTGATGGTCATATGTTGAACTACCTTTTCATACCAGGATAATTCCCACTTGATCACAGCATATGATACTTTTAACATGCTGCTGGATTCTGTTTGCTAGTATTTTGCTCAATATTTTTGCATCTTTATTCATAATGGATATCGTTTGACAATTTTATTGTGGTATCTTTAACTGGTTTTAGTATTAGGGTGATGCTGAGATCATAGAATAAGTTAGAAAGTGTTTCCTCTGACTCAAAGTTTTGGAAGAATTTGAGCAGCATTGGTGATTTTGGGGTGTTGGTGAAATTTACTAGTGAACCAATCTGTTCCTGTGATTTTCTTTCTTGGGAGGTTTTTGATTACTGATTTAATCTCTTTTGTTGTTATTGGCCTGTTGAGATCATCTGCTTCTTCTTGAGTCAGTGTAGATAGTTTATGGGTTTCTTATAATTTGTCCATTTAATCTAGTTAATATAACATGTTGGGGTACAGTTGTTTATAGTATCATCTTACACTCTTTTTTAATTCTGTGAGGGCAGTCATAATGCCCATCCTTTCTTTTCTGATTTTAATTATTTGTGTCCTTTCTATTTTTCTTTGGCAGTCTAACTAAAATTTGTTGGTTTTCTTAATCCTTTCAAAGGAACAGGTTTATTTGTTTGTTTGTTTTTAATTGATCCTCTCTCTTGTGTTTTTAATCTCTATTTTCTCCACTATAATCTTACTTATTTACTTCCTTCTGTCCACTTTGGTTTATTTTGCTCTTTTATTACTAGTACCTCAATTTGTTTTTGTTCTTCTTTCTGATGACATTTTTAATTGGTTTCCTGATTTTTATTTGACCCATTTATTGTGTATTAATGGGTATTTAATTTCCATATATTGTTGAATTTTCCAATTACCCCTCTGTTCCTGATTACTAACATCATCCCAGTATTGCCAGAGAAGATTCTTTGCTTGATTTCAATGGTATTAAATTTACTAAGGATTGTTTTGTGACCTAGTTTATGGTCTTTTTGAAGAATGATCCATGTGCACTAGAGAAGAATGTTTAATCTGCTTTTATGTGAGAATTGTCCTACATATGTCTTTTAGCTCTAGTTGGATTACATAATTGTCCAGGTCTTCTATTTCCTTATCAATCTTCTGTCTATATGTTCTATCCATTATTATATGTAGTGTACCAAAATCCTCTTTTATCAATATAGAACTATTTCTTCCTTCAATCTTTCAATATTTGTTATATTAATTAGGGGCCATACTCTTTTGGAGCTATATAGTTACAATTGTTATATCTTCTTTTTGAATTGACCCCCTCATCAGTAAATAGTTTACTCTCTTTTGACTTTTAACATTTCTGGGTTTGAAGTCTATTTTACTTGATGTTAGTATAGCTACTCCAGTTATCTTTGATTCATATTTGCACAGAATATGTTTTCCATTTTTCACTTTCATACTACTTGTGTCTTTGAATTTAAGGCAAGTCTCTTGTAAACTGTGTAAAGATGGGTGATTTTTTTTTTTTATTGTGACAATTTCTGCCTTTTGACTGGAGGGTTTAGTCTATTTAAATTTAAAGTAGTTACTGAAAATGCAGTACTTTCTTCTTCTATTTTGCTATTTGGACTGTGGAAATCGTATACCTATTTTGTCCATCAATTCTTCCATTAATACATACATTCATTTTTACTTTTTTACAGTGCACCATTTTTAGTGCCTTCTCATTTCATTCTGTATATCATAAACATTTATTTGTGGTTACCTTGGGAATTGAATGCAGCATTTTAAATCTGTACAATCTTATTTGATTTGATACAAACTTAACCTTAACAAAATACATAAAAATGTCCCTATACGCCATTCTCTGTACCCCACATTTTTGTTATATTTCTTACAAATTATAATTTTACACAGTTTATGTACTAAACCATAGATTTGTTATTGCATCAAAAATGTTTGTTTTTTATAATCTATAGAAATAAAAAGACAATTTGCATAAAAACATACAATAATATTAGGGTTTATAATTAACCTTTTGGTTATATTTACCAGAATTCTTTATTCCTTTATGTCACTTTAAACCACTTTCTGGTGTCCTTTCCTTTCATTCTGAAGAATTCTCTGTAGCATGCTTGTAGGGCAGGTCTAGTGATGATCATCCACATCAGATTTTATTTATTTGGGAATGTCATAGTCTCACTCTCATCTTTAAGGCAGTCTTGCTGGATATAAAATTCTCTATTGAAATTTGTTTTCAATCAGCATTTAAATATTTCATCCCACTACCTATTGTCTCCAAGGTTTTTGTGAGAAACTGACAATTTTATAAGGATTGACTTTCATACAATATGCGGCTTGTCTCTTGCATATTACAGAACTCTATGCCGTTATTTCTTTGTATATTCCTCCATCCTATACCTTTTTTTATTCTTCTTGGACTCCTATTAGGTCCTTATTGATTTTCTTCAAGATGTCTCAAAGTTTTCTTTCTCAATTTTTCTTAGCTTTTGTGTTGTCCTGGGTTTGTATCCTGGCCTTAGAAATATCTTTGTTTATAGGAATTGTGATGACTCTTCTATCCATATTAAATAGACTTTCTTTCTCCCATTCAGAGTCCTTTAATATGTCTTAAAGCCAGAAATGTTTTACCTCAGGTTGTTTTGTAATGATTCTTACACTATTTTAACTGTCTGCAATCTTTTTCTGCCTGCAGGGCATATTCTGGAAGAGCAATATAGAGATGAGTATCCATCTCAGAGTTTCAGGCTTCCACTTTGTAGATTGGAATGGGCACACCTTTTCCCCAGTATGAACATACGGTTTACTCTGCTCCCTCAAAAACAGAATCAAGGACACACAATGAGAGTGCAGGTAGGTCTATACAATGTGGGAAAGGGGCCAGGGGAGAGGCCAGCTTTGTGCTAACAGTTTTAAGTTGCATATTCTTGATTCAGCATGCTACAAGTTTTCTAGAGTTTTCAAGAAAATAGTTTGATCTTTGTTCCTAGTGTTTCTGGGCAGACAGAACCTAGAGGGTCTTACACTACCATCTAGGTTGCCTAGAAGGAATCATAATAATATTTAGTGCACTGAAATAAATTAAGGATGCAAATTTTATACCCTAGAGACATCACTAGCAATATAATGTAGTGAAGTATTGGTTAAAAAATCCAACAGAGGAAATAAATTTAATATTAAATTTTTGTTAACCAAAATAAGTGAAGAGAGAAGAATGAGAATCTTTTAAAAAATCACACATAAAATGAAAATAGCACATAAATGATTTTTAAAATAAGAGGAAAAGAAAAAAAAAAGAAAAACAAAAACTAAATGAGAAAATAAAAAAGAAATAAATGGAGTAAACACACTAATTAAAAGTCCAATAATTGATTCTTTTAAAAAGTAAGACCTAACCATATGAAGTCTATAATAAATAGTTGAATAGTAAAGGAATGTAAAGGTTTTCTACCTGTAAATATGAGCATATAAATACTACTGTGCAATGTAGTACTATTAAAATAACTAGATCTCTGTATTGTAGAGACATGAAAGACAGTATAAAATGAAAATAGACCAAGTTTCCAGAAAATTATAAAATTCCTTAACAGTGTTTCAAACCATGTTAAACAAAATTTAACAGAAATAAATGAAGGAATAGCATTAAAATAATAATGACATTGAATAATTGTCTTAGACAAAGTTCTAATTTTGATGTACATTGCCCAAACAAGTTATTTTACCTTTCTTGTTCTTGTACCTGATCATTTGCCAAAATTATTTGACTATTAGAGATGATATATTGGAATCCCAACAGTAAAGATTCAGCAAAAAAGGTAATGATATTATTAATTTTATCAATTATTATTACTTCAACTTTTTCTTATATTATTTGAAAGTGAACTTATTGACTATACAAAATTGACTTCAATGCTGGGAATAAAAGTGCTCTCATGGAGATTTTACAAGAAGTAAGGAGACTCTATAGAGATGGCATTGCCATAGAAAATCTCCATTAGTCTCCCTTTTTCCTTAAACCCAAGGTTACCTATTGTAAAATAAATTGATACTTGCTTTTTTATCTCCTAATTAACTTTTCTCAATATTGAATTTCTGATGAAGAGAAGAATTTTACTTCCAAAGTTTCACCAAATATAAAATGTATTATTTTGTAACTCCTTGATCTATACCATCAATGACTCTCCAGAAATTCTAGTGTAAACAGTTTTTCTCCTATGAGCTGCTTTTAAATCTATATGAAAATTGATTTTTGTAACATTACTTAAAGCAACATTCACAAGAAAGCATTTTACTTCTTTATATAGAGAGGAAGTAAGCTTTTGGCTATTAAATTAATTATAAAACATTTACTCATGTCAGATTTATTTTTAAATTCTTCTTTCATGTTTATTTGAATATAAAAAGCCAATATGCTAAAATAATAAGCAAAAATTTGTTGTGACTGGACACAACAATATATCTGATGTACAAGTGAATTAGGTGACACTGCCAAAACTGAATGGAGAAATTTCATCATGTTTTCCTTGTGATGCCTCAAAAATGCCCATTTTGCAGCTGATACACACTCCTACAAAGAAATTAGTTATTGATAATCAGCCAAAGAAAAACATATGAAATTGTGGGTTTTTAAAAAGTCTAAATAACATAGGTCAATGTGTATCATAAATATTTAATAATAAAATTAAGAAGCTACTGAAAGTTCTGTGTGATAAAAATTATGGAAACACAAGTATATATGTGTGTGTATATATATAATAAGCATTTTATGAACAAAGGGAAATATTTGGAAACAAATATATCTGCAGAGTAACATTTATAAATGAGTTTCATTTTCTTCTTTAAATTTTGTTGTATTATGTATTTTGTGTAATAAAAAATGTTTCCTCCTATGATAGTTTCACACTTGCAAACTTAAAAAAAAAGTTTCATTGTGAATAAAATTCTATTTTACCCATTGTGTTTAGTCTTCTGACTCTTCAGACATAGATTAATTATTTCTCTAGAAATACCTTCACATTATCCAATTATCAATTAGAATATCACAAAAAATACAAATAAAATGATTGTCAACATGATGTGATATCGAAGACAGAAGGAACTCTCTGATACAAATTTAATATGAATAGTCTTTGGGGACATGCCAAGCATTTTTCCTTTGAGATTGGTACCATGGATAACTGAAAGTTTTATTATCAGCAATCTTCAATATGAAAAGGTGCTATCACATTATCAGGGTGAAAGGCAAGGGATACTCTATTCTGTTTGCATTCATGCTATTCATAATAGCTCCTGGAATACATATGAGACATAATTTCCAGGTGGTTTTTATTTGACCAAGAACTGAACAAAAATTTTAGGTTGATTTATTCTATGTCAGAGCAAAACAAACTTGCATGCACAAAATCTAAACATAGTTTATCTCAAAGGAAGCAAAAGATATATCATAAAAACTTTGGGTTGCTTACATGGTTGACCAATTCTAGAGCTGTGGCTCATGGTATTATTCTCAATGTTAGAGAGTTTTAATTTATCACAAAAAAAATGGAAATATTATAGAAGAACATGCATATATGTAGACATATAATTTAAGACTTACCTAAATAATGCCAGGATGTAAAAAAGCCAAGATAGAATTGAATCATCACAGCAATGTGCACATATTGAAAATATAATTTTGAAAAAAAATTGATTTTAAATAAAAACATTAAAAATGTATGTTTTAAAAATTAATATTAATATGTGGTCTACAACATTAATACATGCCAGAAAAGGAGCCTAAGTTTTTAATATCTGATCTGTCATTTGTGTTAAGTAATACTGGAAACAAAGCACAGTAAAGGATGCATTAAAACCCTCTACTATTTCTTATAATGTATCTAACATTTTTTAAAAGTTTTTCTGAAATTCATTATAATAGGAATATAATGTTATGGACATTTTCTCTATACTCACCCAATGTTGGTAAAATCACAGACTGAACAGGTACTAGAGAGGAAGTTATGACTTTCAATACATTACTTAACTTTCTGTGCCCTTTTTATATTTTAACATGTACAATAGTACTACCTATCCTATAATATTTTCATTTGGGTAAATGTATTAATGAAGAAAAATATTTATAACAGTACTCCTTTTAAATATGCAATATACATAAGCTTCTATTATATAATATCCAAATGATAATATATACCTAATTTATATTTGGTACTCAAACTAAGATTTTTTAGTCACATTTTGAAAACTACTGTTTAGTATGAAATTCTAGAAAAACTACAATTTTTAATACCAAATATTCAAAAATTTTTAAAAAGCTTTAAAAATTCATTCATCTGAGTATCAGCTTTGATTTCTAAACAGTTTGAAACAGTTGAATACCATGGGAAGCAGAAATAACACAAATATAACTGACTTCATCCTTATGGGATTGACAGATCTGAATAGATCCAGCAAATACTCTGTATGTTGTTTCTCCTGATATACCTGATTACTGTGCTGGAGAATGCAGGGATGATAATGATAATTCACTTGGATCTGTAGCTTCACTACCCCCATGTATTTTTTCCTTAGTCACCTGTCATTCCTTGACCTTAGTTACTCAAGGGTCATCACACCTAAAACACTAGAGAACCTACTGACTTCCACCAAGTATATTTCATTCAGGGGCTACATCACCCAAATGTATATTTTTCCCTTCTTGGGAACCACTGAATTTTTCCTCAATGGCCTATTATGGCTATGTAGCTATCTGTGATCCTCTTCATTACCAGGTTGTTATGTCCATGAGACTCTGCCATGCCCTCATCACTAGGTCATACATGATTAAGTTTACTAACTCCTTGGTCAATGTTCTTTGCATGAATAGTTTGAATTTCTGCAACTCCAATGTAATCTATCACTTGTTCTGTGACACAACCCCAGTTTTAGCCCTGTCCTGCACTGACATTAGTGACACTGAAAAAACAATATTCATTGTTTTTGGTATAACTGTAATGGTGTCTCTTATCATAATTTCTGTATCCTACATATCCATGCTGTCTCCTATCCTGAAACTTAATTCCATTTCAGGAAAGCACAAAGCCGTCTCTACTTGTGCCTCCCACCTCCCAGGAGTAACCATTTTTCACAGCACTACAATTTTTACTTTTTTAAAACCAAAGAAGTCCTACTCCTTGGGAAAGTATCAGGTGGCCTCTTTATACTATGGTGATGCCCATGCTGAATCTGCTCATTTATAGTCTTAGGAACAAAGAAGTGAAAAATTACTATCATCAGAGTCATTCAGAAGAGAGAGAACTCCAAGCATTTGAAATGGTAGTAACACTGAACATTCAAGGAAATGTGCATCTTTATTTTTTTTCCTGTTTGGAATTTATTTGGTTTGTATCTAAATAGAGTAACATCCTTTAATTAATTTGCATTTCTTTGAGAATTCTTCTATTTGTTCATACTTAATCTGGACTCTTTACAAGAATATGGTATTAGAAATCTACATAATCATGTCCTTTTTTCTTATTTCTCTATGTTTGTGATGTTTTTTAAAAAGAAATGAATTCTTGAGTTAAATTCTGGGCACATTTATTTTAAAAATTTTAATACAGAAAAGTTAAATGTCTAAACATTGGTAATGAATCCAAATTTTATTACATCTCATAAATTTTAATCAGTTATGTTGATAAAATTTCCTCTTAAAAATTCTTGGCACAATTGTAGGAACATGGCATTGGATTAGCAAATAAGGCTCAGTGTTCTCAGATAAACAGTGGAGAAGGAGCTTACAGTTGCCAGAGGGACCTTCTTTGGGCACCAGCAGACCATGACAGTGCTTCACAACACCCAGGAGTGTAAGGGACAGACAGGCAAAGAAACTGAAACAACAAACTGAGTTTTTAAAACTCCCAGCCATTGAGAAGGGCTCCATCCCCCACCTATGAGATAGTCAGCAGTGGTAAAACCCATGACACATTGAAGCTGACTGAGAGGGTAGAAAATGTCTTCCTCACTGCCAGCTGTTAAAAGGGAAAAGGAAGAGGGAATTGGGGGCTTTTCTTCAGTGAATTCAGCCAGTGGAGCTCACTTTGAATCTCAGTTCTTGCCAGATGAAAACAAAGGAATACCTAGAGAGATACACCCCTGTGCAAATGTGTGCCAACAAGTGCTGTTTGTTGGCCAGCCTGGAAATTACACAGACAGAAACTGCTTTTAGAGCTCTCTTGACTAAACCACTGGGAGAAAATCTGCAACCCATTAGTGAGTCCCTGGCATGATCTCCGTGAACTTAAGCTGGGCAATTTTCGAAGATTTAGGATAAGTTGAACCAAATATCAAAAAACTGTGAAAGAATAATAGTAACAATAGGCAAGAGAGAAAAATTCTCCATTAGAGTAAATTCACCAACATATCAGATGCCTAGACATCAGCAAAAGATTATAAGCCATACTAGGAAACAGGAAGAAATGGCCCAGCCAAAGGAACAAACCAAATATCCTGAAGACATTCAAGATTTAAGAAAATTAGTCAATGATAATCACACAACTCTCCTAAATCTATTTAAAGAATTTAAAGAAAATATGATTAAAGAGAAAATGGATAATAAGAAGACACTGAGTTAGCATAAAAAACAATTTGAGAGTAAAGCAAAATAACAGACCTTATGGGAATGAAAGACATAATGGATGAGATTAAAAATATGTTAGAGGCACATGAAAGCAGATTTGAACTGCTTGAAGACAGAATTAGTGATTTTGAAGACAGAATATCTGATCTGGAAAATACAGGAGAATTGATAGAAAAGAGAATGGAAAATATGAAACAGTGTCTCAGGGAATTGAATGGCACCATGAAACAAAAAGATACACATTATTGGCATTCTAGAAGGAGAAGAAAATGGAAAAAAGGCAGAAAGAATATTTGAGAAAATGACTGAAAACTTCCCAACCCTTATGAAAGACATAAATATCAATGTCCAAGAAGGACAACATGATCCAAACAGAATAAACATGAATAGACCCACCCAGAACAAATATTGGATTATGTTTGCTAATTGGTCTGTTCCTCTGGATATATTAGAATGTATTGAGTTTAGAGGTTACACTCTTGCTTGATTAAATTTTGACTAAGGCTTTGATTGGGCCACATAAGTAGGACATTGAGTTCCTGCCTCCTCAGTGGGCAGAGACTCACAGAGAAAAATGACATGGCAAAAGAGAAAGTTGGAATTTTGAGCTGGAGTCACAGGAACTAAACATGCCAGAGAACACAGAGAAACAGATACATGAGGAAAGAGAGAAGGCTCCATTGGATATGGTAGAGGCCCCAAGAAGAGAGATGAGCTGATAGCCTGAAAGTTTATAGCTGACCTTGTGGAGAGAGCAAAGTAACTGAACCCAAACAGAAATGAGCCCCAGGAGAGAGACAAGACTTGTTCCAACCTACAGCTCATATTGGAAGAAGCTGGGACCATGGATTGTTTAAAGGAAGAAGAAGGCTGGGCCCTTGCAGAGGTCAGCAGGTATCTTGCTGCAACACTTGGCAACAGACTTTCATGAGGAAAGCAACTTACAGTTTAAGGCCTGGTAACTGTAAACTTCTACCCCAAATAAATGCCTATTATAGAAGCCAATCAATTTCTGGTATTTTACATGAGAACCCTGTTGTCTGAATTTAGTACCAGAGAAAAGGGAAGTGCTTTTGTAATTATCAAAATGCAGGAATGGTTTAATAAATGGGTAAGGGGCATTTTTTGGAGGAATTGTGTGATGTTTGCTAGGAAAGGCCTAGAGTGCTTTGAACAGAATTTTTATTATGCCTTAGAAGTAAATGATGAAACTTTTATTGGAAACTGGAGGAAAGGCAATCCACATTTCAAAGTTGCAGAGAACTTAGCAAGATTGACTCCTGATGTTTTATGGAAGGCAGGATTTGAAAATGGTGAGCCTGGGAATTTAGCTCAGAACTTTGCAAATAAAAATATGAGAATGCAGCTTGGCTTCTTCTTGCAGCTTTAAATGAAATTTTAGATGAGAGAAATAAGCTAAGGACTGGTCTGTTGGAAACAAAGAAACCAGAATCTGATTCTGGAAACTCCAAGCCTCTGGAAATCAAGCCTTACAGGCAATAGTGCCCTACTTGAGAAATTAACTAAACTTAGAACTTATAAATCAGGATTGATTGAAAATGCAGTTATCTAGGAAAGACTTTTGGAAAGTCTTATTATCTGATGGCTTGGACTTCTGCTACCTGCATGCTAAACCAAGAAGCTTTTTGAGAGAGCTGTATGAACAAAACCACTGCCAGCTTGGACTTAAAGGGACAAGAAAGGGAGATATTGAAGGGGAACTGACTTCAAGAAGACAGCAATGGAAACTGGGATCTTGAATTGACATCACTTTGGGCCAAGAAAGGACCTCCACCCATGTGTACAGAGAGGGAAAGTTTGCCCCAGCAGTTGAAGAGGGTGTATGTTACCATCCAATGTTCAGGGAGAGTTTTTCAACCCCAGGGTACAGAAAGGGTGCAGCATATTCCCTGGAGATTAGGAAGGTTGAGGTTGATGCCCCATAGGTATGAGAGGTGGTCCTGTCCCTCATGGATTAAGGAAGGCCAGATCACCAACTAGTTCCTCTGAGAGGGTTTGGCCTGTATGCTAATAGTAAAGGAGGATGTTGTCTTCATTTCACTGCACTAGGAGCATTAAGACTGTAACCCAAAGATTGGATAAATTGTGGCCATCTACCCAATGCTCTTGGAGGGTGAGGACTGGAGTTTGGTTGATACCCATATGCTTGATGAGAGTAAAATCAAGAAAATGGCTATTGGGCAAGCCTGTGGAAAGGTGGGTTCCCTTATGTCACCAGGGAGAAGATATTACCATTTTAAGAATGATTCTCAGGCTTAGACATCTAATGAAGTATGCCCTGAAGGTTTATGGAAATGTTCTGAACTCATAAATCATGTTTCCCTTCCAATTTCTCCTTATTGTAATGAAAGTGTTTATCCTTTCCCTGTCCATTTGTGTTTTGAAAGGAGATAAATTATTTTGTAAGTTTCAGAGGCCTACAGCTAGACTGGATTTTGCTCCAAAGAAACTGAATTTTTTAAACTGATTATATGATTTTGTGCTTAGCATTGCACTGATTTAAGTTTTTTTTTCATATTATAATATCTTTTCAGAATTCAGAGTGGAGTGTAGCAGTTTGGTTTATTTATGAATTCCAAAAATAGATATTGGATTATGTTTGTTAATTGGTCTGTTCTTCTAGGTATATTAGATTGTATTGGATTCAGAGGTTTCACTCTTACTTGATTAAATTATGATTAAGGCTTTGATTGGGCCACATAAGTAGGACATTGAGTCATCACCACCTTGGTGGGTGGGAACTCACCAAGAAAATGACATGACAGAATGTTGGAGTTTTGAGCTGAAGCCCCAGGAAGTAAACATGCAGCAGAAGAACACAGAGAAGCAGATACATGAAGAAACAGAGAAGGCTTCATTAGACATGGCAGAAGCCCATGGAAGAGAGACAAGCCATTTACCTGATAGATTGCAGCTGCAGAGATCAGAGCCCTGAGCACCTGAATCTGGAGAAGAAGGAGCCCTGAGAAAGAAATGGGTCTTATTCCATCCTAGAGATGATATTGGAAGAAGCTGGGACCACAGAGCCTTTAAGAGGATGAGGGAGGCTGGAACCTTGCAGAGGTTGGCAGCCATCTTGCTCTAACAGTGACAACAGATTTTGATGGGGGAACTAACTTACACTCTATTGCCTGGGAACTGTAAGCTTCTGCTCCAAATAAATATCCATTATAGAAGTCAACAGGTTTCTGGTATTTTGCATCAGCACCCCCTTGGTGACTAAACAACCACCTACAGTGACTTTAGAAGAAATAGAAGACCTCAAGAAACCAATCACAAGTGAAGAGATTGAAACCCTCATGAAAAACCTCCCAAAGTTGAAAAGCCTGGGACCAGATAACTTCAAAGTGAATTGTACCAATCATTCAAAGATGAACTAATACAGATCTTGCTCAAGCACTTCCAAAAAACTGAACAGGAAAGAATGCTACCAAAGTCATTCTATGAAGACAGCATCACTCTATTACCAAAACCAGAAAAAGATACTACAAAAAAAAAATTACAGACCAATATCTCTAATGAATAGCACAGCCACTGTGAAGGACTGTTTGAGAGTTCCTAAATAATTTGAATATAGATTTGCCATGTGACCCTGCAATACCACTACTTAGTATATACCCATAAGAACTGAAAGGAGTGACATGAATAGACATCTGCACACCTATGTTCATAGCAATCTGTTATTCAAGATTGCCAAAATTTGGAAACACCCCAAGTGTCCTTCAACTTGTGAATGAATAAAAAACTGTGGTGTAGTCACATGATGGAATATTATGCAGTAGTAAGAAGAAATGAAATCATAAAGCATATGCCAACATGGATGAATGTGGAAGACATTATGTTGAATGAAGCGAGCCAAACACAAAAGGACTAATACTGTATGATTGCACTACTATGAAATATATTTGTGTAACATATTCTATGATTCCATTTATATAAAATGTAAATATAAATCAATTTATAAAGATGACATTTAATTAGTGGTTATGAGGGCTCGGGAAGACATGCTAAAATGTGTGGAGTTTTTCTTTTTGAAGTAATGAAGTAATTCTAAATTTTTTTGTGATGATGAGTACACAATACTTTGATTATCCTAAAAGCCACTGAGTTTGGCAGTTCCTCAAAAAACTAACTATAGAACTGCCATATGATCCAGCAATTCCACAATTGGGTATATACCCAGAAGAATTGAAAGCAAGGACACGAACAGATATATGCACACCATTGTTCATAGTGGCATTATTCACTATTACCAAACGTTGTAATCAACCCAAATGCCCAAGAACAGATGAATGGATAAACAAAATGTGGTTCATACATACAATAGAATATTACTCAACTGTAAGAAGGAATACAGTGCTAACAAATGGGATAACATGAATGAATCTTGAGGACCTTATGTTGAGTGAAGCAAGCCAAGCATCAAAGGACAAATATTACATGACCTCACTGACATGAATTAAGCAAATTGACCAGACTCAGAGAGCTATTGTCTGGAAAATAGATTGACAGGAAATAGAAAGGGAGAAGAAAGTTGTGAGTCAGTCCTATATGGGTGTAACTATATGATAAGGTGGAATTGTGTAGTTGGGCATTGAAGGGCTATGACAGGAGGGTAGTGATATTATTGGGTTGGGTGGAGCAGGTTTGACAGGTGGGTAGAGTGGCGGGGGTGTGAGTTGGACGGTCCACTGAACTGAGGGGAGGGTTGGAGGAGGGACCAGGAGAACATTGGAGATGGCAGGTATGTGGTGGAAAGTACAAAATTGGGAATACTTTTATGGCAATATGGTAAGGAAGGATTACTGGTTTAGGGTTTTAGATGGGGGGGCATTTGGGACAGGAAACACCTGGGCAGGCTTCTAGGGAGTGTGCGAGTGATCACTTAGTCATAATGTGTTGTATCAGTGGGTGGAGACCCACATAATGTGCAGGAAGGAGTTGGACACCTATCCTTGGGAGGACAATTATTTTCTCAAACAGAAGGGTGGGATTCTTTTAAGAGAATGGGTGGTTCCTAATAAGGGAAGAAAAATTAGTGTTAAGACCTCAGTGTTGTTACAAGTGACTATGAATCTTGTCATCCAAGAAGTGAAGCCAGGGAGTCACCATGGGCCCTGAGGGGAGGGAGAGGGAGGAATAAAATTAATGGAACAAGGGGTACTTAGCAGGCAACAATGGTCTTACAATGATGGACACAGGCCATGTTAAATATCAAGATTTATTAAAATGTACAGTCTAAAATGTAAACCATAATGTAAAACATTGACCATGGTTAGTAGCTATGTTCCAATATTTTTATATCATTTGTAAAAAATGTACCGTCCACATATAAAAAGATATTAATATGGGAAGGGGAAAGAGGGGAGGCTGTTGGGTTAAGGGAGCCCCCTGCATTCTGTTTGTAACTTTACTGTGACCTAAAACTTCTTTGAAAACAAAATGAAAGAAAGTAAGACACTGGGGAATAAATAGAAGAACATATTACTGTACATACAGGACAACAGATATTAAAGTGACGAAAGGCAATTGTCAAAAATTTTTAAAAATATTTTTCTTTATTTTTTAATACCCTAATTTTAAATTTTATTTTATTTTTAGTTTTCTTTAAATATTATGTATTTTATTCCTTATATTTAAACTTAAAATTATTATTTCATTTTTCTATTAATTGTACTTGGCTATTTTATTGGCTTCATTTTTGAAGAAGTTTTAGATCACAGAAGGGTTACAACTGGGACAAGCGAGGTTCACTGGTGTGGGGTGTCAATGATGAGGGATACATGGGAAAAACTTCACCTGGACATATATATCAGGTATATAAATGTGGGTGGAGATTCTCACAAAAGCTGAGAGAATTTTGAATTCCCACCCTGGAGAGCTCTGTCACATCCTTTAATGTAGCAGCAACTGTCCGCCAAGTGGAGGGACAATGATTGGGGAAGAAGGATGGTCCAGGCACATTGATGGGCCATTGATATTGATGACTGTGCTTGTGAGCCTTTGCTCTTGAAATAGAAACTTAACTGTAGTGTGCCTAAGAGCCTCCTTGTTCAAATATGGCCTCTCTAAGCCAAACTCAGCATATAAATGCATTACCTTCCCCCCAGCATGGGACATGACTGCCAGGAATAAGCCTCCCTGGCACCATGGGATTACTACCAAGCACCAACTAGCAATACAACTGGAAAAAGACTTTGAATAAAACAGGGAAAATGTAAAGATTAATGAGTTTATATGGCTAGAGACTTCAAAGTGAGTCGGGAGGTCTTACCAGACTTAACGCTTATACACATCTCAGCAGGATCTAGAGACGGTCAAAGTGGATGCTACCTCAAATAGTGGGGCTCCTGAGGGCTCTGGAGACAGCCAGGTCATATGGTCAGGGAAGATAGCTCTGGAGTTTGGTGCCTTGTCAGTGGACCCTACTGTGAAGTTTGTGCTCCTGAGAGTGACAGAGTTGGACTCAGTACTGTTTCCCTACACATGGCTCATCTGCCCTTCTATTTGAACCTAATCTTGGTGCTGAAGTTTGTAGGTGTATGTCCAAGAGACATGATTCTTTGGGCTATCCATGTGCCAGCTGGACCCTGAGCCTCAGCAGAGTTGCAACACCTGATCTCCAGTTCATTGGACTCACCCAGGACAACTAACAAGGAAGTGATGATTGACAACCACCATACCAAGGAAATGAGAGAGTCTACAACTGCAAGCAAGAGAGTCCCATCATCAGCTTTATGGTATTGAAACTCCCTCTCAGTTTGAGATGGATTGGACATCACCATCCCAGTGTCCTCAGGATTGAGGAATGAATTATGGACTAGAGTGGACTTACTGATATTCTACAATAGATTTGTTGTGATTCTAGCAATGGTAGAAATTACAGCATTGATGTGGAGGAAGTGGCCACTGGAGGCTATGGGGGCAGGGAGAAGGAAAGACAGGTGTAATTCAGGGGCTTCATTGGGACTTGGGAATAGTCCTGAATGGCACTACAACAACAGATCTCTGCCATTATATATCTTCCCATAGCCTGCAGAATTGTGTGGGAGAAAGTGTAAACTACAATGTGAACTATGGTCCATGCTCAGTGGCAATGCTCCAAGATGAGTTTATCAGTTGCAATGAATGTGCCACACTAATGAAGGATGTTGTTTATGTGGGAGGATGTGGGAGGTGTTGGGAGTGGAGCATATGGGAATCCCTATATTTTTTTCTGTAACATTTGTGTAATCTAATTATCTTTAAAAAATAAATATATATATTTTAAAAAATAAAAGCCACTGATTTTACACTTTAAATAGATCATAAGGTATGTGAATATATCTCAAAAAAACTCCTGAATAAATAAGTAAATAATTGTACAAGAATAGCCAGAAATAACAATTATGTACAGCAGGGGAAATCTAGAGAGATTGAGAGGTGAATAATTTTCTTATTTGTTCATTTTTTGTTTATTATTATTATTGTTGAAATAATGACAATGCTTTAATAATGATCAAAGTAATGAATGCACAGCTGTGTGATTCTACCAAATACCATTGATTGTACACTTTGGATGAATTGTATGCCTTATTAATATATATCAATAAAATTTTTGTTACAAAAGAAAGTATGTATTCTTCATTTTCCACATATTTGATTATTTTTCTTAAAACTTTTACAATGTTTATTAAGTATACTTTTGATATTCAAGTGATTTGTATTCTTTTATTTTCTGTTAATATTTTCTTTGTAGAATTATATTTGATTATTTTCTGAAATTATTTTTTAATGTTTAAAAATAAATCTCAACATCAGTTTTAAGAGTAAGGTGTTTAACCACTCTTCAACATTTCATCTCTGTTCATTAATTTAATCAAATATAAAAATGTGTATTATTTTTCTACATCCTAAATTTATCTGAAATTTTTAACATATATAATATCCAAGTAAGTTACTCTATTATGACATTTTGCTTTGAATTCTCTGTTGTCTAGAATATATTTATTGCAATTCCTCTTTGTCTTGTTTGCAGTTAGAAGTGTCTGACAAGCATTTATTTTTTAATAATATAATTTTTTGACTAACCTCTCATCATGTCATGTATTTTATCTTTTCTTCTATTTATAGGCTATTTACATTTTCTCATATTTCTTATTAATTGTGTTGGCCTTGCTTTCATTTATATACATTTCTATGATTTATAAAATGTATTTTGTTGCTTTGTGTTGGCAACAATGGTCAACAGATTCTCCAAATTTTCAGAAAGGAATATGTTTAGAAATGTTTACATTTTAGTTAAATTCATACTACCTATTCTCTTGTAATATAGTCTTTAAAGTATTTGTGATGTTATTAAATAAAAGTAATAAAAACTTTGAACAATATGACATTAGACTATTTATATTGTCCCCCTCATCTCTATTTTTTCAGTACATATCATATTTTATGTAAGATTTATTTAGACGTGTTTTTAAGATAAAATCCTTTTGTTCATTAGTATTCTATGTGTATTGTAGAAGTTGAACTCTTTAAATAATGTTAAAGAAAATAACAATAGAATAGAGGACAACAAAATATAAAACATAATTTTTGTTTTTGAAAGATTGTTTTTATATAATAATTGTATAAAATTGATTATATTTACTGAGTACCTATTGTGTGTCATACAATATTCAAGGAATTTTAAATCCATAAATAACATAGCTTATGTTCACAAGATAATTCTGAAGTACTGTTTTAATTTGCTAAAGGCTGACAATGCAAAAATATCAGAAATGGGTTTATAATGGGAGCCTATTAAAATAAAAGCATACAGTTTCAAGACAGTGACGATGTCAAAATCAAGGCATCACCAGAGATGCTGCCTCACCAAATTGCAGCTGATGGCAATCAAGCACTTGGCAGGGCATATTGGAGGCCTATAAATCTCTACCCTCTCCTCTGGGCCTGTCTTTCAGGTTTGAGTTGTTCCATGGACCTAGCCTCTTGGGTGCTTCAATGCTTCTGCTTCAGCTGCTCCACTGTGTCCAGTCACCAGTCTCTCTCTCTCAGTCTCTCAGAATTTTTCTGTCTTTCAGTGGCTCTAGGCAATCCTGGAGTCCTCTCTCAAATGGCAGGGTAAAATGGCATTTCTCTTTCTGTGACTCTCTGCATATTTTACCCATTTATAAAGGATCCCAGCAAGAGGATGGAGACTCAGCCTGGGTCACACCTCACTGAAGTACTCTAATCAAAGACCCCAACTAAATTCAGTCCAATCAAAGAGTCTACACCCACAGAAATGGATTAGCTCCAAGAACATTATCTGTTCTGGGATTCCAAAAGCTTCTTTCTCAATTAGGTACTAGCACTATCTAAAATTTAATCTCAGGTAATGGAAAGCCATCATTCTTTTTCTGGCAAAGATTTAAGAGTCATCCTTGAATTTTCTGTATGTCAAACACCTCATATCCAGTCAATCATCACACAATATTTATTCTATGTACAGAATATATTTGGAGAAAGAGAATTTCTTAAAATCTATGCTGCTAACCTGGCCAAAAGAGCTATCATCACAGTCTATAAATTACAGCTAAAGCCTTCTGGATTGCTCCCTGTTTTCTGTCTTATCCATTTTCAGTGTAATCTCAATATAGGGCTCAGAGAGTTACTATTCAAAAGTAAGTTGTAGCATTTCACTTTTCTTCACAAAACCTACAGGAATTCCCATTACAATAAGAGTAAAAATTTTAAAAAATTACAGGAACCTCCTGCTACAAAATGATTTTGCCCTTCTTCATTTCTTCTATGAGCTCATCATTATCATTGTATCTTCATGCTCACTTTGGAGGGGCCACAGAGACCTCCTTATGCATTGCTATACACATTAGTCCTCGTGCTAACTGGAATTTTTCCATTTCTCTTATTCCAAAGTTCCTTTTCCCCAAATGATAGAACCATTCTTTTTTTCATTTTCTACCTTATAAGATCATTCTTTACTACTTTATTTAAATTTACAACTGCTACTATCTCCTTGCAGCATTTGTTTTCCATAGTAGTTACCCCATCTAACATTCTATTATATATCATTTATAATATATATATAATATATATTATACATAATATATTATATATTATAACATTCTAATATATACTCTTATGTCTTTTGTTTCCTCACTGATTTCCTCTACATTGAAAGCTCTATGAGCACAGGATTTTTTCCAATTATGTTCAATACTATAACCCAACACCTAAAGGAGTGCCTCAATAAATGTGTTTGAATGGCTGAGTTTTACAGATGATGAAACTGGAGCACAGAGGGATTACAACACTTGTTCATCATCAGTCATGAGCTTAAAGGACAAGTTCACATTTGAAACCAGACAATCTGACTTTAGAGCTCATATTTTTCATCACCACTCTATGGTATCACTGTTTCTCCAAAAAAGTATACTACTCTTATCAGACTGAAAAAAAATCCATTGCTTAATGTTTCTATAATTAATTTTAAAAATGGAGTTCATTAAGTGTTGTATATTCCTGGTTTCCATTCTATAGAGATTCTAAGATAAGTCAATGTCATTTTGGCAATACCAGCAAAATCTTTTTAAAAATACAGGTATAGATGATTGTAGGAAGATGGTTGTCAAATTAGGGAGAAAAAGCTCATCTCTCTAACAAAAACAACAGAGAAAGAGCCAAAATCTGCCTGAGGGAACTGCCATGGGGTTAAGCAGATAGGACAGTGCTTCACATTTCCCAGGAGGGTGAGGAACAGAGAGGTGAAGAATCCAAAACAATAAATTGTGAGTTACTAAACCTCCTGGCTGCCACGAAGGGCTCCACTCCTACAACACTGAAGGAATTAAATGGGGGTAAAACCCCTGGCTCATTGCAGCTGGCTGTGAGGGAGGGGAACACAAATCTTCTTTCCTGTCAGCTGCTACAAGGGAAAAGGGAGTGGTAGTTGGGGGCTTTTCTTCAGTGAATTCAACCAGCAGAGACCACTTTGAATATCTGGCCAGATCTAAACAAAGTAAAACCAAGAAAGATACACCTCCATGGAAAGGTGTGCCAACTATCACCATCTGCTGGCTGGTCTGGAAATTGCATGGACAAAAACTACTTTTAGGGCTCTCTTTACCCCACCCCTGGAAAAAAAATCTGCACCCTTTTAGTGAGTCCTGGGCATGATTTTAACAACTTAAGCTGGGACTTTTAAAGATTTAGGAAAAGTTGAACAATATATCAAAGAACTGTGAAAAAATACTAATAAGCAAGAAACAGAAATTGTCATCAAAGTAAATTCACCAACATATTCAGATGTTTAGACATCAACTAAAAATTGCAAGTCATACTAGGAAACAGTAGTAGATGGCCCAGCTAAAGGAACAAGCCAAATATCCTGAAGAGATACAGGATTAATGACAATTAATCAGCAATAATCATACAATTCTCATAAAATCAATTTAAAGAATTGTAAGAAAATATGGTGAAAAAAATAAAGGATATTAAGAGGACACTGGGTGAGCTTATAGAACAATTTGAAAATCTGCAAAGAAAAGTAACAGATCTTAAGGAAATAAAAGACAATGGATGACATCAAAAATACATTAGAGGTACATAAGAGCAGATTTATATTGCTCGATGACAGAATTAGTGATTTCAAAGACAGGAAATTTCAACTGAAAAAGACAGGGGAACAGAAAGAGAAGAGAATGGGAAAAAATGGAACAGGGTCTCAGGGAATTGAATGAAAACATGAAACACAAAAATGTATGTGTGATCTGTGTCCCAGAAGGAGAATAAATGGAAAAGAGGCAGAAAACCTATTTGAGGAAATAGTGATTGAAAACTTCCCTACCCTTATGAAAGAAACAAATATCAATATCCAAGAAGGACAACACACCCCAAACAGAATAAATCTGTATAGACTTACACTGAGACACCTACTATTCATAATAACAGATATCAGAGATAAAGAGAAGTTTCTAGGTGTAGCAAGAGAAAAACAAAGCATCACAAACAAGAGAAACTCATTAAGATTAAGTGCTGACCTCTCATCAGAAACCATGGAGGAGAGAAGAAAATTGTATGATGTATTTAAATTATTGAAAGAGAAAAACTGCCAGTCAAGAATTCTGTATCCAGCAAAACTGTACTTCAAAAATGAGGGGAGTTCAAAGTCTTCACAGACAAACATCTGTATCCAGCAAAACTGTCCTTCAAAAATGAGGGGATTCAAAGTCTTCACAGACAAACAATACTGATAGAATGAATATGTTACCAAAAGACCAGAATTACAAGAGATACTAAAGTGAGTGCTGCAGCCTGAAAGGAAAAATCAAGGGCAAGAAACTTGGAAAAGAGTGTAGAAATTAACATTATTAGAAAGGGTAAAATAAAGGATAAAAATATACACACTAGTATGATATGACAACAGAAAGCCAAACATTAAAATGGATGAAGTAGGTAATGTTTTTAGAGTAATAACATTGAATGTCAATTGCTTGAACTCCCAAATAAAAAGACATAAACTGATAAAGTGGATTTAAAAAATATGAGCCATTTATATGTCATCTAAAGTAAACTCATCTCAGATGTAAAGACACAATCAGGTTAAAAGTGAAAGTTTGGAAAAAGATATTCCATCCAAATAGTAACCAAAAATAGATGTAGTGATACTAATATCAGACAAAATACATTTTATAAACAAAATTGTTATGAGGTTTGAAGAAGTTCATTATGTACTAATAAAAGGAGCAATTCAACAAGAAATAAGTATACTAAATATTTTTGCACCTAATATCTTGACTCAAGATAAATGAGGCAAACACTGACAAAGCTGAAAAGAGATATAAATGTCTCTACAATAATAATTGGAGACATCAATACACCACTCTCAGTATTTGATAGAACATCTGAACGGAGGATAAATAAATAAACAGAGAGCTTGAATAATATGATAAGTGAAGTAGAACTAACAGATATCTGTAGAGCAGTGTACCCCAATATACCTGGATAAAAGTTATTTCCAAGCGATCATGAATCCTTTTAAAGATCGACCATATGCTGGGTAACAAGATAAGTCTACATAAATTTTTAAAGATTGAAATTATATAATAGCCCTTCTATAATAGCCCTTCTCTGACCATAACAGAATGAAGCTAGAAATCAATAATGGATGGAAAAAGAGAAAATTCACAAATATAAGGAGATTAAGCAACACACACTTAAATAGTGGATCAAAGAAGAAATAGCAATAAAATTTAGCAAATATCTTGAGATGAATGAAAATGAGAACACAACATATCAAAACTTATGGGACAATGCAAAGGTAGTGTTGAGAGGGAAATTTATATTCCTCAAGGCTTATATTAAAAAGAAGAAAGAGCCAAAATTGATGATCTATCTGCACACCTGGAAGAACTATAAAAAAGAACAGCAGACTAATCCCAAACCAAGCCAAAGGAAAGAAAAAGTAAAGATCAGAGCAGAAATCAATGAAATCAGGAACAAAAAACCATAGAGAATTAACAAAATCAAAAGTTGGTTCTTTGAGAAGATAAACAAAATTGACAAACACTTAGCTAGTCTGATAAAGAAAAACACCAAGAAAAGAGAAAATAAAAAATAATAAAATCAGAAATGAGAGGAGGGACATTACCTCTGAATCCATAGAAATAAGAGAGATTATAAGAGGATACTATGAACAATTGTATGCCAAAATATTTGGAAATGTAGATGAGATGGACAAATTCCTAGAAACACACAAACCACCTACACTGACTCTAGAAGAAATAGAAGATCTCAACAAATTGATCACAAGTGAAGAGAATGAAATAGTCATCAAAAACTTCCATTCCAAGAAAAGCCCAGGACCAGATGGCTTCACAGGTGAATTCTACCAATAATTCAAAGATGACCTAATGCCAATCTTGCTCAAGCTTTTCCAAAAAAATTGAACATGAACAAATGCTATCAAATGCATTCTATGAAACACCACCCAAATGCCAATCAGATTAAGATACTACAAAAAAATTACACAGCAATATCTCTAATGAACATAGATGCAAAAATCCTCAACAAAATTCTTGTAAACAGAATCCAAAAGCACATTAAAAGAATTATACACCATGATCAAGTAGGTTTTATCATGTATGCAAGTGTGGTTCAAACCAAGAAAATCAATTCATGAAATAAACCACACTGACTAATTGAAGAAGAAAAATCACGTTTTCTTCTCAATTTATGCAGGAAAGGCATTCGACAAAATAAAGTACACTTTCTTGATAAAAACACCACAATATATAGGAATGTAAGGAACCTTTATCAATATGGTAAAGTGCATATATTAAAAACTAACAGATAACATTGTACTCAACAGTTAAAGATTGAAAGCTTTCCCACTAGCATCAGGAACAAACCAGGATGCCCACTGTTATCATTATTATTCAATATTGAACTAGAAGTACTAGCTAGAACAATTAGGCTAGACAAAGAAATAAATGGCACCCAAATAGGAAAGGAAGAAGAAAAACTCTCACTATTCATTTATGACATGATCCTATATCTAGAAAATCCTGAAAAAATCCACTACAAAAACATTAGAATTAATAAACGAGTTCAGCAAGTTGGCAGGATACATGGTTAAAATACAAAAAAAAAAAGTAGTGTTTCTGTACACTACAGATGTGCAATCTGAGGAGGAAATCAGAAAAAAATCCATTTATAATAGCGACTAAAACAATCAAATATTTAGGAATAAACTTAACCAAGTACCTAAAGAACCTGTATTCCGAAAACTACAAAGCATTGCTAAAAGAAACCAAAGAAGACTTAAATAAGTGGAAGGACATTCTGTGTTCATGGATTGGAAGACTAAATATTGTTAAGATTTCAATTCTATCCAAACTGATTTACAGATTCAATGCAATTCCAATAAAAACCCAACAGGCTTTTTTGCAGAAATCATAATGCCAATAATCAAAATTTTTTGGAAGGTAAGAGACCCTGAGTAACTGAAAATGCCTTTAAAAAGAAGGACGTAGTTGGAGGGCTCTCACTTCCCGACTTCAAAACTTATTACTTAGCAACAGTGTTAAAAACAACATGGTACTGGCGTAAGGACAGACTGACCCAAATCAAGAACTCAAAAACTGACCCTCACATCTACAGATGAGAGATTTTTGACAAGGCAGTGAAACCCTCCCAGCTGTGCCTGAACCGTCTATTCAACAAGTGGTTCTGGAAGAACTGTATAGTCATAATCAAAAGAAGGAAAGAAGACCATTACCTCACACTTCATACAAAAATTAACTCAAAATGAATCAAGAACCTAAATATAAAAACAGCAACCATAAAACTCTTAGAAGAAAATGTAGGAAAACATCTTTGAGATATTGTGTTAGCTGGTAGTTTCTTGAACCTTACATCCAAAGCACAAGCAACAAAACAAAAGATAGATAAATTGGACCTCATCAAAACTGAACACTTTTAAACTCAAAGGAACTTGTCAAAGGGTAAAAAGACATCCAGCTCAATGAGAGAAAGTATTTGGCAATCACATAACTGATAAGGGTTTAATATCCATTATATATAAGGAGATCATATAACTTAACAATAAAAAGACTAACTTCCCAATTTAAAAACATGGGCAAAAGACTTGAAAAGACAACTATCCAAAGAAGAAATACAAATGGTGAAGAAACACATGAAAAAATGTTCAACAGCATTAGCAATAAGAGATATGCAAATCAAAACTACAATGTGATATCATTTCACACCTATTAGATGATGCTATTAAAAAGTCAGAAAACTGTAAAGGTTGAAGAGGATGTGGAGAGATAGGAATGCTTATTCACTGTTGGTGGGAATGCAGAATGGTACAGCCACTTTGGAGGACTGTTTGGCAGTTTCTAAGGAAGTTGAATATAGACTTGCCATTGGACCCAACAATACTATTGCTAAGTATATACCTAGAAGAACTTAGAACAATGACATGAATAGACAACTGCACACTGATGTTCACAGCAGTGTTATTCATGATAACCAAAAGTTGGCAACAATCCAGTTGTCCATCAAATGATGAATGGATAAACAAATTGTGGAGTATGCACACAATGGAATATTATGCAGTGTTAAGAAGAAATGAAGCCCTGTAACATATGACAATATGGATGAACCTGGAGTACATTATGTTGAGTGAAGCAAGCCAGACACAAGAGGACAAATCCTGTATGATTGCCCTATTATGAACTAAATATATTATGTGAAATATGAATATGCATAGAATTGCATATTTAAGACCATTTTTCTTTAAATCTGAACAAACCTAAGTTTTGTCTGATACTACAAAACAGTATCAGAGAAAAAAGCATACTAAATGAACAAGACAAGACACAGGGTACTAGATATTGTTTTATTCCATTTATATAAAATGTAAATATAAATCAATTTATATAGATAAAATAAGATCAATGGTCATATAAGTCTGAGGAAAGAAAACTAAGGGGTGTGGAGTCTTTCTTTTTAGAGTAATGAAACGGTTCTAAAATTTTTGAGATGATGAATATATAACACTGTGATTATACTAAAACCATTGATTATACACTTTTATATATCAATAAAAATGTTTAATAAACAAATAAATAATTGTGCAAGAATAGCCAGAAACTGCAGCTATTCTTGCAAGGGAAACAGAGAAATTAAGAGGTGATGAATTTTCTTGTTTGGTTGTCTTCTTATTAAAATAATGACAATGCTCTAAAAATGATTGAAGTGATGAATATACAACTATGTGATTATACCAAATACCATTATTGTACACTTTGGATGAATTGTATTCTTTATTAATTTGCATAAATAAAAATGATTTGTTTAATAAATAAATAAATGCATGTGTAATCCTATTTTCAGAAAGAACTTTGCAAAGGAAAGAAAGATTTGATAAGGCTAGCAAAAGAACATGTATTAGACAGGTACAGGCTGCCCTGGGTAAGAAAGGTATTCAGAAACACAATGATCCAACAAACGAGAAAGTGTCTTTTTTGAATGTAACTTTTCAGACTTTTGCTGGCTAGGGATTATGGGTGGCTCTTATCCGTTAAGTAAATCTGTAACACAGGTTTCTTCAATGTTGTTCATCTCCCATCTCCCAAGATTTTGTCCTCTTTTAAATGTATGGAGACTTTTCACATAGTAATCAGTCCACTTTCAACTCTGAGAGAAATGTGAGATTTTCACATTAAGAAAATATTTCCTTTTTTGATGTGGACTGTTTTTGAGGAAAAATCCAATTTCTTGACCAGATTTAGGGCTGTTCATGTTACCCATATTTCAGGTGTGGGCATCCTAAGGAACTGTACATATCAACAAAATTATGAAATTTACCAGCAAAAGCTGTTTATAACATTTTATTACTATCCTTTTCATCTTTCTATGGAACCTTAGTGTTGTCATGCTTTCATTCCTTATATTGTAATTTTTGCATTCTCTTTTCAAAATGGTTGCTCAGGATTAATACTTTTCAGGTAGTAGAGATGCAATTCATCTCTCTCAAAGTTTGTGATATTATTGTCACAAATTTTTCTTTTTTATGTGACTTAAGCCCCACAATGCACCAACATAGTTTTCCTTTAGAAAATTATTTTTTAATTACATTTTTTAAAAATCCAATATTTGATATAGTTATGTTCAGTTTGACATTTTTATTATTGTTTCTTTGAGTAGACTGATGATTCCTTCTGTTATCATATTCCTTCTGTCTGGAAAATTTTTGAAGCACCTGTCTGTTGGCTATAAATTATTTCTGTATGTGTGTGTGTGTTTGTTAAATTTGCTGTTGGTTCTATATTTAAATCTATTTCAGTGGGTATTGAATTCTGAATTTTCTTTCAGTATTTTAAGCTTGTCTCTCCATCTTGTGCAGGCTTGTATCCCTTCTGCTTTGTCTTTTATAATCCTCATGGTTTGTCTTCTCTATGTGATAGGTACTATCCTTTGAATTCTCTCATAAATTTCTATATATCTTTGCTTTTTAATTGATAGGCAAAGAGTCTAGATGTATTTGTTTTTGGTTGAATTGCTCTATGTATTTAACCTTCCTGTGGTCATTTTAGCATTCATAAACCAGTACTTTAATAGCTTCCCTTATTTTTAGAAGAGTTTTGGTTAATGCCTCCTTAAATACGTCTTCTTATGCACTATTTTTGTTGTAGTGCTCTAAATATGTGCATATTGTACTGTTTGATATTTTCCCACAATTCTTGAATAATTTTTACCCCCCTGCAGCATTTTGATATTATTGATGAATTCCAAAAAGAATTATTGGATTATGTCTGTAAACTAGTCTTTTCATCTGGGCATATTAATGAGTATTGGATGCAGAAGTTTTATTTTTACTTGATTAAATAATGATTAAGGCTTTCATTGGGCCACATCAGTAGGAAACTACATGGCAGGATAGAGAAATTAGTTGAGTTTTAATGATGGAGCCCTGGGAAGCACACACAGGAACAAAGCAGCTGAGCCTGGAGAGAATTGAGCCCAGGGAGATAGACAGAGCAAGTCACCTCATAGTTTACAGCTGGCTTTGTGGAGAGAGCAGTGCACTAAGCCCAGAGAGAAACAAGCCCTGGGAAGAGAGGAACCCAGGAAGCCTGAGTTCTTGACAGACATTGACAGCCATCTTGCTCCAACATGTGGCAAAAAACTTTGGTGAGGGATGTAACTTACACTTTATGGCCTGGGAAATGTAAGCTTCTATCCCAAATAAATACCTTTTATAAAAACCAACAGATTTCTGGTATTTTGCATCAGCACCCCCTTTGGCTGACTAATACCCTCCCCTTTATTTTTTTTTAATGTTTCTCTTTTTCTTTCCAATTTTGTTTTTTCCCATTGGCTTATCATCAAGTTCATTGATTTTTAGCTCCATTACAAGAAGTCTACTGATGATTCTATTGATAAAATTTTTGCTTCTTTTATTGTCTGTGTGCTTTATAAAAGTTCTATTTCTGTTATTAGACACTACAGCCATGGTGAAAACCCTCATGTTACCATGCATGTTGTAAATCCTCTCCGGTAGATCTTTTAATGTAGTAATTGTCAATGTTTTTGGTCAAAGATCACCAAGAATACCTGTGGTAGAACAATTTGGATGTATTACTTATTGCACTGAGGAAGAACACATGCCATACGAAAATGTGCAGTTTCTAAGACAGTTTCTGTGAAATAGTTTTCACAGTTTCTGTGAAATTTATCTTTATTATTTCTACCTGCTTTCACAGAGGATACATATTTCTCCCACACACTGTTAAATGTGAAATAGTTCATTTTTCCCATCTCCTCTTTGAAAGACTTGTCTGTTCTTGGTAGCTGATTTCTTGGATGTTTCCAAACTCAAATTACTGTTTGGCTCATGAAAACTTATGATTTTTTAAGAAAATGTGATTCTAGATTCTGACTCTATAGCTTTGCTTATTCTATTTGTTTCAAATCAGAACGATCATAAAAATTTGTCCTTTTATGTCTGGCTTATTTCACTGAACATGACATCTTTAAGGTTCATCCATGCTATTGCATATATCAGGACTTCATTTCTTTTTATGGCTGAATAATATTCCATTGTATGTACATAACACAATTTATTTATCCACTCATCAGTTGATGGACACTTGGTTTGCTTCCATCTTGTGGCAATTGTGAATAATGTTGTTTTGAACATTAGTGTGCAAATATCTGAGTCCCTGTTTTCAATTCTTTTATGCATATACTGAGTAGTTGGATTGCCGGGTCATATGGTAGTTCTAACTTACCTTTCTGAGGAATAGTCAAACCATCTTCCACAATAGGTGCACCATTTTACCTTCCCACCAGCAATGAAAGAGTGATTGTTTTTCTATGCATCTTTGCCAGTACTTGTAAAAGATGAGCATGCTTGATAGCTTGAAGAATGTGTAGCAGCTGAGACTGATACAGGAGGTTCAGGAAGAGACAAGACCTATGCCTACTTGTCCACATCTGGGCTCTGAAAGATGACATTAGATTCTGAAGGGGAAGGCAGAGACCTCTGCAGATATCAGTGTCCAACTTGCTTTACCATATGGCAGCTGACTTTGGTGTGAAAACACCTCTGATGGTACATGATTTGGAAATTTCACAACCATGAAACTGTAACATTTAACCCCAAATAAATTCCCTTTATAAAGGCTCCAGGATGTGTAAGTTCATTGAGGGTGGTGGGCCACACTGTGGGAGATGTTTGTGTGGGATTTGGTGGGAGGTGTGGGAGGTGGGCAACATGGGAATCCCAGTGGGTTCCATGTAATATTTTGGATAATCTAAGCACCTCTTAAAATATATGTGTATATATATATATAAATAACATTTTTGTAAGCAAATACACATATATGCATATATATTTATATATCATTTTGCAAATGTTTGTATGTATTGTGAAAATTTTGATTTTTACCCATAATAAAAAATAAAAAAATAAAAAAAGCCAATACATTTCTGATACTTTTCCTTGGCAGCCATAAAGATGTGAAAAATGTTCCCCTAAGAATGATACATAGAAAACTATGTCCTGAAGAAACTTCTCTATGTTACAATTAAAACAAACATGTCTGACTTTAGCATTCAATTAGTCCAGTAATTGGGAAAGAAAATTACAGTAACATCAAATTTCATAACAAAATCTGGGAGATGAATTACCCTTTTTTGTTGTTTGAACACTGAATCACTGTACAAGGGGATAATTTAGGCACATCAACATTCAGAGCATAAACATATGGAATTTAAAAGGTATCTCAGCAATGCCTGAAATAGATGACTTACCACCATGTATGAACACATTTCACACTGCAAACTGTAAAAAATATTAAATTGATGCAGTTATAGTGAGACATTCTGCTTCCCCAGCTATTAGCAGATTGAAAGCAGAACAATAAAAGATTAAAATATGAGAACTCCTTAGTTTACTAACACAATAAGTGGTAGCTGATAGTCTAAGATCAAGCAAGAAGAAGTATAGGATTAACATAGGAAAGTATAAGCCCCTCTAAAACATTGAGTCATTTCATATAGGTGCAAGCACTAAAGAAGCCATTGGGTAATATTAGTAATATGAGTTTATACAGTTATGAGAGTTAATGGTTTTATCAATTATCTGTGATAAGACATGGTTTTCATTTTCATTTACATGGAAAACTGATCTGTTCTTAATTGTGCAGTATAATCTCCATTAAAAATTGCAGAGAGTTATATCTGAATATCTATTGTGTGACTTTCTAACTTCAAAGTCTTAAACAATTGTGTGTAAATAAATGAAGGTCTAGCAGCAGAATAATTCCTGAAACAATTTGTAGGTGAATATAGAGATGTCATGTCTCTAAATCAAGTCAAAAAGCTTTGTTAATAATGGATTTATCATATTAAAATGAGAATTTTCCCATGAAGAGAGAATTGCAAGTCTGAAAAATCATTCTTTAATGTAAACTTAAATGAATGAACTCTCCCAGATATTACAATATGATCATTGGAATGAATGTATCTCTCAGTACTATCTTTACTGTGCATGAATCATTGAGCAGTAATCAAAGGAATGCATTTGGCCATTACATTTGAAATATATATGGAAACTAATCAAAGATAAATTTATGAAGCTTTTAAAACCATGCACATATGTTTGTGCTTCTATGTGTATATTTACCACTCCCCAAGAAGACTGTAAACTCCTTGAGAGAAGTTTGCTTATTCATATTTGTATTATTTACAGCCTCTAGCTGTGAAATCTGTAATGAATATAGAATTAAATATTTCAATTATGAAATGTCAGTAAAATCT
The DNA here is from genome assembly GCA_026826555.1 of Tolypeutes matacus. Classification (NCBI taxonomy): domain Eukaryota; kingdom Metazoa; phylum Chordata; class Mammalia; order Cingulata; family Chlamyphoridae; genus Tolypeutes; species Tolypeutes matacus. Next base: position 525,549 of record JAKSZT010054586.1, read on the forward strand.
CACAATATTTTCCTTTTGAGTCTTGACTAATTTACTCACCATGATGTCTTCAAGATCATGCATGCAGTAGCCTGTGTCAGAATTTCACTCCTTTTCATGATTGAATAATATTCCATTGCATGTATATCCAACTGGTGATGGACAGTTTGGTTGCTGCCATCTTTTAACAATTGTGAATAATACTGCTATGAACATGAGTATGTAAATATTTGTTTGAGTCTTGATCAGTTATGTAAGATGTATTCATAGAAGTGGGAGTGCCATGTTATATGTTAATTTATTTTCTTTTTTAAATTTTATTGAAGTATATCATCTATACATGAACACACATAAACAATAAGTGTATAGTGAAAGGTGGAAGTTACAAAACAAACATGTGTAACATCACACTGGGCTCCCATACATAACCCCACCACCAATACCTTATATTGTTATGAAACATTTGTTAGAAATCTTGAAAGAATATCATCAAAATATTACTACAGTACTAACTATAGTCCATACCTTACATTTGCTGTATTTTTCCCCAATCCACCCTTTTATTTTTTTAAATTTATTTACTTTTATCCATTTTTACCACCCCTCCCCTCCATTTTTGCTTTATTTGTGTCCATTGGCTGGGCAATTCTCTGTGTCTGTTTCCTGCCCTCTCTTCTCATCCTTCTCCCTCTGACTTCACTGGGATTTGATCCTCAGAACCTCCAATGTGGGAAAGAGGTGCCTTACCACCTGTGCCACCTTAGTTCCTGTTTTTTTGGCATGTGTCATCTTGGCTGTCCCTTATGTGACACTCCTGTTATGCCATCATCTTGCTTCATGGCTCAGCAGGGCCTGACGGTGTACCCATCCGTGTGCCTGGGGGTCTCACCTGCCTGCAAGGCCTGATGGCACACCTGCACATCTGGCCTGGTAGACTGCATGCCTTCTATATTTTTCTTTTTAAATTTTTACCAGGAGGTCCTGGGGATCAAACCCAGGTCCCTATATATGGGAGATGGATACCCAACCATTTGAGCCACATCCTTCCCCCATCTATATCTTTTAAGGTTGACCAAAGATACCTAGAATTACAGTCATTTCCCATACATGATGGTCATAAAACAAATCAGGCTTGGTTTATCAACAGCATTCTAAAAACCAGACCTAGGGAGGAAAACTAAGTCTGAGGATGTATGCATGGTTTCTAATAAAGCAAATGTTTAGCCTACCCTGATTATCACAAAATCAGGACACCGAGAATATTCACATATTTATGTTCTTCATAAGTTATTATTCACAAGAGCTCTCTCCTTAGTCATTTTCCTATCAGGCTGTAACATACCCTTTAATAGGTCTTGTAGATTTGGTCTCTAGGTAACATACTCAGTTTTTGTCTGTAAAGACCTTAAACTTACCTTCATTTCTGAAGGATAGTTTTCTTGAATAAAGAATTGTTAGCTGACATTTTTTCTCTTTCTTTTTTTTAATTAAAAAAAAATTTTAAAGATACTTAGATTACATAAGTGTTACACATAAATATAGGGATTCCCATATGCCCCATCTCCTATACCTTCCACAACCTCCCACATAAACATCCTTCATTAGTGTGGCACATTAATTGCAATTGATAAACACATCCTGGAACTTTGCCATTAAGCATGGGCCATAGTTCACATTGTAGACCACACTCTATCCCACACAGTTCTGCATGTTATATGGTGATATGAAATGGCCTATATCTGTCATTGCAACGTCACTCATGACAATTCCCAAGTCCCAAAAAAAGCCCCTTAATTACAACTGCTTTTCCCTCTCCCTGCCCCCAAAGCCTCCAGTGGTCACTGGCTCCACATCAATGTTGTAACTTCTGCTATTGCTTGAATCACAATATATCTATAGTAGCAAACCAGTAAGTCCATTATAGTCCATAGCTCTTCTCCCCATCCTGAGGAGTCTGAGATGGTGCTGTCCACTCCATCTCCAATTGAGAGGGGGCTTATATCCCGTGGGGAAAATGAATGGGATTATCCTGCCTGCAGCTGCAGACTCTCTCCATTCCCTGGGATGGCCATTGTCCATCATCATCTCCCCCTCCCCAGTTGTCCTGGGTGAGTCCAATGAGCAGTAGAGTAGGAGTTGATGCTCCATTGAGGTTCCAGGCACAGCTGGCACATGGTCATCCCAAAGACTCACATCTCTGGATGTACACCTACAAACTCCAGCACCAATTATTGGTTTGAATAGGAGGGACAAATAAGCCATGTGCAGGGAAGACATTGTTGAATCCAACTCTGCCACTCTCAGGAGCACAAACTCCAATGTAGGGCCCATTGACAAGGTATCAAACTCTGGAGCTATCCACCCTGACAAAGGACCTGGGTATCTCCAGAGACCTCAGGAGCCCCACTTTGGAAATCTACAAGATCCTTCTGAGATGTGTGTGTTACCTCTGAGATGACCTCCTGGCTCATTTTGAAGTCTCTTAGCCATATAAACTCATTTGTCTTTACCTTTTTCCCCCTTTATTCAAAGTCTTTTTCCAGTCACATTGTCAGTTGGTGCTTGGTAGCAATCCCTCAGTGCCAGGGCGGATCATCCCTGGTAGTCATGTCCCACACTGGGAGGAAAGTAATGCATTCATATGCTGAGTTTGGCTTAGAGAGAGGCCACATTTGAGCAACAAGGAGGCTCTCAGGAGACAACACTTAGGCACCCCATAAAAACTGGCTAAGTTTCAATTTCAAGAGCAGAGACTCATAAGGCTAGTCATCAATATCCAGGACCCATCAGTGGATCATCCTCCCTCACCAGTCACTGCCCCTGCACTTGGAGGACGGTTGCTGCTCCCTTAGAGAATGTGGCAGAGCTCTCCAGTATGGGAATTTGATGTGCTTTCATTTATTGGGTGATTCTCCACCCACTGTGACAATGCCCCATGAACATTTGAACATGTTTATATACCTTATCTTTATGCTCAGGTGAACTTCCTCCCATGCATCCCCCTTCCCTGACACCCCACACCAATGATCATCCCCCACCACAGTTGTAACCCTTCTGTGATCCAAAGCTTCTTCAAAGATGAAGCCATTACAATAGCTGAATACAATTAATAAGAAAATGAAATAATGATAAGTTTAAATATGAGATAAAATACATAAAAATTTCAGAAAAACTAAAAATTAAATTAAATTAAAAGATTGGGATATTCAAAAAATGAAAAATATAAAAACAAAATTTTTTGACCTTTTGCCTTTCATCACTGCAATATCTGATTTTCGGTCTGTACTGTGGCACCTTCCCCTCTCATTTCCCAGTGTCTCACTATTTTTCATTTTGCTTACAAAGAAGTTTTAGGTCACACCATAGTCTCTCACAGAATCCAGGAGACTCTCATATACCCAACATCCTCCCCCTTTCCTCCCCCTCCATATATATGTGGATGGTAGCATTGTTATAACTGATATACAAATAGTGAAACATAGCTACTAAACATTGTCAATGGTTTAAACTATGGTTTACATCTTAGACTGTTAACTTTTATAAATTTTGGTGATATTTACCATGCCCTTTTTCCATCACTGTATGGTAATGAGGAGCATTTCCTCTGACCACTAATACCCCCTGTATGATCTATTCTATACCTCCCACCCCATCCCCCCAGGGATCATTATGACTCCCTGGTTTGAATCATTGGATGACAAGATTCATAGTTATATGCAACAAGATGTCTTGAAACACTGGCTTGTCCTTCCCTATTAGGACCCACCATTGCTCTTGAACAAATCAGTCCTCCCAAAGATGGGAGTCCAACTCCTTCCCACTCATTATGTGGTTATCCACCCAATGATACAACACATTTTGACAGAATAAACACTCACAAACTCCCTAGAAGCCTGCTCCAGGTATGCCTGGTCCCAAATGCTCTCCCAACACACACCCTAAACCAGTGACACTTCCTTGTTATATTGCCATAAGAGCATTACCTCTGTACTTTCAACCTCATACCCACAAATCCCACATGCTCACCTGGTCCCTCTCCCAACCCTCCCCCCCCCCAGTATCCTGGACCTTCTATACCACCCTTCCCAATCTACCCACTTGTCAACCCTGTACCCCTCAACCCAGTAATAGCACTACCCTCCTGTCATATCCCTTCAATGCGCAACTACATTCTATCACTTTACCATAGATTATGTCTATATGTGTGATGGTTCACAATCTTATCTTCTCTTTCCATTTCTTGTAAACCTATCTTACAGACAATAGTTCTCTGAAACTGCTCAATTTCCTTAATTCACATCAGTGGGTCATATACTGTTCATCCTTCAATGCCTGGCTTGCCTCACTCAACATAAGATCTTCAAGATTCATCCATGTTATCCTGTGTGTTAGCACTTTATTCCTTCTTACAGCTGAGTAACATTCCATTATATGTATGAACCACATTTTGTTTATCCATTCATCTGTTGATGGGCATTTGTGTTGGTTCTAACTTTTGGCAATAGTGAACAATGCTGATGTGAACGTGTGCATTTATCTGTGGCTTTGCTTTTAATTCTTGTAGGTATATGCACAGCTTGGAATTCCTGGATCATATGGCAATTCAAATATCAATATTTGGTAGTATGCAAATATTTTTTTGAGTCTTGTTCAGTTATATAGGATGTAGTCATAGAAGTGGGAGTGCCTTGTTATATGTTAATTTAATACTTAACATTCTGAAGAAATGTTGACGTGGATTCCACAATGGAAGCACCATTTTAAATTCCTACCATCATATAAAAGTATTCCCATTTCTCCATATCCTCTACAAAATTTATTTTATATTTTAATAGTATGTATTCTAGTGGGTGTGAAATTTTGTCTCAATATACTTTTAATTGGTGTTTCCCTAATGATAATGATGCAGTGAATTTTTTCATGTGTTTTTTTGGTCAATTATATATCTTCTTTGGAAAAAAATATTTTCTAGTTTTGCCAATTATTTAATTGGGTTGTTTGTATTTTTGTTGTGGAGTTATAGAGTTTCTTTTTGTTTTTCACTTCTATGATAAAGTACTTTGGTGCACAAGTTTTTTTAATTTTTAATTTTTATGGAGTCCTATTTGTATATGTTTGTTGTCATTGCTGTGCTTTGGTGTAAATGCTACAGAGCCTTTACCTAACACAAGATGCAGAAGAGGTTTCCCTACATTTCCCTCTAAGAGTTTGAATCAGTTTCCTGGTTGTTAAAGCAAATACCATAATTGAGGTAGCCTTAAACAATGGAAATGAAGTGGCCAATATCAAGATATTTTGCTTAGCATAGATTTGTAATGTTTTACAATTGGGAAATTTTAATGCTCCAAAATCCTTATTTTTCAAGACGCTTTTGGCTATTTTGGCCTTTAACTTCCATACAATTTTGTTAATATGTGTGGAAACCTTCTGATCTTTACATCTAAGAAATAGCTTGAAGGCCTGTTTCTCTGCCCACACAGAGAAATCACCACTATTCCTGCCAAAAATAGGAAATTTCCTGCTCATATTATCTCCCTTATCTCCCACCTTATCTCCTACATATATCACTAAATGTTTCTGTAATCTTGCTACCCCATTATCAGCCTGGAATTCTTATCATCTTATTTATGACCTCTGGACCCCTCATGTGCACATGATATCTGCCTGCTCCCCTGCACATTCACCCTGACCTTGACTGTGAAAAAAATTCTGAATAAAAGGCATATTGTGGATCAGCTTGGGAGGATAACTTCTTTAGCTGTTCTCCCCCTGACATCTCTCAACCTCCATGTTCAGAGTAATTTCATAGCACCGTTGCAGGATCTGCTGGATAGATCCCTGCAAAACTTTGCAGGATGGATTCCTGCAATGTGTGTAATGGGCTTTTTCATTTCTGCAAAGACGGCTGTTGATATTTTTATTGGGATTGCATTGAATTGGTAATTTGCTGACATCTTAACAATATTTAGTCTTCCATTCCAGGAACATGGAATGTCCTTTTATTTCTTTAGGTCTTCTTTGAGTACATTCATCAATGTTTTGTAGTTTTGTGAATTTAAGTCCTTTACTCCCGTGTCTAAATTTCATCTTGCATATTTATTTTCATTTGCAATTGTAGATGAAATTCTTTAATTGAATTTCTCTTAAAATTATTCATTACTAATGTATAGAACAACACTGATTTGTCACATGGATCTTCTTCCCTGCCAATTTGCTAGTTATTTACTATCTCTATGCTTCAATGCCAATTTCTCTGAATTTTCACCATAAAGTATAATGTTCCCAGCAAATAGGAATAGTTTTACTTTCTCTTTTCTTCTATGGTTGCATTTTATTTCTTTTATTTATTTCATTCCCTTGGCTAAAATCACAAATAATGTTGAAAATATTGGTGACACTGTGCATACCTGTTTTGACACTGATTTCAGAGAGAAGCTTCCATAAGGCACAAATTAATATGTATTTAACTGTGGGATCTTCATAAATAACCTTTATCATTTTGAGTTAATTTTCAGCTATTCCTAGTTTTCTATATGGTTTCTCCAGGATGTGTGCTGGAATTTGACAAAGGAATTTTTCTAAATCATTTGAGATTGTAATTTTTTACTTCATTTTATTAATAGAGTTTATTACATTAATTGATTTTATTATGTCGAACAACCATAGCATACCCAGGAAAAATCCCACTTGGGCATCATGTGTAATTCTTTTAATGTACTGTTGGATTCTGTTTGCTATTGTTTTGTTGAGTAACATTGCATCTTTATTCACAAGGGTTTGGGCTTATAATTTTATTATGGTATCTTCATCTGGCTTTTCTGTTAGTGTGATACTCACCTCACAGAATGAGTAAAGAAGTGTGGCAATTTGAGATTATTTTATGAATCCCAAAAAGAGAAATATTACGTTTGTAAACTAATCTCTTTCCCTGGGTGTGATAGCCTTTGATTATATTAAATTCAGCTGAGGGGACTTTGATTGGATTACCTTTTAAGATTGCTTTGAAGGCTTTTTTTTATTTGACCACATCAGTGAGGCATGACTCAGATTGAGTCCCCATCCCCTTGGTGGGTCTGATATAAAGGAGCACTCACAAAGACAGTTATAAGAAGACACAGAGAAGAGATAACTTTTTCATTTTTGATATTGGCATATGACAAAAAGTAGAAGGCTCAAACAGCTAAAATCTGGGTGAAAGAAGGAACATTTGCCTAATAGCTTATAGGTGGCCTTGGGAAGAGAGCTAAAACTGGTATAGGAAGTCCTGAGAGACAGTCCCTATGCCAACCTACAACTGAGATCAAGAAGAAGCTGGGCCCATAGAGCCTCAAGAAGACAAAGAAGCTCAGAGAGGAAGGCTGAAACCTGGAAGAGATTGCCTGCCACCTTGCTTCAAAATGTGGCAGCTAACATTTTTGAGAAAATATCTCTCAAGTACCTTGAGTTGGACTTTCCACAGCCTTAAGACTGTAAGCTTTTATCCTAAATAAATACCGTTCATAATAGTCAATTGATTTCTGGTACTTTGTATTGGCTCCCCTTTGGCAGACTAATACAGAAATTGGTACCAAGAGAATGGAGTACAGTTTTTTTGCAATTACCAAAAATGCTGGAACAGTTTTTTTAATAAGTAAGAGGTATTTTTTGGAGGAATTGTGAGATGCTTGATGGGAAAGGCCTAGATTGCTTTGAAGAGACTGTTGGTAGGAATATGGAGCCTAAAGTTATTTCTCATTATATATTAGAAGGAAATGATGAAACTATTACTGGAAACTAGAGGAAAGGCAATTCATGTTTGAAAGTTGCAGAGAACATAGGAGGCAGTTAAATATAGGGAATGAGGGAATGTGCCTGGAACCAGGCAGGGAAAATGGCCATGAGACCCTGCCCAGAAAACCCTGCTACTAAGGAAAAAGCCAGAAAGACTCCACCTAGACCCTGGCTACGTGGTCTAATTTGGAATTCATTATGGGGTAAAGGGAAACCCTGGATAACTCCCAAACAAGCCACCCCATTGGTCCCCTAAGAGCTAAAAGGTGGGACAACCAATCAGAGGAGTAAACAGCTGTGGTCCCTCCCCAGCATTAGGAAAAAGGAGGAAGAAAGCTTTAGTAAGTTCAAACCTGGGGCCCCACATGTATGTCTTACCCTGTAGCACTCCCACAACCCTAAGGTTGTGTACTTCTCTCATTTCTAGTTTTCTTGTTTCTTAATAAGCTCTTTACTCCCTTGCCTACCCTGTGTCATGTCCTTAAGTTCTTTTATACCAATAACCTGGAAGCCCAGAGCATTCTGGTAACATATTTGGTGAGCCAGCCAGGAGACAAAGAGGCAAGTAATGCTCCCTGACCTTGATGAAAACTGGTGAGTCTAGTCTTTTAGTCAGAGCCTGTCTGATTCCTCTTTTGTTTTATTAATGAGACCCCCAAGATTCTCACCCTGGTTCATGCCAGGAAGTTTGTTTCTTACCTTCAGTGCCCTTGAGCCTGTTTTCCTGTAAGCCAGGAAAGCTTGAACCCTATCAGTGGTCATAAAAATGAGCTCTCATGACCACTTTCTAAGACCTCTGTAAGAGTAAAGCAAAAGAAAAGCCTAGTGCCTTCACTAGAGGAGAAGCCTGGTTTGGATGCTTCAGTCTGAGAAAGAGACCCAGACATCTGTAAGGCTCTGGGGACACCCAGAGACATAAGACACCCAATACCCTGGAAGTGGGAACAGAGAGCAAGGATCCTGACCTCCAAGATGCTGGCTTGGCAAGCTTTCCATCCAGTCAGCTCTAAAAGGGGGATGCTACCCAGGGTGATGAACACATTTATCCTCCCCTAGGATAATGGGTGGCTCTCAAGCATTCCAGCAGACTCCTGATTTATGTTTTTTCTCAAGAATTGGGAAATCCTGACTATTGATGGTACTAAAAAGAAGAAGCTAGTCTTTTCCTGCAACACCACATGGCTGCAGTGTGGCCAAGAGTGGGCTCTGCTTGGAACACTGAATTCCGTTAAATCTATGTAAGAAGAAAAGAGACAGGCATATCTGAGGGTCAGAGACCACATGGTCCATGTCTCCTTAAAGGGATGTGGAAATAACTACTAAACTAGTCAATTTTAATAAGCTCAGGAAAATTACTCAGATGCAGAATGAAAACACACCCTTATTTAAGGAAAGCTTGTAGATACAAGAAATATACCCTCTAGTAGATCCCGACTTTAAAGAAAGATAGATCTTCCTAGGAGCTCTCTTTATTAGCCAGTCTGCCTCAGATATCCATAGAAAGCTGCAGAAACATTCCCTAGGCCCCCAGACTTCCATTAACTCCCTTTCAGAAACAGCCTTCTCAGGTTTCAATAATCAAGACCATGCTCCAAGTTGGAGAAGGTAAGGAGAACAGGCATAGGGCCTAGAAATAGGCTCACCTTTTAACTGACACTATCAAAGGCACCTTTCCATTTCAGGGCTACCCAAATTCAGGTTTCAACAGGAAACTTCAGGCATGTAGAGAGACCTCTGGTCCCAAGCTACCTCACCACTGCCCCAGGGGAGGATGGAAGGGGCCTAAAGCCATGCTTGAACCATCAATCAGGAGGAAATGGGTGACCCTTGACATGGCAGCTAAGATTCTTAATTAACATAGGAGCCAATTACTAGCATGCAAGGGAGGGAATGGAGAATCAAGACCTAGTCTGTTTACTTAGCCACTCCACTGTAGAATAAGAAACCTCCTCATATGTCATCAGTTGAGATTAAAATGTTCTTGGAGAATGGCTTCCATCAGGTATTTCCCTGTGCTAAGTAAGTGTGTAAAATTATCTCTTCTGTTCTAATCAGGGCTTACTTTAACTTTGTCAGTTTGCTCATGCCTAGGAACTTGTAAATCAGATTTGGGATTCACCTGTTATAATTGGATAACAGTGGAAAGTAACCTAAAAATGAGTCTTTAAATGTCAATACTATCTTGCAGTTGGATTTAAAATTTTTAAAAAACCACATGGAATTAGTTCAATTTGCTGGAAAATCAGGAAAACTTAACATTAATTTTACTAATAAAATAATTTTAGTGGTTAAGTCAATAAATGAAACTGCCCAATTATTTTATTTTTAATATATTTTTATTACAGAAGTTGTGAACTTAAAAAACAATCATGCACATGTGCAGAATTCCCATACAACACCCTTCTATCAACACACCACATTGTGATGGAACATTTATTACAGATTATGAGCTAATATCATCAGACTATTACCAAGCCCATAGCATATATCTGACATACTTTTTCCATACTTCTCTATTATCACCACAGTACATCTTAGGCATAGATGTATGAATATTACAAGACACATGACAGCAACTGTGGGGCTCTGTCTTCCACTCTGGGCTTCCTTGCCTTCAGCTACCTGCTTCTCTGGCTCTCTCCATATTCATCCCATGTATAAAAGTAAGTAAGAGGATTAGTACCCTTCATTTGCCATGTCTGAATTGAAGTAACCTAATCAAAAAGACTTTAACTGAAGTAACCTAATCAAAAGTTACCACCCACAATAGGTTCTCAGCCACATGGTAGACCAGCTTTAAGAACATTATTTTCTGGGGTACAGCCAATCTCAAACTACTGCATTCTACTTTGTGGACCCCATAAAGACATGTCTTTCCATATGTAAACACATTTATTCCATCCCACTATTTTTAAAGTATTAAATTATTTCAGTAATGATATTAAGTCAGAGTCTCATCAAAACCAGTTATAGATGTGGTCTGTCCTGGGTCTCAATTCCCCTTGTGCTGCAGACCTTGTAAACAGCAAACAAGTTTTCTGTTTCTAATATAAATTGAGGGACAGTCATAGAATAATGTAATATGGAGACATTTGAATGTAAACAGGGTTCATGGGTCCCAAACAGTTCCAAATCACTGCAGTGTATAGTCCCTTATATTTCAACATCTGAGAGTCATTTATAGAATGATGCATTGTCCTCAGGGGCTGATGGAGCAGCAGCCTCACCATTTGCAATGTTTCCACAGCAGCCATGATCTCGGCTCCATCCTCTTCAAGCATCTATGTGGCTGCTGAACTCGAGGCTCCACTCTCTAGGAGCTCTTAAGTGATGGCCAGATTATCTGGAATTCTGTGGGAATAAGCTCTACTCTCTTAGAAAAATGGGGTGGAGTCCAGACTCTCCCTAATATCCAGGGATGTGCTCCACCCTATCTGAAGACTGGGGGGATAACACTTTTCTTGAACAATGAGGCAGAAGGTCTTCCCTTTACAAGTGCCAGTGCATACACACCTTTTCCACATACATGGGTGGGTCTGCTCTATTGACCTGAGAATATGTCTTAAGTACAGACCTCAGGTTCCATGGTTCTGTCCTTGAATACATTTTCCTTCAATATATACCTTTACAGTTCCTTTAAATCCAGGCCATCAGTGGTTCCAATCATACAGATCTTGAAAAAAAAAAAAAAACTTGTTGGTTTTGCATATAGCACAAAAGGGTGCCAACCATCAGACTGTGACTTTCCACAAATCCTTTCTGGATAACTGCATTTCCAATCCTGATTTGCACAAAAATGGCTGAGTTGCTCCATGTTTGGTTAAATAACCACAGGCAGCACTATTCTCTGGGGACTTACTTTTAAGAAGCTCAAGATTTTTCAAAACATCAATTTCTGGATTCTCTGTGTCCAGTTCAGTTCTCAACTTACACCTTTCCTCTCATATTTTACTATAAGCTCCCAGGAGAAGCCAGGCCACATGTTCCACATTTAGTTTGAAAATCTTCTCAGCATATACCCATCGTCATCATTTTCATATTCTAGCTTCCATCTGGCATCAGAACACAGTTTTGCCAAGTTCTCTGCCATTTTAAAGCAAGGGTCACTTTTCTTCCAATTTGCAATGACACATTCATCATTTTTGTCTTATGCCTCTTTTGAAATACCTTTAGCATACAAATTTCTACAGTCTCCACAAAGAAATCTAGACATTTTCTATCAAGCACCTCATAATTTTTACAGAATCTACCTTTTACTTTTTTATAAAACCATTCCTACAATTTTGGTATTTGGAATAGCAGAACCCCACTCTCCTGGTATCAACATCTGACTTAGTTTGCTAGGCTACTGAAAACAATATCACATCAAAACCTATTATAGGAATACTTTATGACCTGGGGAAAAGTTCCTTCTGGGTATACCAAAAAGGTTATTTTCTTCTAATATACCAATGAGGCACAAGCATAAGATAAATATTTGGATTACTATTAGGGGAATTTTGGAGGGAAGCATGTGTCACTGGTCCCCAACACGTCTAAAAACCTTCAGGACATACTACCTTAGATTTCAATGTCTGAGAGTCATCCTTAAAATGATAGTTGCTTCTCCTTGGGGCCTCATGTGGGTCCATCCTTTCCACAGAATTTCCCAAAGGCCATTTTCTCAATCCCACCCTCATCAACCATCTCGATGGTGACTGAGCTCCAGATTTCACCCTCCAAGAGCATAGGGTGATGGCCACACTTTCCCCAATTTCGGGGTTACAATCTCAACACCCTTGGTACAATGAAGTGGCAGCAACATTCTCCCTAATCTCTGGCATCCAGGCCCAACCCTCCCAGAAAAGTGAGCAGTAGAGTAGTGACCTCACTCTCCACAACTTATAGGGGAACAAGCCCAGCCCCTTCAGAGAAGTTAGTGGGGACATAACTCTTCCCAACCACTAGGGAATGAACTTCATCCTCACTGTAGCCTGGGGTAGCCAAACTCTCCCTGAACAATGGACTGGAACATTCACCCTCTTCAAATGCTAGGACAAACTCACCCTTTCTCTATACCTGGTTAAGGTACATCTCTAGGCCCAAGGAGATGTTTTGATCCAGACCTCAGTTTCCATGGTTTTCCTCTTACAGTCATTTTCCCTTCCATCTCTCACCTCCCTGTCCCTATTAGCTCAGGCTGATGGTGGTTCCTTTCATACAGATCTCTCAAAAACGTGTTGATCTAGCATTTAGGTAGCAGGAGTATAAGCCATCGGACAGTCATACTTTCCACAAGTCTTTCCTGGATAAATGTATTTTCAATCCTGATTTACAAGGTCCAAGCTTATTTAATTCCTCAAGTGGGGCACTATCATCTGGGAGTTTTATTTCCAGAAGCTTGGAATTCCTGAAATCAATCTCTGGTTTCTTTTTCCCCAACAATTCAGTTCTCAGCTTTTCTTTCCTCTCACATTTTGCTATAAGCTGCAAGGAGAGGCCAGGCTGCTTTTTCCACATTTACTTTGGAAATCTCCTTGACTAAATGTCCAAATTCATCATTTTCCAATTATTCCTTCCATCTCACATCAGGAGTCAATCTTGCTACAGTTAGTGGAATGCTCTGAGTTCTGGGCTTCCAGGTTCTTGACTACTTTGCATAAAACAATTTAAGAACATGCCATAGGGTAAGCAAGGGAATAAAGAGTTTATTAAGAAACAAGAAAAATAGAAGTTGGATAAGTATACAACCTTAGACATGGGTTATGGGCATGCTACAGGGAAGACATGCATGTGGCACCCCAAGTTAAGCCTATTAAAGCCTTTCCTCCTCCTCTTTCCTAATGTTGGTGAGGGAACTCAGCTGTTTGTTCTGATTGGTTGCCCCACCTGTTAGCTCTCAGGGGGCCAATGGGAAAGCTTGTTGCTTGGGAGTTATATGAGGTTTCCCTTTGGCCCAGGAAAATGTTCTAAATGGGACCACATGGCCAGATGTAGATGAGGGCTTTGTGGCTTTGTCTTAAGCAGTAGGGGGTTTCTGGGTAGGGTCTCATGGCCATATTCTCTGGCATGTCCCAGCCACCTTCCCTCATTCCCTATACTAACCCACCTTAATTCTCCCCTCAGAGAGTTTAAACCCTCTTTCTTAAGGGGGTGATGGGTGATGGTCATTCTTCTGTAGCTGCTTCCTTCTGGTTAGAGAGAATAGTCCTGCTTTACAGGGTGTAAAACACTATGGTTATTCTATTGAAGTTTAAGGAAGACATGTCTGGTACCTTGATTGGAGCTGGATGAAATCCTTGTATGACTAATAACTTGTTCTGGAGGGTGTTGATTCTGGAAGAAATAAACTTTTAAAATTTAAGATACATGGTCCTACTAAAAGGATAAAGAAGTTGGTGATAAACAGGTCCAAAATAGAGGCCAGACATGACATACTAGATGATGAGAGTAAGAAAGGCCAAGTGCCTCCACAGGCTGCATCTCCCCAAAGTTGATGGAAACAAGATTCTTCCTTGAGTTCTTTTATGCTATTGGTTAACTCTAAAGAGAGATTGTGGTAGACCTGCTGGGTTTGGTTTAATTTGCCAACCCCTGTTCCCATAATAGTAGTTATGCCTAGGACAGCTAGGAGAGGGATAAGGAGATGCACTGCCCTCATCATAAACTTACAATGACAGCATAGGCAATAATAAGACAAGCATGTGGCAAGCAAAATAAGGACCGTACTTAAGAAAGTCATTCCGTTATCTTATAGGTAACTTCATTAACTACTTAAAAATTGAATTAAGTTTTCCAGGACTCTTAATATGTTCAATATCCCTCTGCATATGATCTAGAAAAGAAGAGATATTATTATATTCATCAGGTATATGGGTACAGGACTTAATACTAATCAATGCACAAATTCCTCTTTGAGCTACCGTTAATAGATCTAAGCTCCAGGTTTGCAATACTATACATGTTGTCTCTCCATGGGAGCAGGCCATAATGCCAATTGTGTTTAAGTATTACTCACATTACTCTGGTAATTATTGCTCCACTGGTATGTCCTTCACACAGCCAGCATGCTGCAGCACTGTTGGTCTTAGAGAGAGGCTCCAGTGTTTCAATGGCCTTGTGCATAGCACCCTTTGGCACTATGAAATACAGCAAATCTGGAGGCAATGTCCATTGTAAATCTGGCTATATCATGCTATATCATGCCATCAATGGTTGCAATGTATTCTCCATCCACTTCAGGAGCATGTCCAGATGTGGTAGATACCTTTATTGTTTTATTGGTCATAGTGACAGACCTCAACCAATAACTAAAGTGGAGAGGCACTATGCAGGGTATTGAAGGCCTGGTTTTAGAACACAAGAGAGTTTGACAATGCTGAAGTCTATCTCTTAAATTTTGTACACTTTCTAGTTACTATCAATGCAGTTTATAACATATCAAATGACCTTAACTATTTTAGCACTTTATTTTTACTTTTACAGTTTTACCATGATTTTGTTAATTAACAGGTATTTTACTGTAGCAGTACAGAAAAAACCAACTTCTCCATTATTTTATGAAAACCTAAAATCCCCAAGGGAATCAATATTATTTTCCCTTACCACCACCATAACATGCAGATTAAGTTGGTCTCTGACAGGTTTTACTCTTATGAAGCTACTTTTTTTTTATGTGTATTTGCTTACAAAAATGTTACATATATATATATATATATAAATATATATATACACGCATATATTTCAAGAGGTGCTTAGATTACACAAAATATTACACAGAACCCACTGGGATTCCCATGTTGCCCACCTCCCACACCTCCCACCACATCCCACACAAACATCTCCCAAAAGTGTGGCCCACCACCCTCAATGAACTTACAATCCTGGAGCCTTGCCACCAACCATAGACCACAGTTCACACTGTAGACCACACTCTCTCCCACTCAGTTCTGAGTGGTGTGTGCTGATTTAAAATGGCCTACATCCGTTGCCACAACAGTACTCAGGATAACCTCCAACTCCCAAAGAAGCCCCTGTATTTCAACTGCTCATCCCCTCCCTACCCCAAAAGTGTCAAGTGGCCACTGGCTCCGCCTCATTGTTATAATTTCTTGCATTGCTAGAATCACCATATGTGAACAAGAGAATACCATTAAGTCCACTCTAGTCCATAGTTCTTCCCCCAATCCTGAGGGGACTGGGATGGTGATGTCCACTCCAAATCCAAGTGAGAGAGGGCTTATGTCCCATGGATATGGTGGGTGGGATGATCCTGCCTGCAGATGCAGGCCCTCTCCAGTCCCTGGGATGGCCATTGCCCATCGTTGTCTCCTCACCAGGTGACTTGGATGGGTCCATTGAGCTGTAGGGTAGGAGTTGCAGCTCCACCTAGATTTCATGCACACCTGGCACATAGGTAGGTGGGAGGCTCCAGTCTCCAGAAGTATACCGAAAAACTCCAGCATCACATATAGGTTTGAATGGAAGGGACTGGTGAACCATGTGCAGGGAGGACTTATTTGAGTCTAATTCTGTCACTCTCAGGAGCACAGATTCCAAAATAGAACTCACTGATAAGGCATCATTCTCTGGGGCTATCCCCCCTTATATAGGACCAGGGTGTCTCTGGAGCTCTCAGGAACCCCTCTGTGTGGGGTGATAGGCACTTAGATGTTCTATGAGCTCCTACTGAGGTGTGCGTAAGAGTTACCTCTGGGATGACCTCCCGACTCTCTTTGAAGTCTCTTAGCCACTTGAACTCATTTATCTTTACCATTTCCCCCTTTTATTCAAGTTCTTTCTCCAGTTGTGTTGCCAGTTGGCACTTGGTATTAATCCCTTGTTACCAGGGAGGCTCATCCCCGGGAGTCATGTCCCACATTGGGGGGAAGGTAATGCAATCATATGCTGAGTTTGGCTTAGAGAGAGGACACATTTGAGCCACAAGGAGGCTCTCAGGTGGCAATCCTTAGGCAGCCCACAACTGCAGGCTAAGTCTCATTTACAAGAGCAAAGACTCACAAGGGTAGTCATCAATAAAAAAAAACACATCAGTGGGTCATCCTATTTTGACAGGCACTGTCCCTACACTCAGAGGACTATTGCTGCTCCCTTGGAGACTGTAGCAGAGCTCTCCAGGCTAGGAATTCAGATTCCCTCATTTATTGTGTGATTATCCACCCATCGTGACCATGCCCCATCCCCTGATCCTTTGAATGATTTTGTATATCTTTCATGTATATTTGGATGAACCAATCCCCATGAAACCCCCCCAGACACCGCCTGAATAATCCCCTGCAGTACCCATTGTAACCCTTCTGTGATCCAAATCCTCCATGACCATTTAGTCCATAAAATAATCAAATACACTTACTAAGAAAAAGAAACAAGTGTGATAAGCTTACATGCAAGAGACAAACATAAGGAAATCCAGGGGGAAAAAAAAAAGAGAAGGAAAAAAAACAAATAATCAAACAAAGAACAAAACAAAATAAAATATAATTACTGGATTGGGACATTCACAAAATGGGCAAAAAAGCAAAGGAAATGCCTTTAAAAAATATGTATATATATATATATTCATTTTTTTTCCTTTCTCTTTTCTTTCTTTTCCTCTTTTTTTTCCTTCCCTTTATCACTGTGTTATCGGATGTCTGGTGTGCCATGACACCTTCCTCCTTTCAATCGCCATTGTCTCCCAATTTTTCATTTAATTTTCAAAGAAATTTTAGGTCACAGCAAAGTCACACACGGAGTGCCGGAGACTCCCAGATACAAAACCACCCCCAGTTCCCAACCCCATATTAACTCCCCCCCCTTTTTTTGGTTATTAGCATTGTTATAACTGTTATGCAGATAGCAAAATATAGCAACTAAACATTGTCAGTGATTTACAGTATAGTTTACAATTTAGATGATACAGTTTAATAATTTTGATGATATTTACCATGTCCTGTGTCCATTACTGTAAGGTAATGAAAAACCTTCCCCATGACCACCAAACACCCCCTTAGATCTTGACTGTTCCCTTTTCCCCAGGCCCCCAGGGCCCGTGATACCCCCCTCTCCTAACCCATGGAATGTCAAGATTCACAGTTACATGCCCTGGGGATTTGAACCAGCCCTTCCTAATCCACCCACCCGCCAGTGCTGCAACACCAAACCCAGGAAACCACCACTCATCTGTCCCATCCCCCAACATGCAGCCACACTCTATCCCTTTACCATAGATTATGTCCATATGGGTGATGACTCAAAGCCTGCTCTTCTCTTACTCTCCTTTGTTAACCTATCTTTCAGACAATGGTTCTCAGTGATTGCTCACTTTCCTCAGTTCAGATCAGTGAGGTCATATGCTGTTCATCCTTCAGTGCCTGGCTTGCTTCACTCAACCTAAGGTCTTCAAGATTCATCCACATTATTCCATGTGGTAGTACTTTGTTCCTTCTTACAGCTGAGTAATATTCCATTGTATGTATGTACCACATTTTGCTTATCCATTCATCTGTTGATGGGCACCGGGGCTGGTTACAACTTTTGGCAATGGTGAACAATGCCGCTATGAACATTGGTGTGCATATATCTATTTGTATTTTTGTTTTCAGTTCTTCTGGGTATATACCCAGCAGTGGAATTGCTGTATCATAGGGAAGATCTATTGCTAGTTCTCTGAGGAACCACCAAACTGTCCTCCAGAATGGCTGGACCATACGGCAGTCCCACCAGCAGGGGATGTGAGAGTTCCTATTCCTCCAAATCCTCTC